>JARHVA010000829.1:3880000-3972500 GCA_037957365.1 Torreya grandis
TGGTCCTCACTATGATAGAGATCATGATCAAATGATACAAGTTGTGTATTGAAATGTCAAAGCCTTAAGGATCATCATGGGGTCACTATAGACCAATCATATTCAATTACTTAGATCATGATCTAACAGATCTCACTCCTCTAATCTAATAAATCAAGATGAATTTAGGACCTTGGGAAGCTCTACAAAGAGGTCATGTATCAATATTGAATTTAGTAAAGGGAAGTTTCACAAGGTCAAATTCAATGATCTCATGAATGTCATTTAATAACCATGAGGAATTTTATGACATTCTCAAGACTATCAAATTAAACCTCATCGAACATTTTTTCATAGAAAAAGAAGTCTTCTTTTATATCTTTATAAAAAAGGGTCCACTTTAATAGTTTAACTTAAGCTATGCACAACGAAACTTATTCTTAAGTTTGTCATGTTTATCAACATAATAAACCCAGGACTAAGCAATTTAACCTAAGTCTTTTTATGACCCTCAAGACTAACTTAAACCTCATGCATCTTTTAGGATCTTACGAATCTCGCTTAATCATACCAACATAATCCAATGGTGTGAGATCTTCAAATAAATACTTAGGGAGCTAGAGATCTCGACATGTGGAAATAACTTAGAAATTGGAGATCGATGATGTGACAATATGCTAGGTGGCATAATCATGGGGCTTGATACTTATGATAACTAATGAGGTAAAAAACCCAAGATTATGATCAATGGTTGGCACTTGATCCAATGGAGTGAAAATAAAATGTAAAGGCTAACAACTAGTTATCCTCAAAACAATTATGAAAAATGCCATGATATGATGCCAAATGGATGCCATGTAGGATCCACATAATCAAAAGATGAAAAAAATTAGATTTTGTCCATTTGGAAAAGTAAAGGTATAAATACGTAAGTCTTAATCAAATCAAATGCATGAACAAACCCATTTTTAAATCACCTTCACCATTAAATCTCTTAGAAAACCTAAAAACTTACATAAAACAAGAAAATTATGAACGTTCGAATCATAGTTGAACTTGAAAAACAATTTTATGTGTGAGAAGGACAATCTTGAGACATCTACATAGTAAGTGTTCAACATTTTGAAGGTTGAGAAGTAATGGCAATATGAATAAAATAATTAAGGGAAGAGATAGAGCTTTACTTGTCTATAGACCACCTAGGTAGGGTTTTTAGGGACATAGAGTTGGATGTTGTGGCATTGAATAATGAGTGAAAAAATTGGTTTGAGATCTTCTTTGCCATAGAAGATATACAGCCCCTCACTCAAAATGAGAGGATAATTGAGGTAATCAACACCAAATACCAAGACTTGGTTATTGTGAAATTGGATGGCCTTCATCATGAAACCACTAAACCTAAGGTACTTTATTATATTGATGTGCTTGCTCCACTTTTTATTGATTATAGAGTAGATGATGACTAGATTGTGCATGATGGAACATCTAGAATGATTGATTACATTTCCTCTATAGCCTTTGAGGATTAATACAAACTTACCACCATTGATTTTCCCTCCATCAAGGATTGGACCACTCAAAATGACCTTGAAACCATCCTAAAACCCTAACTCAACTAGGGAAACCATGTATTTAGATATTTCTAAGGGATAATTCTAATTTCTCAATTTAGGGAAGGAAATAGGGTTGTCATGACCTTATTGAATAGGATTTTTAGGGATACCATAACCACTTATTTCAATCCCACCTAGGTTTCCTATGTAGATTTCTTAATAAATCAGTAACTCACCCCCTATTGGGGACATGATAACCATCCACATGGGTCACCAATTTTCAGCCATTAAGAGGAAGACAAACAAACAATTATTTATGATGTCCTATTTTCTTTATGCTTTACTTGATTCTACCAAACTCCCCCACATCAAGAATTGGCCCCCTAGGGGTAGAACAATCATTTCCCACCATTAATTGAAGTTGCATATTTTCAAATATAGGAAACATATGCAATTCATCTATGACTGCATCTATCCAACTTTGGTTAAGGGTATAACTTTGGTATCATCTTGATTGGAGTATAATTAGAATTGTGGGAACCATGTCCCCACCATATAGGTTGCCTGTATATGTACCAAATAAATTAGATGAATAATAAATCACTTTCCAACTCATCAATAGAATTGATGGGGTATGTAAAGAAAATATAAATGGCCTCCTCTACCCATTGCCCTTGATAATTAGAATAATCACATTACTAGACTGGAAGCAAGTAAACATCATGTCTAGATAGAGAGAAGCTTTTGTCTTCCAAATAGATGAATTAAGGATGTGATATCCTAAAGGGGTAGTGAGGGACCATTTGAAATACAAGAAGTTATTAAAGTTAGTGTATGAACACCAACCTAGAGTTTATGATCATGTATACAGCAAGGCCAATTATTTTGAAGAAGTATTGGCTAGATTTAACGAGTGTAATGCCAATTTGGAACATAAGCTAACACATGAGCAAAAAATAATAGAATAAATCTAGAAAATTCACCCACTCTAGTATCATCTACTTTCTTCCACCTCTATAACACCTTAGCTACCTCCTCAAATAAAATTGCCACAACCTCACAACTGTAGTAAGAAGTAATTGGAAGAGAGGCCAAGTGAATCAACCTCATCTTTAGGGCCTCCACAAAAACCACCATCTCTAGAGGAACATGTAGACATGGTATCCCTTGATCCATATGAAATAGTTGAGGCTATTTTCAAGATTCTTGAAGAAGCCTATGGCTCAGATAGAGACAAAAATGATGAATAACCTAGCACCCAAGAAATCAAGTTATAGAGGATCATGAATAAATGGAGGGGATTGAGAAAGATAAGGACAAATATCCTAAGTTGGCATTAGTTCCAACTACAACTCAAATCAAGAGGAAAGCAAATTTAGCCCTTGTCCCTACCAGATCTAAGAAGGCAAAACTTCCATTTATCCATCTAGCCCAAGATATAAATTTGTTTAGTGATGAGTTGCCCATCCATGGGTTAGTCATTATAGATTGGTTCATATATGGGAAACTCTAAAATATTCAAACCATGGCCCATTTATGGGCATTAACATAGAATATTATCATTGATGTGCATGAAGACCTTTAACCATGGATTCTTGAAATGATGAAGGAACAAGAAGAAACAAGACTAGTGGAAGCCAAGGGTCCTAGGGACAAAAAAATGGATGATTTAGGGGAGTCTAGTGGCACAAACATGGAAATTTTAGAGACCACCAAGTTCACCAAGCCCACCACTATAGTACATTTTAATCCAAACACTTCAGGGCTAGAAAAGATCACCATGAAGAAGGCTATGATGGGTATAGAGGATTTTACCTTTCAAAATGTGGAATTATTTGTAAGCCTAACTCTAGTGGGAGGATAAGAATTAGGATAGCATCCCATTCACCAAGAGAATATGGAGACCCTAGTTGGGACTCAATCATCACAAGTAATGGTAGGAATTAGGGGATTAAAAAAATAGATTGTCAACTTGAGGAAGGAGAAATAGGACTTTGAAACCTAGGCCATCCTTTTTGTACGTGATGAGATGATAAAAATGTTGGGTGAATCATTCTTTAACATGTTTGAAGCCTTAAATTCCATGAAAATTAGGCATAGTGCCTTGATACGAGCTAGTTTATATGATTTGGTGGTTGGGAACCACCTTGATTCAAGTCATAAATTCTAATGAAACTTGATCAAATTTCTATACACTAATTGAAGTGAATATTTGACAATGAGATCTAAGCTAAAATGAGTTATTTAAAAAAGGGTGATAAAAAAGAAGGGTAATCCAGAAAGGAAGCGAATGTGATTGCTAATATTTATCTCAAACATTATGATAAATTTTTAGTTGACTGAACATGTATTTAGATCAATATGTAATGAAAAATAGCTAATGCTCAATTTTCACTAGAACCAGGTAATCTTCTAAGGATAAGTTAAAAATAGAAGTAAGAACCAAGTATGCTTTAATGTTTTGATACTACACATAGACAACCAATGCACATCTTTGATGAAAAAAATTTAAAGTGAAACAACTTATGATCTTTCAACTAATATAGCATATCATAGATTAACAACCCTATAACAAGAATACTATTTAGAATTTAAAGAAACCATTCAAGTTTGAGATCTAGACAAGCAATTGAGAGAAGATATGGTAACCCTTAACACAACCTTTTAGACAAACTTTGCAAAATTCCTTACTTGTATTAATTATTCCAAGTATATAATTATTTGCTTAGAAATTATATTGAACCAGTGACATCATCATGATCTATTCATGGCTGAAACAAGTTTTTCAACTACAATATTAGGTTTAATTTCTAGGATTTATTCATGTTCTATGTGTGCGTTGATTCTGCTTACTGTTTTCCATGGGATTCAAGGAACCACTTCTAAGGTTTCATGTCCTTGCTCATTTACAGTGGTTTATAGGACATGGTTATTCATGAAGGATCATTATTTTGGTTCAGGGGAGGCTTGGGCATTGCTCTACTACCATCTAGGCATCCATAGCCCCAAAAAAGATGCCTTTGGATCCACTTGAGGCCTTGTTCCACTTCTATCTAGGTGTCCATAACCCTGATAGAGATTACCCAAATCACCTATGCTTGAAAGCTTCAACATTTTTACTGAATTCTTATTTTTGTATTTTCTAACACACATTTTAATGCTTTTAGCAAGGTTGGGAACTAGGATAGACATGTTTTAAGGATTCATGTCAAGTGATTGATTTATAGACAATCACCTATGGTTTTAACCCATTCTCCTAAGCAAGGATGTCTTGTTAAATTCAAATATGATTCTATTCTAATAAGTTAAGCTTTCATCTCAAAATTACAACTCTTCTTAAAACCATACTTATGTCAAGGCAATGTTTAGGTTTGAATAGAATAAGGGATCTTTTCATTTGCCTTTACTAGTTTATCCTTGTTGTAGTAATAAGCTCATATTATAGGTCTATGGTCATCATATATATGAGGTTCAAATCACATTCTTAAATCCTAGGAATTTAAGGTAGATAAGATACTTTGATTACTGAACTTGTCTAGAATGACTTATTAGAGGTAAGGATTAAATAAAAAATAGAGAATAAAAATGCACAATAGAAAGAAAATAAACAACATGAAAAAACAAAGGACAACAAAAGACAAGCAAATATATACCAATAGAATTAAAAAGTGAAGCAAAAAGAAACTAACTAACCTACCTACCTACCCTAACCTAGTGAGTCTAACAAATTTTATTCCATGAGGACCCCAGGAGGAGCAAAAAAGAAATAATGTTTGAGATATTTCCCATTGGTGGGTAATGTAAATTATAGTCCCTAAAGGTATCTTATCTTGAGGGTGTTGTTTCCAAGTGTTTAATCAATTTGATATGGGCCAATCCATAGAGGTGTGAATTTTCCATGCTTACCCTTGGGTTTAGATGCTTTGTCCCAAAAGAGGACTAGATCTCTTTATTTAAATACCTTTAATTATTACCTCTAATAAAACTACATTTATACCATTGCTTGATGCTTTATGAATTTATCAAAGTTCCCTTGCATATTCCATCTGAATGACATCTAGTAATCTAGAATTTTCAAGTTCCTTACATTCTTCGATGTACTCCCACATAAATCTAAATGTGGGTATTTTGAGAGCGATGGGAAAGATAGGCTCTTGGCCATACACAAATAGGAATGGTGATGCCTTTAAGGCCTACTTGATTATAATTCTATCTACCCATAGAGCATATTTGAGGAGTTTATGCCATGTCCTAGGCTTGTCTTCAATAGATTTTTTCATTGCCTTGATTAGGTTCTTGTTGGTAGATTCAAAGATGCCATTTCCTTGGGGGTAATGGTTGGAATAAAACTTTAGATAAATGTAATTATCATAAGACCATTCAGTCATTTATATAGACACAAATGTAGATCCATTATCACACACCAAGGAGACTGGGATTTGAAATTTGGTACAAATGTTTTCTTCCTAGAAATTGGTCACTTCTTTTTTCCTATAGTGTTTGGTGGCTACAACTTCATTCCCCTTATGCAATAATCTATGTCAATCAAGACATATTTTTGGCCCTCATAATTATTAGGGTTAATCACCACTATGAAAACTAACCCTGATTATACAAATGGTTTGTCAACCATCACTAGTTATAGAGGCATGACTGCCTTTACCTCTTTAGTGCAAATGATTTGACGTAAATGACATTCTCTTACATGCCTATGAGTATCCTTAAACATGGTGGGCCAATAGTAACTATCCCTAAGGATTTTGTGGGATGTTGTCTTTCTTGATGGATGTCCACTACCTAGTTTCTCATGGACAGTACTCATGATTTGAGAAGCCTCATCCTTGGATACACACCTTAGATAGACTCCTTCAAATTATTTCTATACAATACTCTATCTTTGATTAAATAGTGAGAAGCTTTGAGTCTTAGGGATATTTTCCACTCTCTTATGAGTCTTACAAGACAAGTACCATTAATCAAAAAATGAATCAAGGAGTCATACCACTCATTAGGTTGGAAGACATGCTGCCTAACCTAAATGATATGTAATTTGGGATTGGTTTCGGAAATCACCTAGACTAGACCTTGGCACCTTACCAGCTTGGCTATTTTCCTTGTATGTCATACTCTTATAGGACTAGAATCCATTTACCTCTACATTTAAGCAATTTATTTTAACTCATCAAGAGTTTTGTAGTAGGGTCTAGCAAGATAGCATGTACTTTGTTTCTAAGGATGTAATGTCTAAACCATTTTACTACTTTTACTAATTCATATCCATATTTGACAATTAGAGAATAGTTCAGTTTAACATTTTTGAATTTGGTACTCATTAAGACTATTAAGTTGTCATTCCCATCAATTTGTTTAGTTAGGACTATAGCCATTATGTGATCAGAAGAAAATGAATATAAGAAGTCCTTCAAAAAGTCTAGACTTATCAACACTAGGACTTGACCAATTGCATCTTTGATACTATTAAATGCTTTCTTAGACTTCTCATTCCAAGTGATTTTGGCATCTTTCTTGAGCATGTCATTTAATAGTTTAACAATTTCATCAAACCATGAGATAAACATCCTCATAAAATTTATCTTTCCAAAAAATGACTTTAACTCTTTCTAACTATTTAGGAGATCTATCTTAGAAATGGATTCCACCCTTTTAGGATCTATGGATATCCCATATTTAGTGATGATATGACGTAGCAGCTTTCCTTTAGTGACACAAAATATGCTTTTCTTGGGGTTGAGAGAAATGTCATACCTACTAAAACTCTTGAACACTTTTTATAGGTGTGTGAAATGGTTTTCCCAATTTTTAGATAACACTGTTAGGTCATCCATATAGATTATGATGCTTTTGCCAACTACACCAAAAAAAGCATGGTCCATGTCTCTTTAAAATGTATCCCATGTATTAATTAGTCTAAAGGGCATCCTTTACTATGAAAAGGTTCCCCACTTAGTAGTGAAATCTATCTTCATTATTTTCTTCTTGTCTACTAACACCTAGTTATACCCTAAAAAGCTATTAAGGAAGGACATCATGGCTGACCCTAAAACAACATGTATCACTTGGTATAGAGAGGGTAAGGAATAATTGTCATTTTTTAATGATTTTTTTTAGATTGTTGAAGTCAATGCATAATCTAATTTCACCATTATTTTTTCTCACTAGAACCAAGTTGGCAACCCAAGTGGAGTGCCTAATGGGAAACACAATCGTTTTATCTAACAATTTTTTGGCTTATTTATAGATCGTGGGTTCTAGGATGGGGTTGATAGGCCTTTATTTCTATCTAAAGGGTTTAAAATTTTATTTGATGGCTATAGTGTGTGTAATAACCCTTGGATTAAAAAAATTTAAACCATCATATGACTAGGCAATTACATCTTTGTACTTGGTGAGTATCTCTCTAGCTTTTTTGTTCTCCATTTTTGTGTAAGCCTTCCCCACATTAACTTGTTGGAGTTAATTCATGGGTCTAAGAATCATTGCATTGTAATATTTCCCACTCACCTTGGGAAACTTAGGGGTTTTAGTAAGCTTGTCTTGATCAAACAACCTTTCTAATGAAATCATTCTTTTGGGTATCTTGTTATCATTTAGCTAAATGGTTTTGCCATTGAATTCTCTTTTAGGGGTAGTTTCATAAGTTTCATCAATGATATGAGCTTAAAAATATATCAAGTTAGTTAATAATTACAAGATATACTAATAATCATTGAAGACATGGAAGTGGTTCTCATTATCTGAGACTAAGGGGTAGCTTACTAATTCAATACTAAGGTTAGGGGAATCTTGATCAGGCATAAGGTTGGCTACAGTAGAAGTTAGTTCATTAGTAGCTTTGTTTTCTTCTCTAGGGATAGAGAGGATATTTAATGCATCAAAGGACTCTATCAAATGCCAAACTCTAAATTTATACCTCTTAAGGTATGAGATCTTACATTGGTACTTTATCCTCACTTATTTGACTAAAAGTTTAGAATCTCCATAAACAAGTAGCTCCTTGTCCTTATTTTTAATAGAAAATTTCAACCCAAAGATAAAAACCTTATATTTAGCTAGGTTATTGGTGCATGAGAACTATAGTCTATAATATTCATGGTATTATTTACTAGTAGGGTCTATCAAGACAATACCAACCCCAAATCTAGACTCACATTTAGCACCAACAACATAAAGTTTCCATAAACTAGGTACAACCTATGAGTTTTGGGAACCAACCACTTTTGTAGTCTCTAAGGTGAAGACTTGTAAATCATAATAAATGAAATTAACCCTTTCATTGATAACATTATACTTAGTAATCATATGCTTCATCCTTGGTTCCCTTTCCACTCTTATTTGGCTTGGAACACTTTTCCAAGGCAACCATAGATGTGAATAGTTAGTTGACATATATTCATTTAAGGCTTTGGTCCAATATATAATTAAAATTATTCCATATGCATTGGTAATGTCTACTACTTGAATGTCAATAAATTGTTGCACTCTAGGTTCATTGGATAACTACATGTGTACATTTAATAATTCCCCAATGAATTTGACTCTTGATTTGTCCAATTGTGTAACCACTTTATCAAACTTGATTGGGGTCAGTCCAAGTTGTTCACGTATTATTTATGACATGATATTAGTTGATTCCCCAAAATCTAGTAGATAATTATGGAGATTCTTACCAAATATCTAGACAATGAGTAGGAATGGTGGAGATTTTGCCTTGGCCATTTACATGGTACATTTGCACTGTCAAACCTAGATGGATTCCAAATTTTCTTAGATAATGATTCTAATAGAAATATCTTTTATTTAATTCATGTAAAGTAATGTTGGCCTTAATTATATTCATGTCTTCAATAATGTTATAACCATTCATATTTGGGGAATCAACACTAGGTTGGGACGAACTCCCTTTGGGTGGCTCAGGGTCATTCCTTGAAGTGGTATCATGAAGGGTCCCATAATTGTTTGGGGGAGTTAAAGTGGCTAGTTTTTTTTTCTAATCCCTATTACTCATAGGGTAGGTCTTTAATAATTGCTAAAATGCTTGAATCTCTTTAGGAATATGTTTATACTCATTTTCGCTTGTTTACATTCACAAGAAATAAGAAACTAAAGATAATGGTTAGGGGTTAGATGATACCTAGATTAAGTTGCGCACCATATCCAGACATTGTAGGAGCTCTTATTTGGTTGTGGAGGATGACACCTGTATATAAGAAAGACTTAAACAAAGAAAATGTTAGATAGATATATGGTGGACTGCCAAGCAAAGGTCAATCCCAAAAGTGCAAAGACTTCCTTGAGGGATGACAGTCCACTTATTTGACAAAAGAGAGTTGCCAAAAAGAGAAATGATAAAAGGCTAAAGAAGAAAAATAGATAACATGTACCTAATTCTTACAATCTACCTCTCATAGTCACTGACGTTGGTTAGTCTGCCATCGTCGGTTGATCAATGTTGCCGACATCAGTTAGGCTATCGACGTCGATAGGGGCAATGGGCCTTAATGCTGATGTTGGTCAATGAAATGGTCTAAGAGATTAAAAAGGCTTGTGTAAGGATGCCGGACCATGGATAGAGTCTTAGGAAGGACAAAGGTAGGGGATAGTATGTCAAAATGGGTCAAGATAAAAGGAAAGCTTTTCAGCCTCTCCAAGAAGAAAGCTAGATTTGGTCTCAGCAGTACTCAGAAATATCTAATGGAATAATTACCAATGCATTTTAGAAATATTAAAATATAAACCACAAGAATACTTAGTTCTTGGTGGAGAACTAGAAGTGTAAAAGACTTGTTCTCGTTATGGCTGATGTACGAGACATCATGCAACATTTCAATCTAGTGTGGAGTGAATTCTATAGAGTTTCTTAGCCTAGAGAGTGATGATAGAATGTTGATGCCTCATCTTAAAGCTTGCCTTTGATATGCAAGGAGTCAAGGAGCAAGAGAATTCAGATCTTGAGAGCAAGAGAATTCACCTTTGGGGAATAAGAGAATTTGCATTCGGGGTCCAGCTGAGGTTAGAATTTAGTTTTAAGCAACTGACGTCAGTGATACCATTGACATCGATTGATGGTTGACTGACGTCAGTAGCTAGAGAATGGTTAAAAAGGATATTTTAAGCCTTTTGCCTGTTCTTCCATCTGCCAAGTTCCATTATCATTGGTGAACGGTCCAAAGGTAGATTTAATAAGCGTGAGAGTTAGTGGGAGGGTTGAAATAGGTCTTAGGTAATTACGATTAGTCATAGGGTGATAAATGGTCTAAGGGTGAGGTATCCAAGGTGAGGTGTCTAAGGTGATGTCATTAATTTAAAATAAGTAATTTATTTTAAATTAATAAAGTGTGCAAGGGACCAAGGGGAGTCGACACAATTTTGGTGTCTACATTTGCCCCTTTTTGTCTTGTTGGTTGTTCTGATAAACTGCAAGACAAAAATAGGAGTAAGTTGCCCCTAGTATGGGATAAGGTGTAGGTTTCCCTAGGTATGGGATAAGGTGTAGGTTACCCCAAGTATGGAATGAGGTATTCCCCCTCAAAGTAGGAGTCAAGGGAAGGTAACCTAATATCAAGTGCTGATTTGATAGATAATGGATGGGTATGGTGAAGTTAGAGTGTGAACATTGTAATAGTTGAGATTGTGCGTATACCACTTCATGTGATAGGTAGGTCAAATGGTTGCATTCAAAGTTCAAGGAGTGCTAAAATTAAAATAATTAGGCCCCAAATTTTAGTCATAGCTGATTGGGTTATTCGATCCAAGGTGTAGCTCTGATGGTCATCATGTTTCAAGTATCCTAGGCTTAAGAAGTGCTCCTGGAAAACACAAAAATGTCACAAGTAGTGGGGATCAATTGGAGCGTGATATGATACTTATGAGGGTCATGGAAATTTGCTAACTATTTGTGAGGTAGCATATGCAATCAAAACAACCAAGGCATAGTTGTCTCAAAAGTGGTCATGGTCTAAGGAGATAGTCACGATCTCCAAGGTCATCAATCGAGTCAAGTTGAGTCATGGTATAATCTCAAGTGGCATGTGTTGTGGTTAGGGAGATGTATGTGATCTCTAATGTGCCCCATGAGAAGTTTAGGTAACTCATTTAGTGTTAGGGCTGATTGTTTGGTCATGATTTTGGGTTGGTATAGATAGTTGGTCCATTAGATGGATGGATGAAGGAATGGCCGAGCTAACCTCAGAAGACCCCATGTCAATTGAGTGCTGTCTGCATAGCCCCTATTTGAAAGGCCTCAGGCTAATGTAGTTCTCCCCAAAAGGGAAGAAGAGAGTAGGTTATGGACTAGGTTTTTGACTAGGTTAGGTCATGGTTAAAGGTTATATGGTTTGTCCATTAGGTAGATGAACAAATGAATAGATGGCCGATGTCATTAGGGAGACGAACGGGCAAATGGATGGCCCAGCTAACCTCAGAAGACCCCATGTCAACTGAATGCTACCTACATAGCCCTTGTTTTGAAGGGCCTTAGGCCAATGTAGTTCTCCCCAAAATGGAGGAAGGGTCAAAGATTTTGATAGTTGGTTTGGTCATGTTAATGGTTTAGCACTTCCCATATGTCTAATGGTACATGCTTGAAATGATGAGTGTATGATGATGTTACAACCTTTTTCATATTATGTGATGGTGTATTCTATAACATAGGTTATGTGGTTTTTCATCCCTAACAAGTTTCCATATTGGTGATGGATGTATGCTAAAAATGAAATGAGTGATGATGTTATAGCCTTTTCCATATTGTGTGATTGGTGTATTCTATAACATTGGTTATATGGTTTTTCATCCCTAGCAATTATCCATATTGGTGATGGTGTATGATAAAAATGAAATGAATGTATTTATGCCTCAGCCTTTTCCATATTGTGTGATGGTGTATGCTAGACATAAATCATGTTTGGTTGATAGTTTCCATGTGTATTGTTTTCCATAGAAACTAGTGTAAATGGGTTATGAGAATGTCATGTTAGTGGTTACAAAAAAGGTTGGGTTGTATGTTTAGTTGGTTTAATTTGATTGGGTTTGGTTGTATAACGAAGATGTATAAGAAGTGAAAGGCGTGTTACTCTTTCATTGACAAGGACTATAATGATAGCATAGATAGGGTTTTTGTAAACAAAAGCCCCATTCATGCATTACGTTGTTGACCATTATTTTATGTTAGAGAAGTAGTCGAATCACTTGACATTAAGTGAGCTCAAAATCCCTTGAGTATGTTGGGGTAATAGGTTTGATTATGTGAGATGTGAGGATAGCGTAACCCTTTTTAGGAAGGATAACTTTGCCCCTTTTATAGGTGACCTTGAGAACGACTATAGGCAAGTCCATGACTTAATAGCTTGTTAGTCAATTTTTTTTTGGTAGACTGATCAATGCGGGAAGTCTATGTGGGGATGTTCTTTTGTTTTATGGTCATATGTGAAGCTGATTGATGCAAGAAGCTTCTGAGAGTGTGTTATTTGTAGCAAGATTTGGGCATAGCCATACTTTGAGGGATTGGTCTATATTTTGCTTTATATGGTTGAATGTCTTTGAATAACCATCCTTCAAGGGAGCAGTCTATCAATTACAACAATTATGTAGTTGTCCTTCGAGGGAGCAATCTAGATTTATAGTTTTATGACCTTTTGTTAGGCATCTTAGGTTTTTGTGGACTAAAGTTTTAGTCATGGACTAGGCTATAGAGGTTTAAGGTTTTCCCCTTTTAGTAAGACAAAGCATTAATACAAAAAGGATTAACTAATGTTTTCAGGAAAAAAGGGTTAAAAGGAATAGGAATGAGGATGACAGGGGTTGCTCAAGGGATGAGCTCAAGTTAAGTATCAAGTGAATGAGTACTTGATTAATAGTAGAATGGTCACAGATGCAAGGCATTAAGGGGCTCAGGTTCTGGCCGGCCTTCAAGAGAAGATAGATGATAAGTCCCTGATCGATACTTGTGCATTATAATATAAGGTCTGAGCCAATTAGGAGAAAACTTGCCTCATTTACTTCTTTCCATATTGGTCACATGTTGGTCGATGCTTGGTTGGTTGATGTTTGGTCAATGCTTGGTTGAGGTCGTGATAGTCAGTAAAGTCAAATTCCCCCAGTCATTTTTGTGATAGGGAGAATGTTTGATACCCATTATGAATGATCAATGGGTTGAATAAATGAAATAGAGAGAAGATGTTGAAGCTTCTCTTTGACAAGGAGTGTGACACAAGGATGCATCTTATGAAGCTTTTGTCTGACAGGCTTAGTTTAAAAGGGCAAGATCTTGATCTTCCAGGTTGGAGGCAAAAATCTTAGAATTACTGACGTTGACAGAGGCAATGGTTGGTAATGATTTGACCAAAGTAGCTAGTGGTTGGGGGTCTTCAGGTTAGACCACCACTGCTTGTAAGGCCCTAATCAAGGTTAGATGATGCTGTGGAGAGCTTTGAATTAGATCATACAAAGACTTCTTCACAAGGGTTTGGTGAGGTTGTTTCACCATGGAGTCATGAAGTGGCTTCAAAGATGTTGGTTGGGATGTGCCTAAGATAGAAATCTTGGGTTTTGGTGGTTGAAAAGGCTTGATGAATGGATATGTCCAAGGAATAGAAACTTTCTCTTTTTCTTCATCCTTTAAAGTTTGTGACCTGGTGGCCACATTGATAGTGTTGATTTCAAACAAAGGGGGTGAAGATGGTAGAGGAACCATAGCTTTGCATTGGGATCTCGATTTAGGTGAGGATGTTTGAGAGGCATGGGATGGTGTTGATGATTTGTTGAAAGGATGGTTAAGAGGATCCTTAATGAAAAGGGTGTCCTTTTTCAAGTGTTGATGAATGACAAATTTAAGAGTGCAGCAATGATCAGTGTCATGTCCAGGTGTGTGATGATACACACAAAATTTAGTGTTGTCAAACCAAGATGGTTTTGATTTGAGAGTTGATGAGTTTGAAGGCGAAGAGGTTTGGGAGACATGGGATGGTGTTAGTGGTTTGTCAAAAGGGTGGTCAAGAGGATCCTTAATGAGAAGGGTATCCTTTTTTTGGTGTTGACAAATGACAACCTTAAGAGTGCAACAATGCTCAATATCATGTCCAGGTGTATGATTATATGCACAAATTTTAGTGTCATCAAACCAAGATGGTTTTGGTCTGAGAGGTTGGTATGGTTTAATGGGTGGGAGACTAATGCTAGAAGACTGCAACAATTGACATAATAGCAAAGCATAGGAGCCCACTAATGGGTCTGCACATTTTGTTGTAGTAGGAGTTGACAACTCTTGTTTAGGAGTTGTAAGAGGAGTTTTTTGCATCATATTTTTGTTTGGTGGTGTGACCACATGCGTAGATGGCACTTTCATGTTGAGAGGTGTCAGATTTAGAGGAGGTATGTTTTTGTCAGGTATTGGATGTAATGGAGGTGTTTTTCCTTTGTTAGGTGTTGGAGTTGGGAGCACTCCTATTAAGGTGGATAGATGTGGGCCCAAAATAGAGGACAATGATGATGGTGGGGGAGGAGTTCTCTAGTGTGGTTTAGTAGCCTTCTTTAGTTTGGAGATAGGACCACTATTGTGTGAGGCAAGGTTCAAGTCTACCTTCACTTGTGGGTGAGTGAAGTTTGATATGGGGCAAACACCGAGAGATTTAACCTATATCGGTATGATGGATGCTTATGAAGGTTTGGGTTTAGGTGTGAGTAGAAGTGTGTGAGACGTAGCGATCTCAGGCAAAAGGTGAGATGAAATCATCACCGAATCTCCCGCGATTGAAGTGGGTGAAGTGACAAGTTCTTCTGTTGGTGGAAAAGGGATTGGAGGATGTGGCTCTTCAGTTGGATAGAGCATAGGGATGATCATGGCTTCTACATGTGCTCAAGGAGTGGGAAAAGGATGATCCCCCATTGTTGATAAGAAGGATGAGGGCAGGGCCACCAGCATTGTTATCATCAAAGTGTCTTCTAACATGGGAGAGTTCGAAGTAGACTCTCCTATGTGTGAAAGGGGGGTTGATGGAGGACTATCCCCCATTGGTCGAGGACAAATAAGATAGGAAGAATCCTCTAAAGTTTGAAGTAGAGGGATAATGACCTCTTCTACCTATAGTGGACAAATAAGAAAAGAAGGCTCTTCTACCTATGATGGACAAATAAGAGAAGAAGGCTCTTCTACCTATGGCAGACAAATAGGAGAAGAAGGCTTTTCTACCTGTGGTGGACAAATAGGTTGACTAACCTCTTTAGACTATGGGAGAGGTTGGTTAGGCATAAAAGGAGAGACTATGTTGACCATGCATATATTGTGCTCTTAAGAGTCATCAGCCATGGTCTAGACATTATTTTGACTAGGGGGATGATTAGGGAATGGTTGTCTAAAGATGTCTATGTTTTGGTTAGCCGGTGATGCTGTACGTATCATTGTTGGAATTGTCTTATGATGTATTATGATGTGGAAGGCTAAGATTGGTTGGTTGTTGTTGAATATGATGGGTTAAGGACCATATGTTTTCCACTCCTTTGGACTTGGAGTGGGAAGAAGAAGGTTTGGAAGATGAAGGGTCATTAGATTTTGTGTTACTATGCAATTTGACCTTATCTTCTTTGACAGCATGGAGTTCAAGCTTTTTGGCCATAGTGAAAGCTTCGTCAAATGTGTGGAATGTTTGGACCCACAAAGTGGATGAGATGTGCTTGGCACATGTTCTTGAAAAGAGCTCAATGGGCTCAGTTTGAGGTAGTGAAAAAGAGAGTTGGTTGATCAATCCTCTCCAATAGGCAATGAAGTCAGCTATTGACTCATCATCCAATTGTTTAATAGAATAGAGGTTTGTAATGAAGGCCTTCTTAGTGATGTTGATTGAAAAGTGGTCAAGGAATAGTTGGGTGAGTTGAGTGAAGGAAAAGAGAGAATGACTGGTAATAGAGCTATACTAGTCAAGGGCGGCCCCCAAAAGTGACATGGGAAATGTGCGAAGTAATAACACATCATCATGTGCTATGAGGTAACAAGCATGTCTAAATGATCATAGATGTTGTGGGTCTTCTTTACTCTAAAATCAAGTAAATTTGGGGATTTCCCACTGGTTAGGATATGGTCGAATAGGCACCAAAGGGTGAATGGGTTCATTGCATATTTGTTCGTATGAAAGAACATTACTTGAACTAGAAATGGATGTCTCAAGATTAGACATCTTATCCATCAGCATCTTAATTAGATCAATTGACAGATTGGCAAGAGGGGCACCCCCTAGGTTGTAAGGTACTTGGAAGGTGTTAGATGGAGTGTATGACATAGTTGGTTGCACTTGTATAGGCGAAACATAATGGTAACTAGTCATGGGGACTGATATTGAAGTCAAGGGTGGTTGTGTCATAAAGTTGGGGGGCACAAACTAACTAGGTACTGCCAAAGTAGGTTGGATGGTGGAAACATTAGTTAGAGGATAGGTAGTTACTCTTGTATTTATGGGTGTAAGAGTAGATGGGATGGAGATAATTAAGTTTTGGAATGGTGTAGAACTTTGTTGAATGGTTTGTGGTTGAGGGGGTACAAAAACCCCAATGGAGGTAGGTCTAGAAATGGAAGGGGAGGCCAAATATTGAATGTTGGTGATGGTTGGCTTGTTAGTCGAGGCAATGGATTGAATGATTATGGGTTGGGTAGCAGATGGTGTTGATGTCATTGCCGTTTCAACCAAGGTAGTTGGCATCCCATAAATAGGATTGCATGAAGGGTCTTGCATTTGACTTCTTGTGAGATAGTGTTGGAGAGCCTTGACATTAAGGTCAAGGAATATCTCAAAGTCTTGATCCCCTTTGGGAAAAATTAGATGTTGATTGGGGCTAGGCTGAATAGGAGTACATTCAGTGTCTGAAGTATGCTCCATTAGGGGACTTGATATGAAGGGCGAAGGTGGAAGTGGTTGTTGCTTCATGTGGTCAATAAGGGATTTAGCTTGACTATGCATCAAATCCATCCAAGGAAAAAGGGTTTAAGGTTTAAAAAATTGTGTATTTTAATTTTATAAAACCAGAAGTGGTCAGAATGTGTGTTTTACAACAAAAAAGTTAGTTTTTAAGCTTGTTATTTTGAAAGAAATAATGTTGACAGTGACTGACGTTGGTGGAAAAATTGATGTTGGCTATTAAAAGTTGTCAATGATGGTAATGTAACTAATTTTGGTGAAAAATGTTGCCGACATTGGTGAAAAAACTGATGACAGTGAAAAAAAGTTGCTAACGTCAGTGGAAAAATCGATTACGGTGTCTATGTATTTCTAGAAACTCAAAAAACTAAAAGTTTATGGAAGAAAAAGAAATTCTAAGTTGTTTTTGGTCTTAGAATGATGTGTCCTCACCAGCTCAAATAATTAGATGAAAATAGCAAAAAGAATGAAGGCAAACAACCTCTAAACATTAAATTCATAAGAATAAAGTTTTAGAGTCATGGTGACTTATGCCTTAGAAGAATATGTTTGGGGATTGGGCTTTTAGAATGGGTCCTAAAAGGAAGTCTAAAGCTAGTTTTGGGTTATGTTTTGGTGCTCAAATATTTGTATTAGGTTTTGTATGTGGCCTGGTGCTAGGAGCTTGGTCCCCTCACTTCACGAGCCCAGAGCCAAGCTGGGTGGCTTAGCCAATATATACTTCGCCTAGAGTTTATACTCTACCAGAGAACAGAGTGGGTTCTCCCCTTGGTAGTGAAGTCCAAGTAGGATCGCCAGGAAGGGTAAGGTATCTACTAGGTGATGAAATCATAGTTGGGCCTTGTCTCAGGTATGTTTAGATGTTTGATTGTGTTTGTGGTTAGGTTGTGTAACATATGTGCACTACAATTTATTCATAATGCATTTTAATTACTAAGTGAGAGGGATAAGTATGCATTCAAGCAGGAATGAAATGCAATAGATTTTTAACCCAAACTAAAATGTTTTGTTCAGATGTAAACAAGTGAGGAAAAGGTTAAGAGCATGAATTTCACTACTCTAAGATGTAGAAAAGAAGTGACAAGAAGAAAAAGAAAGAAGTTCTTTTTAACTTATGCTAATGGTTTCTTTCTAAGATAAAGAAATAGAAGAAGGATGCAAGAAGAGAAATTTTACTAATGCACCTATATGAAAGTTTGTTTTAGAAGAAATGAACCCAAGGAAAACTCTAGGGTCCCACTAGGCGTGCCAAAATGTTTCTACTCATTTTTGCTTGTTTACATTCAGAAGAAATAAGAAACTAAAGATAATGGTCAGGGGTTAGATGATACCCAAATTAAGTTATGCACCATATCTAGACATTATAGGAGCTCCTCTTTGGCTATGGAGGATGACACTTGTAGATAATAAAGACTTAAACAAAGAAAATGTTAGATAGATATATGGTGGACTGCCAAGCAAAGCTCGGGCCCAAAAGTGCAAAGACTTCCTTGAGGGATGACAGTCCACTTATTTGACAAAAGAGTGTTGATAGAAAGAGAAATGATGAAAGGTTAAAGAAGAGAAATAGATAACACATACCTAATTCCTATAATCTCCCTCTCACAGTCACCGACGCCAGTTAGTCTACCATTGTCAGTTGGTCAATGTTGCTGATGTCAATTAGGCTACCGATGTTGGTAGGGGCAATGGGCCTTGATGCTGATGTCGGTAGGGGAAATGGGCCTTAGATGGGTTTTAGGGTATGTCTATGGTCAAAAAAATGGTCTAGGAGATTCAAAAGGGTTGTGAAGGGATGCAGGATAGTGGATAGAGTCTTAGGAAGGATAAAGGTAGGGGATAGTTTGTCAAAATGGGTCAGGATAAAAGGAAGGCTTTTTAGCCTCTCCAAGAAGAAAGCCAGATTTGGTATCAACAGTACTCGAAAATAGCCAATGGACTAATTACAGATGCATTTTATAAATACTAAAATATAAACCACAAGAATACTTAGCTCTTGGTGGATAACTAGAAGTGTAGAAGACTTGTTCCCGTTATGGCTGATGTAGGAGACCTCATGCAACATTTCAATCTAGTGTGGAGTGAATTTTGTAGAGTTTATTAGCTTGGAGAGTGATTATAGAATGCTGATGCCTCATCTTAAATCTTTCCTTTGATATGCAAGGAGTCGAGGAGCAAAAGAATTTGGACCCTGGGAGCAAGAGAATTCACCTTCGGGGAGCTAAAGTATTCGCATTCGGGGTCTAGCTGAGGTTAGAATTTAGTTTTAAGCAACTGACATCAGTGATACCACCGGTGTCATTCAATGATTAACTGATGTTAGCAGCTAGAGAATGGGTAAAAAGGCTATTTTTAGCCTTTTGCCCATTCTTCCATCTGCCAAGTTTTGTTGTCATTGGTGAACGGTCCAAAGGTGGATTTAATAGGCGCGAGAGTTAGTGGGAGGGTTGAAATAGTTCTTAGGTAATTATGATTAGTCATAGGGTTATAAATGGTCTAAGGGAGAGGTATCCAAGGTGAGGTGTCTAGGTTGATGCCATTAATTTAAAATAAGTAGTTTATTTTAAATTAATAAAGTGTGCAAGGGACCAAGTGGAGTCGACACAATTTTGGTGTCTACAGAATATTTTCTAGATCATTATCTTCTTAAAAAAGGAGTTGTAATGTCTCTACCATATGGACTTGGTCTAATGAATTGGACCTAAAATTATTTTTTACATTTTCCTTGTTAGATATTACTTCAAATGTATCCATCTCTTCTTGAAAAGCTTCAAAGCCTTTATTGAATTCAATGCAATCAATCTCGCCATGCTTAGTAATAGCATGCACTCTATAGTAGTTAGGTAAGACAATATAAATGAGATTTATGTCCATGGTCCTATTACTATAATAGGGTTAATTGACCTTTTTAATATTGTAGAAGCTATCATTTTAGAGTCTATTTCTTAGTCTATTGAACTTTTGGAAAGTAAAGTTCCTTCCTGAATGCTCACTAGTATTACCAACTTGTTTTTAGAACTGAAGAAAATGAGTGTTAAGCTTTTGTACCATGTTTAATATAGAATAATTTTAACTCTTAGGGGTATAAAAATAATGGGCTTGATTATTTTTTGTACAAGAGGTTGGTATTACTCTTTTTGACCATTAGTAAGAGATCCATTAGTATCTTGATGATTCAAGAATCCTAGATGTTGATTAGGAGTAGCATAACTATTGGGCAGTATGCTCAGAGATAGGAATTGATTAAGAGTAGAGGATTTTTGGTTATTATTGGTAAAAAGATTTAGGTTAGGCATTTGTGGGATTACATTAGGAATGGAGTAAGCCTTTAATGCTATGGTTGATTTTGATCACTAATAATTATTGCTTCAAAATAGGCTTGGGCTATTGAAGCTATAATTAGGATAGATCTCTTTAGGAACATATAAGTCATGGGACATATTACATCCTTATATATTTCTAGGGATAGGACATCATTAGGCTTGTGAGGTTCCATGGTCCTACTATACATCGTCTAGAATCTGGCATTGAAAGATATTATAGGCTCACTTACATCTCTCATGATGGTTGTGAACTGATGATAAATTATACAAGGATTAATAATCTTGTCAAATTGGTCAATAAAAAAGAGTTTTGAAATCATTCCAAGAGGCAATCCAATCATCATGAAAATTAAGGAAGCATTCATATGCTGCATCTTTTAAAGTAAAGGGAAATAACCTACACATTACATTCACTTGTATGACATTTAATAATATTAAATTAGCTTTGAAATATTTAACATGTTCCTCTATAGTTACAACACCAGTTAGACTAAATATGGATAAATAATTGTCAAGATTGTATGGTAAATCATGGGCTACACCTTATACATTGATGGGGGAGATTCCTAACTAGGCCATACCTAGATGTGGTCTGAATGTAGGGGTACCTTGAATAGGATAAGTGGGTAAAGACTTGTAAATTCTTTTTATACCTTTTATCCCATTTGGTTCTTCGATGAATTTATAGCTTGAATCTAATGGGAATTCTAAGCATTTATAGTTTCAAGACTCAAAATTCTCTTTGAAATATGGTGTATCAAGTTAATATTTACATGGAGCAAGGATTAAACATTCACACTAAGCTAATTCTACAAATATATATATGTAAAGGATGATAAAGGACATAAAATTTCAACTAGGATAACCTGGAAATGTATCCTATTACGTAAATAGAGTTAGTCTTTACAAATTTGAGCCCAAAATGAATCAAAAATCATAGGATATCACTTCAACTTAGAATAGAGTAACATTTTTTAATCTCAAACTCTATATATCTTAAAAATCAAAGCTATATTTACCAAAATTAAAGAATCATTTACCCAAGAACTATGATATTTGCCTTAAGAACAAAAAGATGGGTCAAAAAATTCTAAGACCAATGATATTTAAACTTTGGAGAAAATATTTACACAAAAGTGAAAATATAAAATTAACCTTTTATCAATAAAAACCAAGATTGATAGGCCCTCCTTCTAGCACCAACAGAGATGCTCTTATTGATGCCTCTAAGTGTAGAATAGGTTCTCTTAGTGTTTAGGGAATGTTTCTAATTTCAGAATCCTAATAATTAATATCAAGATTTAAAGGTATTTGACAATTAGAATTCTTGTGGTGAAATAGGGGTAAAGCAAAGTAGTCTATTCCAAAATATTTATATGACTTAGTGGTTTGGATCCACCTTGATCCAATCAATTGTGAATTCTAGTGAATCTTGATCAAAGTTCTAAACTACACTAAGGTAAGTGAATATTTGACAATGGGATGTAAGATATAATGAGTTATTTAAAAAATGGGTATAAAAAATAAGGTTAATGGAGAAAATAAGTGAATGTGATTTCTAATATTTATCTCAAACATTATGATAAATTTTTAGTTGATTGAACATGCATTTAAACTAGTATGTAATGCAAAATAGCTAATGCTAAATTTTCACTACAACTACGAAAAATTCTAAGGATAAGTTGAAAATACAAGTAAGAACCAAGTATGCTTTATTTTTTTTATACTACACCTAGATATCCAATGCACATCTTAGATGAAAAATAAATTAAAGTGAAGTAACTCATGATCTTTTCAACTAACCTAGCATAACACATATTAGCAGCCCTATATCAAGAATGCAATTCAAAATTTAAATAAACCATTCTAATTTGAGATCTAGACAAGACATTGAGAGAAAATATAGTAACCCTTAACAAAACCATATAGAAAAACTTTGTAGAATTCCTTAGTTGTATTAATAGTTCCAAGTATACAATTTTTTCTCAAAAATCTCTCTTTACAAAATGGAAACCTTGCCTATTTATAGAAAGCATAGGTGGTGTACCAGTCATTTTTCAAGATACATATGTGTACAATAAGGAAAACTTTCCTTGTATAAAAATTCTAAAATACATATGGCATTCTATATTGTATTGACCTACAATGTATATATGCTAACTAAATAGCATATACTTATATAATAGAATATTCTATTTTTACAATATGTACAAAATTATAATCTATAAAATCTTCTATCAATCTGGTGGTGGGCCCTCTATCTATCTTTTCTAGAGGATTTTTTTGGCCTTAGTGTGTTTCTCTCTTATTAGTTCCAAATCTACTATAGGCTTCATAAAAAATCCACCCTCTTGGTCTACCACTTTATTTAATTCTTTATCATTCCTTACCATAGCCTCTTTGATAATTTTGGCCTCTATAATTCACTCTCTTGAATTGAAGATGATATCCATGATCTTATGGTTATCATTGTTATACTAACCCTAGATCTTTCCCTTTATTTATTGAATGGTTGTATTTGATTTCTATTTGAATTCTTCATCATTTATTAATCCAATGGTAGTGGGTTGTGAAGGGTCTGTTATTATGGTTTCTAGGAGTTTCTCAATCTGGATCATCAAAATCTCATCTTCCTTCACATGCTCACTAACATTATTGTGCCATGTTCTCAAATCTTGTACTTTGTCTATAAAAATTACTATGACTACACTCAAATGTCCTAGGTTAATAGCTTTAAAGCTTAGGATCTGCCTTTCTACTTCCATGTTAATGAGATCAACTATTTGATCTTCTAAAGCTTGCCACTAGATGACCAAGGATTTGGATACTTTAGCTTGTTGTATCAAGGAAATCTACCTAATTTTCATGGATTTTAAGAATTCAAACATGTCAAATATTGATTCACCCAACATTCTTATCATCTCATCAGGTACGGAAAGGATGGTCTAGGTTTCAATGTCCTACATTTCCTTCCTCAAGTTGGTAATCTATTGTTTCAATCCCATAATTCATATCATTAGTTTTACTCATTGAACCCTAACTATGATCTCCACATCCTCTTGGTGAATGGGATTCTCTCTCAATTCTTTCCATCCCACTATAGTTATGCCTATAAATGGTTCCACCTTTTCAAAGGTGAACTTTATACCCACCATAGCCTTCCTCATAGTGATATTTTCTACCCATGAAGTGTCTAGATTGAAATTTACTATAGTTGTGGGCTTGGTGAACTTGGTGTTCTCTATACTTTCAAATTTTATTCCACTAGACTCCCCTAGAGCATCCATTTTCTTGTCACTAGGATCCTTGGCTTCCAATAGTCTTATTTGTTCTTATTCCTTCATCATTTCAAGAATTCATGGTTGAAGGTATTCATGCACATCAATGCTAATATTCTATGTCAATTCCCATGAATGGGCCATGGAGGGAATATTTTGGAATTTCCCATATATGAACCAATCTATAATGACTAGCCCATGGATGGGAAACTCATCACTAAATAGATTTATTTCTTGGGTTAGATGGATAAATGAATGTTTTAGCTTCTTGGATCTGGTAGGGACAAGGGCTAAATATACTTTCCTCTTGCTCTGAGTTATAGTTAGAAGTAAGGAAAACTCAAGTTATTTTCCCTTATCTTTCTCAATCCACTCCATTTGTTCATGAGCCTATGCATCTTTCTCTACTTGGGTGCTAGGGTCTTCATATTTTCATCTCTATCTAAGCCATAGGATTCTTCAAGAATATTGAAAATAGCCTCAGCTATTTCATATGGCTCAAGAGATACCATGTATACATATTCCACCAAAGATGTTGGTTTTTTTCCTAGCCCTAAAGATGAGGATGCTTCACCTAGCCTCTCTTCTAATTTCTTCTTACCAGGGTCCTAAAGCTATGGTAATTCTATTTAAAGAGGTGGCTGAGGTATTCTAGAGGTGGAAAGAAGCATATGATACTAGATTGGGTGTATTTGATAGATGTCTTATTTTGATTTTTGATCATGTGTTAGCATGTGTTCTAACTTGGCATTACACTCATTAAGTCTAGCCAACACTTCCTCAAAACTACTGGCCTTGATGGACACATGATCATAAACTCTAGGCTAGTGTTCATATACTATATTGAACAAATTATTATCTTTCAAATGGTCCATCACTACCCCTTTAGGATCCCACATCCTTAATTCATCCATTTGGAGGACAAAAGCTTCTCTCTGTCTAGACATGATGTCTACTTTCTTCCAATCTAGTAATGTGGTTCTTCTAATTATCATAAGAAATAGATGGAGGAGGCCCTTTTTGTTTCTTTTCTGACCCCATCAATTCCATTGATGAGTCAGAAAGTGATTTCTTGATCAACTACATTATTTGGCACATATACATGCAACCTGTATGGTGGGGATATGGTTCCCACAATTCTAATTATGATGCAATCAGGATGGTACCAAATATCCCCTATCATTTTCACATGCCTTTTGATCAAGGGTTGTATTTTAGGCATAGGGGACCTATTTATATCCTCAACTAAAGTGGGATAGATACAATCATATATGCATTATATATGGTTCCTATATTTGAAAATATGTAACTTTGAGTAATGGTGGGAAATAGTTATTCAACCCCTAGGGGACCAGTTCTTGATGTGGGGGAATTTGGTAGAAGTAAATAAAGCATCAATCAAATAAGACATCATAAATAATTTTTTGTTGGTCTTCCTCTTAATGTCTATAAATTAGCGACCCAGGTGGATGATTATCATGTCTCTAATAGGGAGGTGAGTTGTTGATTTATCAAGAAATGTACATAGGAAACCCAAGTGGGATTGACATAAGTGGTTATGGTAGCCCCAAAAATCCTATTCAATAAGGTCATGACAACCTTAATTCTTTCCATAAATTGATAAATTAGAATTCTCCCTTGGAAATATTTGAATACATGTTTCCTTGGTTGAGCTAAGGTCTTAGGATGATGTCAAAGTCATTCTAAGTAGTCAAATTCTTGATGGAGGTAAAATTAACATAGGATCATGAAAGTCTATAGTAACCCTCAAAGGCTATAGTGGCAATGTAATCAATCCTTATAGATGTTCTATCATGCACAATCTAGTCATCATATACTCTATAATTAATAAAACATGGAGCAATTATGTCAATACAATTAATTACCCTAGGTTTAGTGGCTACATGATGAATGCTAACCAATTTCAAAACAACTAAGTCTTGGTATTTGGTGTTGACTGCCTCAATTCTCCTCTCTTTCTAAGTGATGGTCTACATCTCTTCTATGGTGAAGAATATGTTAGACCAATTCTTTTACCCATTATTCAATGCCATGTCATCTATCTCTAGGTCTTTGAAAACCCTACCAAAGTGGTTTATAGACAAGTAAATCTCTATCTCTTCCCTCTATTATTGCCTTCATACTGCCATTTCTTCTCAACCTTTCAAAATTTTGAACACTTACTCTGTAGAAGTCTCAGGATTGTCCAACTCACACTTAGAATTAATTTTTAAGTTCAACTATGATTCAAACATTCATAATATTCCTATTTTATGCAAATTTATAGGTTATTTAAGAACTTTAATGGTAGAAGTGATTTATACCTAGGTTCATCCATGCCTTTGATTTGATTAAAATATATGTATTTATATCTTTGCTTTTCTAGATGGACAAAATCTAAGTTTTGTCATCTTTTGCTTATGTGGATCCTACATGGCATCCATTTGGCATCATTTCATGACATTTTTAATAATTTTATTAAGTATAACTAATTGTTAGCCTTTAAATTTTGCCTTTGGTTTCACTCTATTAGATCAAGATCCAAGGATCAAGCAACAACCATTAATCATAATCCTAGGTTTTTTACCTCATTAGTCATTATAAGTATCAAGCCCCATGATTATGCCACCCAACATATTATCACATCATTGCTCTCTAATTTCTAGGCTCTTTCCATGTATCGAGTTCTCGGGCTCCCTAAGTATTTATTTGAAGATCTCATACCATTGGATTATGTTGGTATGATTAAGCTAGAGTCATAGGATCTTAAAATATGTATGAGGTTTAAGTTAGTCTTGAGGGTCATAAAAAGATCTACATTAAATTGCTTAGTCCTAAGTTTATTATGCTGATAAACTTTAGACTAAGGTTCATTGTGCATAGCCTAAGTTAAAATATTAAGGTGGACCCTTTTTTATAAATATATCACAAAAAAGTCTTCCTTGTCTAATAAAAAATGTTTAGTGAGGTTTAATTTTATAGTCTCTAGAACATCATAAACATCCTCATAGTATTCAAATGAGGTTCATGAGATCATTGGATTTGACCTCATGAAACTTCTCTTTACTAAATGTAATATTGACACATGGATTCTTCATAGTGCTTCACAAGGTCCTAGATGTTTCTCTCTCCATTAGATAAGAGAAGCAAGATCTATCAGATCATGGTTTAGGTAATCACATATGATTGGTCCACAGTGACCCCATGATGATCCTTAAGGCTTTGACATTTTAATTCTCAACTCACATCATCTGATCATGATCTCTACCATAGTGAGGACCATAGATATTTTTTAAGGAGATTTCACTTTAAGTCCATGTTAGGTCTTTTTGCACTCTATTATATTGGGTCTTGTTATTAAGTGAGGAATATTGGATCCTATAAGAAGTATGAATGTTAAGTCAAGACACACAAATTATAAAAACTTAGGCTAAGTTTTAATCATAAGGTCCCACTTGTATTAATAAACATGAGGGGGACTTAAGATTAAAGTTTAGGCTAAATGCTAATTAAAGGGGACTCAGGTATGAAATAGAAGGACAAGGGGGGTCCAATAAGACCATCAAAAATTCTATTAGAATAAACAAGGAATCTTAGAAGGAAAAAATATGTGAGGGCCTAGGTATAATTTTTGTAATAAGTTTTGGTCATGTTAATAAATACAACTAAGCCTTAGTATGAAATTAGACCTAGGTCCCAAGTGGGTTAAAATTCCCACCAAATAGATCCTACCAATTTTTAATTCAAACCATAAGATTTTAAGCTTAGGCTCTTGTGGAAGAGGGTCTAAGACCAAATTTCTATAGACCAAAGACTATTAAAATCTTGAATAGGACCAAGTAGTGAATTATTGGTTGGTACATGCCAATGCCTTCTCCATGGAACCTATATTTCTCATAGATAGGGTAAAATGCCAATAATTTTAGTCAAATAAAACCTAACCATAAACATAATATGCTACTCTATTTTAGTGGATGATCTTCAAATTCTACAAAAACCTAGGATCACATCAAGGTTTTTAATGATAAGGTAACTAGGGAGATGTTTGCCTTAACAAAATGTTTAAGAGAATGTGTGGAGTAGGACCTATGGTATATGCAAAAATAATTGGTGGAGAAGGATCCATAGGTGAAGGACTCACTATTAGAGAGGGATCCATAGGTGAGGGAAGGTCCATAGGTGATGAAATCATCGATGGAGGCATATAAGGTGATGAAGATGCCATAAGAGGTGATGGAACCACTAGATTTAGATCCATGGGAGAAGAAGGAGGGTCCTTCTTGAGGGAATGAACTATGGGAGGAAGAAAATAAGGTCCAAGAATAACTATAAGGTTATCCTTAAGGTGTTGTTAAAGGATGTGATAATAATCGATGTGATGGGTGCCATATTGATTCCATAGACAATACCTCTGACCATACTTAGGAATATACTTAGGTAGTAATTTTAGGGGAGGTATGACCTTGTATAATGATAAAGAGGAAGTATGTAAAGTATCAATATATTGTCATAACTTGTGATAATGGGTAGAATAATGATTATCTATCCCATGGAATCAATATATATGCTTGTGAATGGTCTTAAGAGAAACACTCATAAAAAGAGGTATAATAGGAGTGGAAGAATTTAAAGAACACTCATAGACTCATTTGGTGGGAAATGGAGTCATCTTAGACAAGGGAATGAAACCATTACCAAGAAAAGGTGGTGATGGAGGAGGAATGAAACTAGGCTCAATAGAAGGAGAAATGAGATGAGAAGTAGGGGTAGGCTCGACAATAGTAAGAGAGGGCATAGTCTCAACTATAGTAGGAACAAGAATAGGCACAACTATAGTGGGAGTGGGAATTTGCTCTGATAATGTCTCTATTGAGGGAGGGGAGGGATATACAAAAGGTTTAAAGATGGTTTCACTAATCATAGGAGTAAACCAACTATGGTGATCAGGGAATCTAGCAAAATGGTAAGGTTCGGTTATAACATGATCCATGAGCATACTCCTAGAAGGATCCTTAGAAACTAGAGGTTTTGGCACTTTTTTTACCCTATGATAAAGATGAAAAATATTAAAATTAAGAATTGTAAATTAACGAAGATGAGAAGATACATGAAAACACTCAATTAAAGAAGAATGATAATAGACAATCTCAACATCATGGGCCTATACAAAACTACCTAAGAATGGATCATATAGAGAATAACCATCATCATAATCTAGGGTATGAAGATAAATGACATATATAGGGATGACCTTATCATCTAAGGAAGTGTGGTAAATATAATGCCAAATCTTGGTCAAAACAATGAGAATATCATCACAAGGAGGCTTGTAAGAGTGAGACTAAAAGGATGTAGGAAGTTACAAGATGAGATGAGGTGATAGATAAGAATTTTAATCTTGAGATTAATCTCATTAGGATCATCATTATAATAATCTAAAATGTTAGGAGGAATTTTCCAAATGAGTTAAATATTCTCATTGTAACCTTAGTTTAAATTAATGAGAAAATTAAGATGATGTGTCTCACAAAATAGAATGCTTGGTAAAGGTTCAAGAGTATGATTCTTAAAAACACCAAGGTCCTGGAATTATTCAAAATTCCAATGGTTAGTGTCACCCTGAATCTTATAAATGGATCCATTATGAAGGAATTTAACTCATATAAATTAGAATAACTAACAGCTCTCATATGCTGAATCCACAACCTATCAAGAAAGATGTTATAATAAAGGGGAAAGTTAAATATCATAACCTTCATGTGAATGGTGATAGGTTGGACAATAATGGCAATCTAGATAGAACCTAAATGAGGTGTTTACCTTCTATCATATCCTTAGAAGCTATTGGATACAGACTTGATATTGCATTTTGAATATCCAATGGTCTTAATGAAGTTAAGAGAGGAAACACATATACTGAAACCCTCATCAATTAATTTATGGTTCACTTGGTTATCACCTATTTGAAAACTAATGAATAAGGGAGATCATCCACATGAAGATAAATCTCATTGAGAATCATATAATCTAAAGGGAAATTTAAGGAAAGATAAGTGTCCATAGCTTCATCAACATTGATAGACATATATTCACATTATTATAATATACTATCCTTAGATCTAGATAAGGCTATCTCCTATCCTACTATGGGAGGATGAGGGATAATCATTTTGAATAATAGTTGCATAAGACAATTTATATGATGTGGAAATTCCTCATAATCTCAAGTAATGGAATTTTAGGATGGGAGATTAGTGAGTTTCATGATGGGATCCCACTCATCATAACCCATAATAAGGTTGTTAGATATAGGTTCATAATGATTAAGGAGGTCCTCAGAAGGAGGAGCCAAAATGCATTGGAATTTATGTTGATAATAATAAGGTTTAGAAAAAGGTTGTATATTATATTGAGATGATGAAGTATATGGTTCAAGTTGATTTTGAAAATTTTTAGAAGAAGTGTTTGTATAAATTTGAGTATAATTAGTGTTAGAATATTATGGAAGACTAGTAGAAATAGAAAAGGAAGTGTTATCTAAGGGAGGATTGGAAATTGAATCATCAAAAGTAATAAGGTCATCTTGACCCAACTCATTTAAATGAATTAAAGAAGAATCATGGATAAAATGATATGTTCTATATGAAGGAGTTTAGATTGGTTTATAATTAAGAAAATCAACCACCCTTTGCATATTAGTCATGTTAACCATATTCTCTTTGGAAGTTCATTCAATAAGACTTTCTACATTATTGGTGGAAAGGGTGGATTTATATTGATTGTCTTGAATAGGTTTACGATTAGGAATAGGGTCTTTATAGATAGCCAAATGTGAATTGGTTTGGTTCAAGGCTTGATTATTATCATGTGATTTATAATCCTTAAAAGCAATTTCATAATCTTGTTGACATTTTTGAATGATAGAATCATGATCAAAATTAGGACCAAGAAAAAAGTCCATAGCTAAATTACAATTTTGTCTACATATCTCATGAGAATAACACCATCTATCATGAAACCAAAAAAAATTATTAGGATCATACTAGGATTTCATAATATGGGTAGGCTCATGATATCATGGAACAAGCCTAGGTATATGCTTAAGAAATTTAGTTGAGGATAAAGGTTTATGAACAATGTTGCTTGGAAAAGATAATTGAGGATTGGTATGTTTTTGAGAATGGGGATATGGTTTTGATGAAGGGGTAGGAATGACATGTTGAACATTGTGAGCATTGTCATAATAATATATAACACCATCATTGGTAACATTGTCATTTTTTTTCTTAAGAGATGAGGACTTGCAGAAGGTTAGGGTGTCTAAAATTGATGCATAAGGATATCTTGTCATTTATCTTGGTCAATATCCTCCTCCAAGGTATGTGGAAAGAGAGAGTGTAGAACTGATATTGGATTTTAGGAAAAAGGGCATTAGTAAAGAGATGGAAAAGATTATCATAAGCCATGTTATGTTCACATTTATTTGAAAAAATTTTCCACCTTTTAAAAAAATCTTGAGAAATTTCATTTTCAATTTGTTTGAAATTTATAAAGTGGGACAAAGTGTTTTTGGGAATATCACTAGTTTGGAATTATTGGACTAAAGAATTCAATAAATCCTCCAAACTAGTAATGGAATGAGTTCTATGTTGGTTGTACCAATCCAAGGCATCACTTGTGAGAGTTTTGGTTAAGAGTTTGGTAGCAACAAAGGTATTAAATTTGACCCAATCCTTATAAATATTTCCAAAAACTTTAAGATGAAGAGTGGGAACAGTTGATCCATTATAAAAAACTATACGTGTGATACATTTTATATCAATATTAGCAATTTGACTTATAAGAGGTTTATTTTGGAGATGTTTGATGGTTTTGTTGACCAAAGGAGTTTGAGGAATGATATTTCCTTGAGAATATTGAAGAGGAGGTGGGGGAAAATTATAATTATGTGTTCCCCAAGCCATTGGATGAAGATGAGATTGAAGATGGAGAATGTGGTTTTTCATTCTCATCATTTGATTTGTGTTATGAGCTTGAAAGGTATTCATTTGATTTAGTTTTTGTAACAATAGTTGATGTGTTTGATTAGAATTATTATAAGAAATAGAGGTAGTATTAGTGGCTTGGGTACCACTATTGGTGTTGATAGGAACTTGAGAGAAAATATGAGAATGTGAGACACTAGAGGCAAAATGTACTTGTGTATCAAAAGATGGACTAGTGAATGGTTAAGAGGAAGAAGCACTATAGCATGATTACCTTGGGTATAAAATGATGTGCTAGTGGAATGATTAAGGAAAGTTGATCTTATGAGGGGACCACTAGATGTAGAACCTACCATGTTAGTTGATATACTAGGCATGATGGTAGAATAAGTTAGAGAAGAAGAGATCATGGTATGAGAAGGGGTCAAAATAGAGGTAAGGGTTGAGAATCAAATAATGTGGTACCCACAAATATAGTTGAGAATGTAGGAGTAGGTGAATGAGGCTCTTCAACTTGAACATTAATCATAAGATTGTAAATGGTAGAAAGATCCTTTCCTCAATGTTGAGGAAATTTAGAGTTAAAGAAGAGCATTTTGAGGGTATACTCTAATTCAGGTTGGTATTTTAATAAGAAAAGAATATTATGCTATGAAGAGGTATTAGGAGGGGTACCATAGTTCATTATTCAAGTGGTAATGTGAACATTACTAGAATTCAAGAGAGGATCCCTAATCTATCTATGGGAGACCCTATGAGGGTTCGTAAGATTCATCATGTCTACTGACTACAACTCAGCCTTGTCATCAAATACAAAGTCCATGATGAAGGGAAAGAAAGAGAGATGAGAAAGAAAGAAAATAAGGAATGGTATAAATAGTATAGGTTTGATTAGGTTGACCTATCACAAAATATGGTCTATAAATAGTATAGGGTTGACTGGGTCGATCTAGTACAGTGAATAGAGATTGGAAAAAGAGGAAATAGGGTCTAAAAATTGTACAAGATTAACTAGGTTGATATAGAATAATGAACATGGCCTGGAAAAAGGTAAAGGGTCAATTGGGTTGACCCAGTATAGCAGCTAGGTAAATTAAGAAACTTATGATAGATTTGTGGACTAAAATAATATAACTTTTATAAGCAATTTAAAGAGAAATAACTAAAGATAAGCCAAATAAATTAAAACACACAACACAAAACCTTGTACCAATGCTATCTAATGCAATTTTTTTTAATATAAAATACAATTGAGCAAAGATAAAGTGACCAAATTGGAAATTAAAGAGCTAACTAATTGGTCAACTTGAATTTTTATTAGATTATTAAGACATGATTTTAAATGTGATGGGAAGTTGGCTAAAAGTAAGGAACTAGAATGGCAATCTAAGGATGGTTTTAGGTAGTTTAGTTTGAAAGAGATTGTAGTGGAAATGATATAGGATTATTATTAGGACCTACCCCCTCACTTAACATACCATAATGATAAGGGTGTCGAATGATTATCCAAAATATACCATTAACCACATTTTATACATGACTAGAGTATCAAGTCTACTTCCCCCTTGGTGATGAAATCCAAGTAGGTTGGCCTTGGGTAGACAAATGTTAAAATGATTGTTTAGATTTTATGATTTGGCCACATGTTCATAAAATATAAAATAGTGAAACTAAATGATTAATTGAAAAACCATCTAATTAAACTATGTGATCTATTATAAGCATACAAGCAACAAGAAATGAAAATGTCAATTAATTACTAGCATATAAGGTTAATTCCAATTTCAAAAAAAGTTATAATGTTTATATAGTCAATAATGTATTAAAAAAATATAAAATAGGGTCAAACATATATGTGGAAGTAAGGGTTGAAAATGAGCAGGGTCAACATAGTCGACCTAGTTATCCAGATGGCACACAAAACACATAACTAAGTCGGTAGGGTTGATCCAGTTGAATATGCAAGGGAAGTTTTGAAAATTGAAAACTATGAAAGGAAATATTATATTAAAATAGATATATAAATATAAAATAACCTTGGTGGATTAAATATGCAAAGAATTAACATTGTTGTTTAAGAACATTGATATATACTTGCAAATTTTGCTAACTGGGTCGACTAGGTCGATCAAGCTTTATAAAAACTTGTTGTTGAGTGATTGAAATCTATAATTTCAACTAGGTTGACCTAGTATACTAAAAAAAATGTCTTAAAAAGTACAAGGTTGATTGGGTTGACCTAAAATTTTAAATCTAATTTTTAAAAAAGTATATGGTTGACTGTGTCAACCTAGTAGTCTAGACTAGAAGTCTAAAAAGATAAAAACCTATATGAGGTAAACATGATTAATCTAGTATCATATCCCTAAAAAAATGTGAACAAAAGTTAGATACTAGGTCAATAGAGTCAATCCAATATGGAAAATATATGATAAAATTAATGATGAAAGAATGAAAGAAATGGAATAAGATGAAAAAATCCTACAAGGGTTAGTTCACATTGGGTTCACCATAATATATGCAATCAAAAATGTATCATGTCTATAAATCAATCCTATATCAAAGAAGATAGAGCATACCTACACTTGTAATTGGGGATACATTTGTTAAGTGGGGGCATGATCAATATGGGGATCTATTAGACCTGAGTAGGGGATCACTTATCATAATGCACCATGATAGGAAGGGTTCTAAAGCCTACGGTCTAACACAATCACACAATAACCCTTAAAGAGTCTTAGGTTTAATGTTCACTCTATTCTAATAAACAAGAAAGTAAATCTAATCTATTACACACTATATCTTGTGGCACAAAGTGGGGGTTAGAAACAAAATAGACTAAACTAAGCATGTAAAGAAGACATATACTCACATCAATGTATATGAAATCCTAATTCATAGAAGAAAAAATCACAACCACATTATCTATCTAATATTACAAAAAAGAAATAAAGTTAGGAATACTTACCTTAAATATGAACCTAACTAGCCTCAATCTCTCCCTTGGCCAAGGTGATTTGCAAGAGATTATTGTGGTATGTAAGGATAACAAATACAAATCAGCTCTAGGCTACACAACCTATCTATGCATCCAAAAGACTTATCCATAAGTAAATATCCACATCTCCAAAGAAAGTATGGAACCCTAAGCTATATTTCTCAAGTAGAGTGGTCAATAAGTAGTGTTTATTTTCACTTATTCTTCTTTGCTTATCTTCTTATAAATGTTTTAAAATTAACTTGTGTATAGAGATGGATTTTGACCTAAATCCTTTTGAATATGTCAACTGTACAAGGTCAACCCAGTCGATCTTATATGTTTTCAAGGAGTAAATCACTAGGTATTGAGCTAGGTCGATCAAAGGGGTAACAAAGTTCCTAATGAAAAATGTCCCTAAATAGTATAGGGTCAACCCAGTCAATCTAGTACAGTCAACTAATTGAAAGGGTGTTAAGGCAAGATCAAGGAGGATAAATCATGACAAATGACTGGAATGGGTAAGGATAAGTATAATAAGATTATTGTAAAATGTTTTTAGGAGATGAGTATTTAGATGGCAAGTGGAAAAATGGACAACAATCTTATGAAGCACCAATGCTCTACCCACTTCTTTCCCACTACACCACTTAAGGCATGCACTTAGATATATTAAGACTTGATAGGTTCCTATAAGATACAAAGTGTCAGTAATCAAAAAATAATAATAATATTATGTGTATACAATACTCATGTTGAAAATTCCATTCCTTATTAGGGTGATTCAAAATAAAATAATCAAAATTGTTGTCCGCCTATAATTTTTGGTGAACAAAATGTATATCCTATGTCTCCCATTGTCTTTCTTGAAGGAAAAACTGAGAGTGCATATGAAAATAATAAAGAATTAACTACAAAACATTCATTGTTCTGAGACACAAGTAAAGTCCCAAGGATATTTCATGTATCTTTTACAAATATCAAGTCATGTAAGTCAAAGAAAATCAAAACTTGAATCACTTATTCTCTCCCTCCTTTAAAAATTAAAACTAAAATTGAAAGTTGTACTCTTCCCTCTCATGAAGTTGAGTAAAATAGAAAATGTTTCTTTTCTTCCCTCCTTTACATTTTTTATTAAAAAGGAGAAATTATTTCCAAGTGAATTTTCTCCCATACTCCAATTAAAGGTCACAATAATTTAAATACCATATCACCTTGTAATGATAATATTACTAGCCTTATTGTTATTCAACATGATATACTCACTTCTTTAACCATGGATACCCCTACAAAATGTTGTAAAATAATGTTATGAACCTCCCCATGATAGTGTAAAAGGTTCAATTATTCATATTATTCGTGTGTATGGTAATTTAAAATTTCTATTAAAATCTTCAACCTCATTTTGTGATATTTTATCTACTATGACTACCTTGGGAGATTTGAATCTACAAGTCAACACTCTTAAGCTAAAAGTTTATTCTCATAAGGTTATTTTTGAAAGAATAAATTAGTAGATAAACCTATTACTAAAGATGTATTTGATCATCCTTATACTTATATTTTTTTATGCCTAAGTTATCCTCCTTTTATGGTCAAGGGGATACTACTATTTATTTACAATAATATATATTCTCCATTGAACATTGGGCCTAAAATGGAAGGTTGATTTTAAAGGCTTTTCATCACAACTTAATCTAAGGGGATCATGAATGGATTTATAGCCTTCCAAATGTTTCCTTATCAGCTTTAAAAAAACTTGAATATGTATTTATATCACATTTTCATTGTTATACCTTACCTAAGGTACTATTGGAACATTTTCAAGCATTGACATAAATATAAAATTAGTCTATACGAGACTATGTTATTCACTTTAAGGATGTTTTATATTCATTAAATTATACACCCTCAAATTTATAAGTACAATTTATATTTAGTAGATGTATTATTTCTCAACCCAAATAAAGAACATTGCATAATACTTTTTCATCATTCCAGAACTTATATTGGGATGTACAAAAATATGCATGCTCTCTAATGAATACTCAAACCAAGTTATCTATCTCTTCACAGATAATAATGCATGATAAGAATCATGTTTCTAAGGTAAATAAAAAAGTTACAATTGATAATGAACTAATTCAAACACCTTATTTATAAACAATATAATATGTCAAAGAACAAATGATAAGGTTGTTGAACAAAGGAAAGCAACATGCTTATAGATTATCTCCCATAGTTAGATCATACACCTCTACTAAATGGTAGCCACTTCAGTTTGATTGGTACCATGATAGACCACATGATATATTTCACACATTATATAATAAATGAATGATAAAACTTCCTCTTATTCAAATTAAGAAAATCCAAAAGAACAAATCTTTTTAATTTACCATGGTATTAACATACACTAAGATAATGAGTGTTTTTCTCTTGAGTAAAATTTTACGTAATTAAATAATCAGGGAATTATCATATATCAAAAAGACATATCTATACCTATTCCACATAATTATCCTAGAGGATAATATAAGTGGGTTGAACCATCCCAAGTTGATCCTTATGAGGAAACATGATCCATTAACCTTCACAAAATATGGCCACTAGTAGAAGTCCTCCTAGTGTACTCTCTACTAGGACTCATCACTCCCATAGGGATCATAATAAGGAACCATTGGTTTATTATATCTTAAATAAAGGAAAAAATTGTGAGGATGTCTATATAAACTAAACTTGGATGCCAAAATTGTTGGCTACAAAATTATAGGTCACTTCTACATATACAAAAAACTTGTCTATACAAGAAAAATCAGTGATTCGACTACCCCATTATCATTATAGTCATGTGTTCTTATTTATTTATGGGTTCCACTACACAAGATGATGATTATTATATTATCAATATAATGCAAACATCTCATTAAATTAAAATATTAGTTATACAAGTTACAAAAATGTAATCATACATTATAGAAATAAACACATAAATCAAATATAAAATAATAGATGTTGCACAATCATTTAACATAAAATAAACCATGTGAATAATGTCATATATATATATGTAGGTATGTATGTATGTATATATATATATATATATGTATATATATATATATACACACACACATACATACATACATACATATATATATATATATATATATATATATATGACATTATTCACATGGTTTATTTTATGTTAAATGAATGTGCAAAATCTAGTGTTTTATATTTAATTTGTTATATATATATATATATATATATATATATATATATATATATATATATATCAGATGAGACAAAGTTTATAAAAATAAAGACATAAATTGTATGTCACTATTATATCCCCAAGTGTACACTCCTCTTCACTATCTATATCCATGATACTCACACCTCTCAATGTGGAGGAACCAGGATCTAATTAGGGTCCACGTGCATGGGATAACTCATGTATTCTCTCCTTAAAGGATGTTAAAAATTGAACTTTATCCTTATGATCATTCCATACATTGTCATATTGATAAATTAGAAACTACATGATCTTTGTGTCTCTATGTTATAGGATGTCACATCTATCCAACATGGCACATATCTCCTCACTTTTAGTGGCTAAAATATGATATGATACCACCACCCTCACTACATGATCAAATAGAGGTGCATGGGAAATTTTAATACCAATTATGCTCCCAATAAAACCATCCTTAGATATATACATGGGTATGATATGTGTGAGGGCATGTATCATATATTCTACCATCATTTCCCACTCTTGATTGCATGAAGACACATGATATAAAATACTAGCTAGATACATCTATGGAATAAAATACTTTATCTAATATTATACTCAAATAAAATTCCAAATTCAAACTTTGGTACTCACATGTGGATCTAATGACTACTTCATCTATTAGTTCTAGTCCCATAAGGCCATATTGATCTACATCTCCACCTATATATCCTCCTACATACCCTTGTACCATAACAATGGAACCTAGGGGAAACTATAATATGTAACAATAATGGCCACCACCCATCACTTCACATAACCATTTATTCATCTTGTATCATATCCTACAACCAATAGAACCACATGATATCTCTCATCAGTAGGCCATGGAACTATATTTATAACCATGAGTGATATACTATCATGGGGTATATTCCCACTCCACACTATCTAATTCTAAGGGTAGGGTGCCAATAACACTCCCTAATCTATACCAAATTATCACAAAACATGGTCATATTAAGAAAAAGTCATACACACCAATAACTCTATCAACTAACCACATATTGATCTAGACCCTTTGTAGCTCATCCCCATCCTTAGGCAATCTAGAAAATGTCTTATATATATTGAATACAGTTATATATGAGGTCTACCTACCTATAATAACTTTTTACGCCATCATGGTGTATAATATACCATGGGATAATACCCATTGCTCTTCAAATATCTATAGATGGGTCCACCCAGATACGGGTCCAACAACTTACCCTACCACTTCAATATTCTCATATGCCCAAACATATAAAAGAGTACCTAATCCAATCCCTCTACCATGTTTATCTAGTGAAAACTTATAAGGATCCATTTATAAGTGACCCAATACAATGCAACTCTAATAATATCTAGTATGATTAAAATAAATATGTTAAATTAAATGATACATATGATATGAGATACACACTGTGCCAACTTATAATTTTATGAATGACATCAGTAAAAAATAGATGAACTTATGTAATCATGAAACATCACCTCTGATAATGTTTTCTATGGACTCTACATATAGATCCCTTTAGCCACTAAAATATATATGATAATGCTAAATATAACAATGGATTCCATCTCTATCAACTTGAACTCTCCAACCTCTAATAGGAAGCTATAAAATACATTATACATCTTCTAATGTGACCATCATATCCCCTTTAGGGAGCTGTTGATGCATCTATGTGTATCATAGGTGATCTTAGTCTTTATAAACATTTCTCATTTTAGAATTCAAAGAATTTAGATCATGATTTGTAGGTTGTGGTGATCTACTCAACTGTGATGAAATAGTAGTAAAGCAATAAAACTATTCCACAATATTTATAAAACTTGGTAGTTGGGAGCCACCCTAGTTTTTTCAATGATATTTTCAAAAGATGTAGTAATCTATATTAATATCAATAAATTGTGATCAAATTTTAACCTAAGGATATTCCAAAATAAATATTTATAATGGTTTTAAGCTATAGTGATCTGGTTAAAAAAAGAGAAAAAAGGAAAAGGTAGGGCAAAAACAAAGTATGTAGATGATCTCCACCTCAAACATCATGACAAAGTTTAAATTCCAACTGAACATACATTCTACTAATGTGTAGCATGAAATAACATATAGCCAAATCTTACCATACACTAGGTAAGTATATAAGAATAATATGAAAAAATATATGGACTAGCTTTACTTTAAATATTTATTATTGTAGTCAAATAGCATATGCACATTCTTATGTAGAGTAAATAAAATGAAGCAAACCCAAGAACATTCAACTAATCTAGCATTTTCACAAATTATCAACCATGTATTAAAGATGCACACCCAAAATTCTTAAAAACCATTCAAATTTCAGATCTAGAAGAGATAATTAAGAGAGAATCTAAATATCAATTCTCACAAAAAAGATGAAATAATCTTCTAAAAATTCTCTACTTGTATTAACTCCAAAGTTTACACTATTTTTTTGTAGCTCAAAAACTCTCTCCCTTTTTGTAAATGACAATTCTCCTTTTATAGACTTCAAAGAAACATGTCAGTCAGTTGCCTCGAATTACAAGTGTACAAAATGTAAATGATAGCTTTCCTTTATATTTTTTTATTAAAATACACTCAAATTTATAAAATAGACTGACCTTTAGGCAACATGATAATAAAATTCACATTCATTTAAAAAAGAATATTCCATTTCTAAAATTTACATTTATTTCTCAAAAGAGAACATACTTAACCAATTGGTGGACCCTGTGTTGATGAAATCCCTTGGCTCTATTTAAGTAGCCTCATTTACTTTTGATGCTACTCATCAACTAACTTCAAATTGATAGCTGGGTCAAGGAGGAGCTCATCTTCTTGGTTAGATAGGTCATCCAAGTCTCTATCATTTCTCTCCAAAGCCTCCTTGGTGCTCTTCACCTCAGCTATCTTCTTTTCTACAATTAGAATCATATCTATAATCTTGCTATAATCACCTCTAGACCTACCTTGGCTCTTTTTTATCACCTCTTACATGACCAAGGTGTTTTTGTGCTTGAACTCATCATCTAGAATGATTCCCATAGAGTTGAGCTTTGAAAGAATTGTCATCATGGTCCCCACAAGCTTATTAATTATACCTAGTAGTTATTTATCATCTTTAATGAGTTTCTCTAAGATATTGGACCATGTTCTCAAACCATTGCTCTTATCCATGATCAACCCTAGGATGGTGTTGAGATGAGTAATGTTGATAGTCTTGAAACTAGGGATTTTATCCCTTGTCAAGATGTTAATAAAATACTTTATTTTGTCCTTAAAACCCTACCATTAGGTTATTAATCCCTTGGTTATTGTATCCTATAGGTAAATTTGACTCTATCTTAGCTTTGTTAACTTTAGAGAGTCAAACATGTCATGGAATGATGTCTCAAACATTTTAATCATGGAATCAAGAATCGATAAAACTACCTATTTTTCCAAATCCTCATTCTACTTCTAAAGGTTATTTATTCATTCTTTTAGGCTCTTGATGCCAGTTTAAAATAGGGATTATTGATCTTAGGATAAACCAAGTATATCCTCCTCAGGGATGGGGCCATCACCTAGTCTTTGGCCTCCTAACTAGAGTCAATCCAACAAATGGCTTCACCTTTTATAAAGTGAATTCCTCTCCACCCACCATAAATTTCTTTGAGGCTCTAGGAATTCTATTTGGGTTTTACCTAAAGATCCAGGTGCAACCATTTGTCTTTCTTGCTCTTTTTATTGTAGATCCACTATCTAGGGCTTAAGCTCCTCATGAACTATGATGTTGGTAGACTTTTTGATGACCCATATAAACCATATATAAACCATTTAAGATTGGTTGGACAATAAATTGGATTCTCATCATTGAAAAAATTAACCTCACTCAAAGGGTGAGTGAAGGTTATCTTAGGTTTCTTGGTTCTTATAGGAATCAAGGCTAGTTTGACCTTTCTCTTTTGAGTGGGAACAACTATAACTATGTCCAAAGATATATCCTTCCCCTTTTTCCTTTTTTGTTTCCTCAACTTTGGGTTGAGGGTCTTCTTCTTGAGTTTGAGGCTCCTCTTCATCTAACCTATAAGTACTAGCCAGTGCTTCTAAGTCATCTTCCACTATATTTCTAAGATATAATGTAATCATGTCAATGTATTCAATTGGAGACTCTATCTTTTTTAGGTTGGGTAGAATATGGTGCCCCTTCACTAGGTCTCTATTCAAGTTTCTCTTTCTCTGGTGTTTATGTAATTTGGGCCTCTAGCTATTTTGGATGAGGCCTAGTAGATGGTTCTATTAACAAATGGTACTCCAAAGGATTCATATGCCATAACTCACCAACAACCTTCTCATCTCAACTCAATATAGCATTGATCTTGATATTGTGATTTTTCAATATTGATAGGAAATCTAAGATGCCAAAATGTACATTATGTCATGGACACCAAGTTGATGTTCATGTTTCATGTTGATCTACTTGGCTTTCAAATTTATCACAACATTATCCTGAGGGTCCCACTAACTTAAATCATCAAACTATAAATTAAATGAGTTTCTGTGCTTGGAGATGGTGTCTATACTATGCCAATCCTATAGCACATTTATACTAATAGTCAAAAAATGATGGAGTAACCCCTTCCTTTTCAATTTACATACACCATTAGTACCATGGAATAATTGGTATTCAATCTCTTGCTCAACCATCTTGGTGGGTACATACATTGGCAATCTGAGAGGTTGACATAAGGTTCCCTTTATCTTGATTACAGTGCAACCAGGATATAACCAAAGGTCCTTATTAATCTATACATATTTTTTGATTAAGGGGCTTACCCTCATCATAGAGACCATTATAATAGCCTTAGACAAGGTTGGATATACACAATCATAAATGAATTATATGTGGTCCCTATAATTGAATATATGTAGTTTGTAATAGTAATAGGAGATATTTTAGTGGTAAATATTGATTAACTCATGAATATTCACTTTTTTGGATTTTGGTTTTGGAAATTTTTTATGGTTAGTTGATGGGATTGGATCACTAAAATTATAGGGATATAAATAATTTTAGGTTAGCTCATTACCCCTTTACAATAATCTATAATATTACACTTCAATTCACCACACACACACACACACAGATATATATATATATATATATATATATATATATATATATATATATTACAACCACCCCCTGATATCAAACAATCTAACAAGGAGAACCAAAACTAGAGGACCACAATACTGAATTATAGTGCCAAATGGAGGAACCAAATGATAGTACCAAATGATAGAGATGAAAAGTATGAAAATTCCTAAAACCTAAATATTATTGCATATTTGGATTCGTCTTGAATATATATGCAATTTAAAAAAAATCATCATAATTTGAGTTCATATGTAAAAGTTGCAGCTTTAGAGGTTATCATTCAATTATGTCATTTGGTTATGTCATACAATTTGGTCATATGGTTTGGTCATATAGTTTGGTCATACAACATAGCCAAATGATGTAATTGAATGATACAACCATATAGACAAACTATAAAACCAACCCATATGACATAACTAAATAATGAAACCAAATAATACAATTGAATGATAACTTTTGGAGGATGTAACTTTTGCATATAGACTCAGATTATGATGATTTATTTTTTTAAATTGTATAACACTTAGAGAAGAATCTAAAAATATAATAATATTTAGGTTTTGGGAATTTTTTGAATTATTATTTGTTATAGTTAATATTTGAAGTCATTTAGTTTAGCCATTTGATCTATCCTATAGATTTGTAATCACTCATAGAGGATTCACCATAGTTACTAATCAAATTTTCCTAGATTAGACAAAAATTTACAATAGGTTTTCCAATAAGTCCTCTTAAAACTAAACCTAGTTTTCCTTCCCTCAAGTGACTAATTTTTTATGTTAGGGATGGTGGTGGTGGGCAATAGGGCATCCAAAAGATAATAAATCATAAATAAGTGGTTTCTAGTACTCTTCTTTATGGTAGAGAATTGTTGCTTCAAGAAAATACTAATCATTTCTCTAATAAGAAAGGTAAATCATTTTTCAACCATGAAATATATATATATATATATATATATATATATGTATGTATATACATATATATATATATATATTAATATTATATATATACATATATGTATACACACAGATATATATATATATATATATACATATACATATATATATATATATATATTAATATTATATATATACATATATGTATACACACACAGATATATATATATATATATATATATATATATATATATATATATATAAGGGACCCATAGTTCATCGACATAGGTGGTGGAAGGGGCCCTAGACAATCTATTTATCAAAGTTATAATGATTCTAATCCATACCTAAATTGGGAGATAGGGATCTTCCCAGTGGTGTCAAAAAATACATGGGTTCATGAATATAACCATGGGGCAAGGGAAGTTTTTAGGTCATTTTAGCTAGACCATTGCTTATTTGTGGGCACAACCACCTGAGGAAAGCGAAGTTTATAATAACTTTTTAAGGCCATGGGGTAAATTTAAGAAACTTTATTGAAATTTCATTCATGGATTATCATATCTTGATCAAGTCTATGATCCTTAAAAATAGATGCAATAACATTGATACAATGAAGTACCTCAGGTTTTGATGCTACATGGTGGAGACCAGTCATTTACATAAAGACTATGCCATACTATCTCTGGTAGACTATGGCATTCTATTCATCCTCCTTGGTGATTTATTGAAATTTCTTAATGTCCCAAAAGATCTTGGACCAATTTTTGTCCTCGATATTCAATGTTACCACATTAAGTATAGTGTCTTTGAAGACTCTTCCATCTATGTCTAAAGTTAAGTACAACTTTGTGTCTTCTCTATTTTGTTTATTTCATGCTACCATGGTTTTGAGTCTACAAGTTATTCATAAGTGGTCTTTAATTAACCTTATGTCTAATTTTTAATTGTTTAGATGGTAATTGGATTCTTTTTAGCTCACCTATGATCAAACTAGGATCAAATCAGGGCTTTTGCAAATGCTAGGGCTTTTTACAATTATTTTTGAGATTTAATGGTGGAAGCTACTAGCACATATGTGAATTTTGTGCTTTATATTAGATTAAAAATTCAAAATTTATATCTTTGCCTTTTAATCCCACAAATTCTTGGGTTTTATTTGTTTTTGACAAGGTGGCATTGATGTGGTAGCTTTATGGCATCCAATTGGACTTTTTACAACATTTGGTTCATAAATTCTTTGAAACTTGACCATTTAATTTTAAAAAATTATTTTATCTCACTTCATCAAATTGATCTATATAGATCAATGTGGGTCATTTATCTCAATCCTAATAATTACACCTCATTGGCTATCCTTTATACTAGGCCCTATAGTTACACCACTTGGCAATCCCATAGGCCTCATAATCTCTGTGCATAAGTTAGTCTCATAATTAGCATTCACATACCATGTGGTGGTCTCATAGTCCTTCTAAGCTCTATTGAATAATCCATAGTGGTTTCACTTCATTCAATCATGTTGATTTGATTACGCATGAGCCATCGACCCTGAAAAGGTTCATGAAATTTAAGTTAGTACCAAACCATGTAAAGAACTTAGGTTAAATACTTTAGTCTAAAGTTTCATTTTGTGTTAAAAAATATTAAATATGCCTTAGGATAAAGTATTTAGGCTAATTTTATATCATATAAAATTGGGACCTAATATAAAAAGAGGACTTAACTTAAGGTTTTTAACCTAAGGTTTTTATCGCATTGATAAATATGAGGCAAACCTTAGGAAAAATAATTTAATATAGGCTTCATACCATAAGACCTCACATTTTTTCATGCCTCACCAATAAGCCCATAAAACATTTCATAAGACCATGGGGGATATATATACATATAGACTAAGCATAAGGTTTTGAACTAAGGTCTAGTCTAATGTTAAAAAACACTATTCAACCTTATGATAATATTCAAGATAAGCTTATGGTATTTATAATTATCCCCAATGTACATTTAAATTTCAAGTCAAAAAATAGCTTTTAATTAATCCAAATCTAGTCTTAACATTGAAGAAAAAAACTTCCAAGCATGATTAAGGCAATAATATGTTCATTTAGATAAGTGGGATTGGTCCATGAGTTTGACTTTTGACAATATCATAGATTTCAATGATGGCCTCACGAATGTCAATGACATTTTTTTGAATGTAGAAATTAAGGTATGATATTGTATCATCAATGTTTAAATTCTATATCCTCATAGACATCAATGATACCTCATAAACATAAAATTATGGGAATGAAAATGTCAAACTTAAGTCCTATAGAAGACACTAAGCCCTTTGAAATTTTGATCTATTACATGTCATTCAATAGGATTCATCTAAATAAGCATGAACCATTGATCATGATGTGAGTAGTTGGCTATGATTGGTTCCTACAAGATAAGGATTTGGACTCATCAGGTCCATCTCATACCATCTAATCATTTATACCTAAACGCCTATGGGTCAAAGATCTTATAGAGAAGCATGTGACTTAAGTTAGGGCTCAATGAAAATTATATTTATGATAAAGTCTTAGGACTAAGGTCTCATTAAGATAAATAAACATGAATAGGGCCTTAAGACTAAGATTATAGACTAAGATTTGTGTAAATAAAGATAGACCAAGCTAGGAGTTTAATAAAAAGGACACTACAGACATTAATTTTGGACCAGGTTAAAATAAGAAATGGATAAAGGATATCAGGACATATAAGGGGACCAAGATCATAAATTTTAGATTAAGGTTTGGTTATGTCAAAAAACATGACCAAGCCTTAATATAAATATAAAGATTACTCTTATGGACTATTTAAAATGTTCCCACAAAAATTACTCCTATCAATTTTGAATTTGGTTTAAAATAAATTATGTTAGGGTTTATAAACAAGGGTTTCAAGAAGCATAGACATGGATTCAACTTGAATTTTAACAAACCAAATGCTAATAAAAGGTCAAAATGACATAGAATTATGAAACCTAGGTATGATCTCATCAAGGACAGCTCCATTAAACCTATGATTTAAAACATAAAGTTATATTGTTAGAAACATTAGGTAAATCTAAAGCAGAACCATGAATAAAGAAGACCAATGAGACCAAGGGGTGGATGATCTTTGAATGTAATAATGTGAAAAACATACCAAACAAATTTTGATTAAGTGAATTTTTAGTACCAAGGTACTAGTTACATAGTTTAACACATGTGTCCTCAATTTTTAGAAATAGGGGGTATGTTGACCTCAAAAAATGGAAACTTTTAAGAGAAACATAGCAATATGATAAAATTTAGAGACTAGTTCAAACAAATAACTAGATTACTTATTCTACTTGATCAGCACCATCATCAAGATCAGTTCATATTTAAAATAAATCTTGCATCTACATAATTAGGATGAAACATCAAAACCTATCCATGCCATGTGTGTGATTTGATTCCACTTAATATTTTGCATGGGATTTATGAGATAAATTCTAGGTTTCACATATTTAATCATTATCACTCACTTATAACATGTGGGATATTCATTAAAAACCATATTGTAATCTTAAAGAGGGTTTGACCATTTATTTGATACTAGTTAGTCATCCATATCCCCAATATAGATGCCTTTGGATCCACTCATAGCCTTTTTCCACTGCCAACCAAGCGACCACAGCCCTAATGGAGATTACTAGAATCACCTTTGTTTTGAAAGCTTTGATTTTATAATAAGCTCTTATTTTTATACTTTTAGACCATTTAAGATTTATTAAAAAAAAGTTGGGAAGTATATTAGAAAGGTTTATGGATTTTGTCAAGTATTTGATCTTGAAACAATCACCCATGGTTGCAAGCTTTGTCCTAGGCAAGTATGTTTGTTTAGTGAAAACATGAATGTGCCTTAATAAATCAAGTTTTCATCCTACATATGCAATTATTATTTAAACCAAATTTAGATCACAAAAATGTTTAAATTTTTATATAATATTTGACCTATTTACCATTCTTTACTAGTTTATTTAAATTATAACATAAGCTCATATTCTAGATCCATGATCAATATTTGTTTAAGACTCATGCCTGCATTTCTAAACTTATGGAGTTTATGAACTTTTTGAATAAACTATGAGCTGAGGGCTGCCCAAAAGGGCTTATTAAAAGTAAAGAACAAATAAAATCAAGAAAAAACACAATATAAATCAAATAAATCAAGAAATAAAAGAAAATCAAACAAATATACACAAGCATATGTATAAATAAGGGACAAGAAGGAAAGAGCAGAAGGGAAACTAAACTAGACCACCAACACTAAATCTATATATTATGATAGATTAACTCCATGAAGACCCTAGGAGGGGTAGAATAAAATTAATTCTTGAGATATTACCCATTGGTGGGCAATGCAAATTCTACTCCTTATAGGTCTTTCAGCTTGAAGGTGTTGTTTCCAAGTGTCTTGGCAATCTGGTAAGGGCTATCCATAGAGGTCTGGACTTTCCATGTTTTCCCCTAGGATCAAATGCTTTGTCCCAAAAAATAACTAAGTTGACATATATAAACACATTGAATTTTAATCTCTTATCAAACCACCTCTTCACTATGGTCTGGTGTCTACTAAAATTAACAAAAGTTTTTTCTTGTGCATCTTCCATTTGAATGATGTCTAGTAGTCTTGAATTTGCAATTTCTTGATCTTCTTCCATATATTCTTGCATAAAATTACAAATAGATAAATTGATGGTGATATGGAATATGGGATCTTGGAAATAAACTAATATTAATGGTGATACCTTTAGGTCCTACTTGATTCTTATTCTATCTGCCCAAAGGGCATATTTGAGAAGATTATGCCAAGTTCTGTGTTTGTCTATAGTAGACTTATTTATTACTTTCATCAAGTTATTATTAGTATATTTAGATATTCCATTAGCTTAAGAGTAATTTTTAGATTATAAATTGAGAATAATATTATTATCATATGCCCATTCTGTTATTTCAATGGATGTGAAAGTAGATCCATTATCACATACTAGAAAAACTAGAGTCTTAAACTTGGTGCATATGTTCTCTTTTTAAAAAGTGATCACTTCTTCAATTATACATTGATTAGTGGAAACTACCTCATTCCACCTACTATAATAGTCATTAGCTATCATGACATACTTGTGACCTTATAATGAGTTAGGGTTGTTCACCCCTACAAAGTCTAACCCTTACTATACAATGAATTTATCAAACATTACTAGTTATAAATACATTACTACTTTTTGCTCCTTTATGCTAAATATTTGGCATGAGTGGAATTATCTCACATTTTTTGAAGCATACTTAAATATGGTTGGTTAGTAGTAATTATCTCTCAATTTTTTTGGGGTTTTGGTTCTTCTAGATGGATGCCTGCTTCCTAGCTTATCATGAAATGTGTTCATTATCTCAATATATTATTCCTTTGAAATTCATCTTAGGTAGACACATTTAAATTTATTTTAGTATATCATTACATTATTTATTAGCTAATGGGCTACTTTGAGTCTTAGATCTCTCTTATACTCCCTATTCAGTCTTGCAGGACAAACACCATTGATTAGCAAGTGAATGATATGATCATACTAGTCACTAGAATAAAAACTTTCTTGTTCAACCAGTATGACATTAAGCTTTAGGTTAGCATTGGTAATCATTTTAATTATACCTTGAAACCTTACCAATTTTTTAGTTTTCATCTCAATTTCATATTCTTAGAGAATAGACATCCATTTACCTCTTTTTTCTTGAAGCTCATTCTGAATTAACATCAGATTTGTAGAAAGGTTAGGTAAGACAATATGAACTTTATTCCTAAGAATATAGTGCCTAAATTTTTTTACTACCTCTACCAATGCAAATACTTGTTTATCAATAAATGAACAACTTAACATTCTTAAAATTGGTGCTTATGAAGGCAATTGGATGGTCACATCCATCAATTTTATGAGTTAAGACTACAATAATAGTATGGTTAGAAGCAAAGGAGTAAATTTATAAATCCTTGGATAAGTCTAGAATTATTAGGACTGAAGATTGACTAATTGCTTCTTTGATGTCCTTACACAGCTTATTAGTTCCTCATTCCAAGTGATTTTGGCATCCTTTTTTAGCATGCCATTCAATGGCTTGACAATTTTTTCAAAACTAAAAGGAAACTTTCTCACAAAGTTAATTTTTTCAAATAATTATTTTAGCTCTTTCCTATTGTTAGGAGGCTCTATATTTGATATAGCTTCTACTCTTTTAGTATCTATAGAGATTCCATTCTTATTAATGACATGACCTAATAATTTATCCTCAATAACACAAAAGATATTCTTCTTTGGGTTAAGGGAAATCCCATACCTTTTACACCTTTCAAATACCTACTATGAATTCATGATGTGATCCTCCCTATTTTCAAAAAAAATAGTTACATAATATATGTATATAATGATGCATTTACCTACCAAACCTTGGAAAGCTTGATCTATGGATCTTTCCAATGTTTATCCTATGTTGATCAATATGAATAACATCCTCTTGTATGAAAATGTTCCCCATTTGGTAGTTAAAGTAGTATTTATCCTATCTTCTCAATTTACTAGTACCTAGTTATACCCTAAAAATCCATCCAGAAAGGACATCATAGCTAAACCAAAAACACTTTTTATAACTTGATCTAAAGAAGGCAAAGGGTAGTTTTATTTTTTAGATGACTTATTAAGGTTCCTAAAATCAATGTAGAGCTTGATTTTCCATTCTTTTTTTGGACTAAAACCAAATTGAAAACCTAGGTAAAATGCCTAATGGGAAATATAATATTTACATCTAACAATTTCTTGACTTCTTTGAAAATCATGCAATCTAAAATATGGTTTATAGGCCTTTGATTTTGTGTAAAAGGTTTGCATTATTTCATCAAAGGCATGGTATGAGTGATGAGTTTTTTATCAAAAATATTCAAGTCTTCATAGGACCATGCAATTATGTCCTTATAGCTTGATAACAAGTTTTGGATTTTTAATCTTCAGTCTTTGTACATGATGTTCTATTGTTAACTAGCAGAGGTTGATCTTGAGGTCTAAGACCAATTGCCTATAATACTTCCCACTTAATTTGGGAATCCTAGTGTTCTCATCTAGCTTATCCTAGTTAAATTACCTCTCTAGGGTAATAATGCCTTTTGTAATTTTATTTTCATTCAGTTGAATGACTTTACCTTCAAATATACCATCTTCTTCAATAGTATTCTCATTAGCCTCATCTATGACATCTACCTCAAATACTCTTGAATCTATCATGAAATCTAGGATCTTTTGGTCATCATTAAAGACATGCATGTGGTTCACATTATCTAGGATAGAGGGGCATGGAACTAGTTCAATGCTAAAGTTCTGAGAGTCATGGTTTGGCATAGGATTGGCTACAATTGAGGAAAGCTCATCAGTAGCCTTTTTCTCCTCCCTAGGGATGAAGACAATGTTAAAAGTATCAAAGGAATCCAAAAAATCCTAGAAACTAAACTTATACCTCTTTAGGTATGATAATTTTCACTGATATATACTTCTTACCTAATGGACTACTAGTTCTAAGTCACCATGAACCAACAAATCTTTGACTTTGTATTTGATGGAAATTTATAAACCTAAGATCAATGCTTCATACTCTACAAGGTTATTGATGGATGAAAATTGAATTCTTTAGGAGGCATGATATATCTTACCAATAGGTTTGGTTAGGACAACTCCTACTCTAGACCCAAAATTGTATCTAGGCACATCAAAATGCATCTTCTATAACCCAATCATAGTATGAGAAGGTTTATAATTACTTAAATTAATAGTTTCAAGACTAAAAACTCCCAAATAAGTGTCAACTATGTTCACCTTTTCATTCACAACATTGTCCAAGATCATATGTTTCATCCTTGGTTCCATTTACACTTTGATTTGATTTCATACCCCTTTCCATGGAAACCACAAATTTGAGTAGTTAGTGGACATGTATCCATTGAGGGCCTTGGTCCATTCCTTGCTCAATAGCAAACTATAAGCATCAATAATGTCAACAACTTGGATATCAACAAATTTCTAGACTTTAGGATTAAAAGTAAGCTACATACGAACATTTAATAATTCCCTTATGACCTTGACCCTAGAATTTTCTAAATAAGTGACAACTCTATCATATTTGATAGGAGTCAAGAAAAGATATTTATAAATACCTACTAGCATAATGTTGGTGGATGCAAAAATATCCAAAAAAATAATTATGTATATTCTTACCAAACATTCTAATAATAAGCAAAAAAGGTGGGGACTCTATCTTAGCCTTGTATATAACAACATTAACTTTATCAATTTTGGATGCTTTGCTAGGTTTCTTAGACAAGGACTCTAGAAATAGATCCCTTTGTTCATTGATATGTGTTAATTCATGCAACATGATTTTAGCCTTTATTTTCTTCATATCCTCCACAATATCATACCCAGTTTTATTTAGAGAAATAAATGCATCATTACTTTGTTTAGAAGAACTTCTCTTTAGAGGCTCTAGTCTATTATCCAATATAGTGTGTGGAGGAGTGCCAAAGTTGTTTGTAGGTGTTGATGTAGTCAAAGGCTACCTCTACTCTCTATTCATGAGAGGGTAGGTCTTCTTTAGGACTTTCTGAAAAGAATGAACTTATATAATAACTTCATCAAGTTTATTATCTTCTTTGATGGGGAAGTCAAATGTTTCCACCACAAAGGCTTGGTCAGTAGATTTAGATCTTGATGTACCTACACCATTATCTTTGTTAGAAGCTACTTCAAAGGTGTAAAATTCTTCCTAAAAGGCTTCAAGAGCTTTACAAAATTTAATGTAGTCTATTTCACCATGCTTAAAATTACAATTAACTCTATAGTAATCAGTTAATGCAACATCAATAAGATCAATGTCCATGTTCTTCTTATCAGTAGATGGTTAATTTTTCTTATTATTGTGGAAACTATCATTCTATAATCTATTATTGCATTTATTAAACCTTTGAAATGAGAAGTTCCTACCTAATATTTCACTAGTATGACTAACCTATTTTTCTAGCTAAATAAAATTAGTGCTAAACTTTTGGACCATCTTTAAAATAAAGCTATTCTCACTCTTGGGATTTTTTGAATTATGAACCTGATTATTATTGATACCATTGGATAGTACCAAAGCTTTTTGATAATTATAATTAAACCTAATTCTCAGATGATTCAAGAATCCTAAGTATTGGTTAGGAGTAGTGTGGCTTAAGGGTAACTAGTTTAAAGCTGAGATCTGATTAAGAGTTGGACTATTCTGATTATTTCTAGGAAATCTATTCAAGTTTGAAATATGTGGATTAACATTTAGGATATAGTAAGACATTTGTACCTAGGGATATATTTGATCATTAAAGATCATTGCTTCAGAATAAGCTCCGACTAAGGTGTTTATGATCGAAACAGATCTCTTTAAGAACATAGAAGTCATAGGATCTATTACATCCTTATAGATTTATAAAGCTAAAACATCATTAGGTTTTTAGGGGTTTATGGTCTAACTATGCATATTTTGAAACTTGGTATTAAATACTCTTATGGACTCACTAGCATCTCTTTTGATGATGGTAGATTGTTGGTATAAGATATAGGGACTAATTACCTTTCCAAATTGGTCAATAAATACTTTATTAAAACCATCCTAGATGGTAATGTGATTTTTAGGCAAATTAAGAAACCATTCATATGTAACATCCCTAAATGTAAAAGGAAAAATCCTACATGATACATCTTCATGGGTGACATTTAAAAACCTTAATGTAGCTTTGAATTATTTAATGTGTTCCTTTATAGTTACAACACCATTTAGACTAAACATTGACAAATATTTCTCAATATTGTAGGGAAGATCATGTACTACACCTAGTACATTGATGGAAGAATTACCTAACCACACCATACCTTGATGAAGTTCAAATATATAAGTACCTTGGATTGGTGAAGTTGGTAAATAAATCAAACATCTACACCTACCTTTGTCTTTCCTAGCTTTCTTATGGATTTTTAGTTCAAGTAGAGGTTCCCTTGTTTCTAACTCTGACCTTATTTGAATTCTAGGCAATTCTGGATTGATAATTTTGAATTATATTTGAAATATGGTGTCAAATTGATATTCACAAAAAACATAGATTAAACTTGCACATTAAGTGAATTTTTAAAACATTCATGTAAAGAAAAACAAAGGACTAAGATATTTAACCAAACTAGCTTAAATATATGTAAAAAGACATACATGTGAATGATCTTTACAACCTTAAGGTCAAATGAGCTCAAATTTACAAAGGATATATGAATATTTAACTAGAATAACTATTACTAACCTCAAACCTATTAAATTGGAAATATTAAAGCCAACTTTAACATAATCAAGTGCATACTTTCAAAGAATGTTGATCTTTGTCTAAAGGAAGAATAAATATGGGCCTAAAACCATGGAGATCACCAATAATTACACAAATATGCTAATATAAGTACAATTATGTAAAGAATAGAATGATCTATGATCAAAATAAATTAAAATTGATAAAGACCCTACAAATTCAGACGGATTTGTGGACCTCATTATGACACCAATGGAGCTCTACCTATTGAGGCATCTAAGTGTATCATAGGTGCTCTTAGTGTTTACATAACACTTCTAATTTTATAATTCAAAGAATTTATATCATGAGTTGCAAGTTATGGTGATCTACTCACCTATGATGAAATAGTGGTAGAGTACGTAAATTGTTCCACAATATATATAAAACTTGGTGGTTGGGAGCCACCTTGGTCCTTTTAAGAATATTTTCAAGAGATGTAGTAATCTATATTAATATAATTTAATTATGATCAAATTCTAACCCAAGGCTATTCTAAAATTAATATTTATAATGGTTTTAAGCTACAATTATTTGGTTTAAAAATAGAAAAAAAGAAAGGGTAGGTCAAAAAGAAAGTATGCACTTGATCTCCACCTTAAACATCATGACAAAGTTTAAATTCTAACTGAACATACATTCAACCAATGCATATCATGAAATAACATATGCCTAAATCTTACCACACACTAGGTAAGTATCTAAAAATAGTATTAAGAAATAAAAATAAGGACTAGATTTAATTTAAAGATTTACTACTACAATCAAATAGCATATGCACATTTTTATAGAGAGCAAATAAAATGAAGTAAAGCCAAGATCATTCAACTAATCTAGAATTTACACAAATTATCAAACTTGTATTAAATATGAACATCCATGACTCCTAAAAAACATACAAATTTGAGATCTAGAACAAACATTGACTAAATAATAATTGACATAAATAAGATGAGACAATCTTCTCTGAATTCTCTACTTGTATTAATTGCTTCAAAGTTTACACTAATTTTTTGTAGCTCAAAAACTCTCTACCCTTTTAAAAATGAAAATGCTTATTTTATAGACTTCAAGGAAACATGTTGATCAATTTCCTCAAATTATAAGTGTACAAAATGTAAAGGATAACTATGATTTATACAAAGTTTCTAAAATACACTAGACTTTCTAAAATAGACTGACCTTTAGGAAACATGCTAACAAAATCCACATGTATTTAAAAAATAATATTCCATTTCAAAAATTAATAGTGCTTCCTCAAAAAAAATATCCTTAACCAAATGGTGGACCCTATGTTGATGAATACCCTTGGCTCTATTAAAGTAACTGCATTTCCTTTTGATGCTACTCATCAACTAACTTCAAATTAATAGTTGGCTTTAGGAAGAACTCATCTTCTTCATCAACTAGGTCATCTATGTCTCTATCATTTCTCTCTAAATCATTATTAATGATATTAGCCTTGACTTTCTTATTTTTTGCATTTAGGATAATATCCATGATCCTGATATTGTCACCTCTAGACCTTCCTTGGCTCTTATTTTTCACCTCCTACATGACCAAAGTGGCTCTGTACTTAAACTCATCATTTGAAATTATGCCCATAGTGTTGAGCTTTGAAGGCTTTACCATCATGGTCCTTAAGAGCTTTTCAATTCTTCCCAACAATTCTTTATCATCCTTAAATATTATATCCAAGATCTTCGACCATGTGCTTAAAACATTGATACTATCCATGATTAACCTTAGGATGGTGTTGAGATGAGTAATGCTAATAGTCTTGAAACTAGGGATTTTATCCCCTATCAAGATCTTAATAAAATCCTTTATTTTATCCTTGAAACCCTACCATTAGGTGATTAAACCCTTGGCTATTGTATCCTATAGGTAAAGTGCACTTTGTCTTAGCTTTGTTAACTTTAGAGAGTAAAAAATGTCATGGAATGATCTCTCAAACATTTAAATCATGGAATCAAGAACTGATAAAGCTACATGTTTCTCCAAATCATCATTATACTTTTGAAGGTTCTTTATTCATTATTATGGACCCTAGATGCTAATTTGCAATTGGGTTGATTGAGTTTTAGCTAACCCAAGTATATCCTCCACATGGATGGATTCTTCACCTAGTTTTTTTCCTCAAATTAGAGTCAATCCAACAAATGGCTCCACCTTCTACAAAATGAATTCTACTCCACCCACCATAGCTTTCTTTGTTGTTACTCTTTCTAATCTAGGAATAGTTGGGCTAGATTAGACACTTACTTAAGAGTGTGTCATTTTTGGAGGCTTTAGGACTTCCATTTGGGTGCTACTTGAAGATCCAAGAGCAACCATTTGTCTTTCCTACTCTTTCTATTGTAATTCCACTATATAGGGCTTAATTTTCTCATGAAATATGATGTTGGAATACTTTGTGATCGCCCATTGATGGTGTAGAGTTGGGATCTTTTGTAAATTTCCATATATAAACCATTCAAGAATAGGTGGACCATAAATTACATTATCATCACTGAATAAATTAACCTCACTCAAAGGGTGAGTGAAGGTTATATTAGGCTTCTTGGTTGCTTTACAAAACAAGGCTAGCTCAGCCTTTCTCTTTTGAGGGAGAACAATTGGAACTAAGTCCAAAGCTATCTCCTTCCCCTTTTCCTTTATTGTTTCCTTAACTTGGGGTTAAGTTTCTTCTTCTTGAGTTTGAGGATCCTCTTCATCCAAACCATAAGCACTAGCCAGTGCTTCCAATGCATCTTCCACAATTTCTCTAGGATGAAATGCAATAATGTCAATGTATTTAATTGGAGACTCTCAATTTTTAGGTTGGGCAGAAGATGGTGCCCCTTCACTAGGTATTTCTTCAAGTTTTTATTTCATTGGACTTTGTGCAATTCAAGCCTTTGGCTATTCTAGAGGAGGCCTAATATATGGTCCTAATAATAAATGGTACTACAAATGATTCATTTTCCATATCTAACCAACTAGATTCTCATATCTCTTCAATCTAGATTTGATCTTGATATTATGCTTTTTCAATCTTACTAGGACCTCTAAAAATGAATATGCTTGGATGTAAAGTGTGTCATGGAAACCAAGTTGATGTTCATATTTTATGTTAATCTTCTTAGATTTCAAATGAATTATAAAATTATATTTGGGGTCCCACTACCTCAAATCATTAAGCTATAAATTGAATTAGTCCTTATGCCTAGAAATGGTGTCTATCAATACCATGGAACAATTTGTATGTAATCTCCTATTTAACTAACTTGGTGGGTACATAGATTGGCAATATAAGAAGCTGACATAAGGTTCCCTCTATCCTAAGTATAGTGTAGTTATGATATAACCAAAGTTCCCCAATAAGTTCCACATACTTTTTTATTAAGGGGCTTACCCTCATCGTAAATACCCTTGTAATAGCCTTATACAAGGTTTGATATATACAATCAAAAATTAATTATATGTGGTCCTTATACTTAAATATATGCAGTTTGGAATAGTAATGGGGGACTATTCTCCTTCACTCAGGAGACCAATTTTTGATGTTAGGGATGGCGGTGATGGATAATAAGGAATCCAAAATATAATACATAATAAATAAGTGGTTTTTAGTCCTCTTATTTATGGTAGAGAAATTTTTCTTCAAGTAAATACTGATCATTTTTGTAATAAGAGGGGTAAGCCCTTTTTCAACCATGAAATATATATAAAGGACCCATAGTTTGCTAACATAGGTGGGGGAATCCCCCCTAGATAATATATTTATCAAATTCATAATCATTCTAATCCCTACCTTAAATTTATTGATATGGATCCTACCAGTGGGGTTAGAAACTACATGGGTTCCTGAATATAATCATGGGGCAAGGGTGGTTTTTAGGTCATTTTGGATAAACCAATGCTTAATTGTGGAAAAATCCACATAAGGAATGGGATGTTTGTAGTAAATTTATAATGTCATGGGTGAAATGTAAGAAAATGTATTTAAATTATGTTTATGGATTACCATATCTTGATCAAGTCTACAATCCTTAAAAATAGGAGAAATAACATCGATATAATGAATTACCTCAGGTTTCACTACCACATGGTGGAGATTGGTCATTTGAATAGAGACTATGTCATAGTATCTATAGAAGACTGTGGCATTCTATTCATCCTCCTTGGTGATTGTTTTTTAATTCATGAATGGCCTAGAAGATCTTGGACTAATTATTATCCCTAGTATTCAATTCTACCACATCAAGTGTAGTGTCTTTAAAGACTCTTCTATCTATGTCTAAAGTTAAGTACATCTCTATGTCTTCTCTATTTTGTTTCTTTCATGCTACCATGGATGTGAGTCTACAAGTTACTCACAAATGTTCTGTAATCAACCTCAAGGCTAATTTTCACCTATTTATATGGTAATTAAACTCTTTTTAACATAGTTGTGATCAAACTAGGATCAAATTAGGGATTTTATAGATGCTAAGGATTTTTACAAGTCTTTTTGATATTTATTGGTAGCATCTATTATCACTTAGGTGAATTAGGTTCTTTGAATTTGATTAAGACTTCCACCTTTATACCTTTGCCTTTTCAAGCCCACAAAATATTGGGTTTTGTCTACTTTTTCTTAGTTGGCATCAATGTGGTAGCTTTGTGGCATTTAGTTAACCTTTTCATGATATTTGGTTCATAAATGCATTGAAACTTGATCATTGCCTTTTAACATTTATCTTTAATCTCCTTTATGTAGATCAATATATATGAATCAACATGGGTTATTGATCTCGATCCTCCTAGTTGCACACCACTAGCTATCTTTCATATTGGGCCCCATGATTATACCACTTGAAAATCCCATGGGACTCTACCTATACCACATGTTAGTCCTATGGTATTTCTAATCTTTGTTAAATAATCCATAGTGGTCTCACTTTGTTCAATCATGTTAGTCTAATTATATAGAGCTATTGATCCTAGAAAGGTGAATGAACTTTAAGTTAGCACTAGACTATGTAAAGAACATAGGTTAAATACTTTAGTTTAAGGTTTCATTTCATGTTAACAAACATGAAATGGACCTTAGGCTAAAGTATTTAGACTATGTTTAGATCATATCAAAATGGGACCCAATATAAAAATAAGACTTAAGGTTTTTAACCTAAGGTTTTTATCGCATTGATAAATATGAGGTAAACCTTGGGACAAATAATTTAAGATAATATTCAAACCATAGAGCCTCACCTCACCAATAATCCCATAAAAACTTTCATAAGACTATGGGATATATATATATATATATATATATATATATATATATATATATATATATATATATATATACTAAGAATAAGGTTTTGAACTAAGGTCTAGTCTAATGTTAAAAAACACTATTCAACCTTATGTTAATATTCAAGCTAAGCCTATGGTATTTATAATTTTCCCCCATGTCCATTTAAATTTCAAGTTGAAACATATCTTCCAATTAATCCAAAACTAGTCTTATATTTGAAGCAAACAACTTCCAAACATGATTAAGGAAATAATATGTTCATTTATCTAAGTGGGATTGGTCCTTGATTTTGAATTTTTATGATCTCACAGATGCCAATTATGGTTTCATGGATGTTAATGATGTTTTCACACATGAAAAAATTAATCTATAGCTATGTATCACCTAGGTTTAAATTTTATAGACTCATAGATGTCAATGATAGCCTCACAAACATCAAATGATGGGCACGAGAATGTCAAACTAAACTCTCATAGAATATAGTAAAACCTTGGAAATTTTGACCTATTACACATCATTCAATTGAATTAATTTGTGAAAGAATGAACCATTGATCATGATCTAAGTAGTTGGCTATGATTGATTCCTATAGGATAAGGCTTTGGACACATCAGGTCCATCTCATGTTGTTTGATCATTTTTTCACAAATGCACATGGGTCATAGATCTTGAGAAGCATGTGACTTAAGTTAGGGATCAAGTAAAATATGACTTAGGAAAAATTCTTAGGACTAAGGTCTCATTCAGGTAAATAAATGTGAATGGGGACTTAGGACTAAGATTATAAACTAAACTTTGTGTAAATAAAGTTAGGCCAAGCTAGGAGTTTAATAAAAAGGACCCTACAAACATTACTTTTAAACCATGCTAAAATAAGAAAGGGATAAAGGAGCTTGGGAAATATAAGGGGACCAAGCTCATAAATTTTAGATTAAGGTTTGGTCATGTAAAAAATCATGACCAAGCCTTAACATAAATATTAGTCTTAAGTTTATGTACTATTTAAAATGTTACCACCAAAATTGTTCCTACCAATTTTGAATTTGGTTTAAAAGAAATTGTGTTAGGATTTATGAACAAGGGTTTTAAGAATCTTAGACATATATTCAAATTGAATTTTAATAGACCAAAGGCTACTAAAAGGTAAAATTGATATAGATTTATGAAACCTAGGTATGATCTCATCAAGGAGAGATGCATTAAACCTATGATTTGAAATAAATAGATCCACTGTTAGAAACATTAGGCAAAGATAAAGTAGAAACATGAATAAAGAAGACCAATCGGACCAAGGGGTGGATTATATTTAAATTCAAATAATCTAAAAAATATGCTAAATACATTTTGATTAAGTGAATTTTTATTACCAAGGTACTAATTGCACAATTTAACACATGGGTCCCTAATTATTAGAATTAGGGGGTATGTTGACCTCAATAGGAACTAAAAAGTAGACATATCCAAGTTCTACCTCTTGAATATGGATATGAAGAGGTGGATATCATATGAAATCTATCCTAATTGGTCCATGTGACCTAAACCTACCTAATATTTAATGACCAAGTCAATTGCATCTATACCTAGGTCTATCAGAGTAAAAAAATGTCTATCAAGCCAAACACTCATATATGTATATCCTTATAAAACCAAAAAAACATAAACAAATGCTCATTAACAATCACATTTTAGTTTAAAAATACAAAGGTTATAGTTAAATATGCACACAATAAAAGGATGGTGGCATCTAACACTACCATCAATGTAATATAGTAGTGTAGGACACTAGCATCAATGAAGGATAATAATGTCATATGTTTGCATCTAAAATCCAACACTAGCATCAAGATATTGATGAAAGTGTCCTACACCTCAACATAGGTTTCCTTCAATCCACATAAAACCATAAAAATATTGATTAAAATTAAAATTAAAAAAAACTAAAAAATTACTTGTAAATTGACAATTAAATCTAAGCACCAACTCATCAAAAACTTAGCTAGTTAGGGTTGTTTAGAGTACATAAAAAAACATTGGTTTAGGATCTATACAACACAACATGGTTCTCTTCTATTAGAACTCAAACTTTTTAAACTTTTAAAGTGAAAATGAGTTATAATTTGTTTTCAAAGTACCTAATATACATCTTCTACAATAGCTTACAATACACATATTTTGAGCATGAGTTGTCCAAATTAAAAACTAGAAGTTACATTAAGATCCAAATAAGGATCCATTTCATATTATATCAAATTCAAAAAAATTAAAAATTTACGAAAAATTGATATAAAATTCCTACACATAGATATTGTATTAGATTCCATGTATTACAAAAATAATGTTATAAATTACAACCACAAATATTACCCATATACAACTTGCTCCCTACATATAAAAAATTATCACATTTTTTCTTTGTTAGGAGATTATCATAGTTAATATATCCCCTCATCCAAAAATTGGGTCATCTTAGTATGTGAATGCTTAAAAACATGTTCTTAATAGTCGATTATAGTTTACACATTCTCTAGATTTAGTGGGGGCATGATTTAAAAGCATGCTGTCCACACTTGTTCAATATTTAACTTATACAGATTTAGTAGGAGCATGTATTGGGAACATGTCCTCCATATTAGCACTTATATTAGGTTCAAAATTTCTTTATATATAGTGGGGAAATGTTATGGTAATATGTTATCCACTCTTGTGCAAAATCATAAATTAATAAAAGCACACATCTATATGATATAGATTCATAGTTGTGGAAGAATTATATGCATTGGTACCATTTTTATAGATATTTTAAACATGAGACATATGGAAGGTGCATAACTATATTATGTGTACCTAATATTTCAAAATCCAAATCTATTTTATATTTCAAAAGTCTCCTATGGACTATCGTCACCCACAAGATCAAACTCTTTTAGACTTTATAGAGCCTTACCCATGTAGAGTGGTTGGCTCTTTTTGGTTAGATTAGATTGATTAAATCATATAGTCTCACCAATGTTTTGGGTGATATTTATTACATTATTCATCCTATATTGAGTCATATATATTTTCACTTGAGTTGTGATGGACAGGAAATGCTATGGGTAATGGTCGAAGTAACACTCTTCTTATTAAAGGTTGGGGCATGATCACATTCCAATTCTCCATATTCTAAGTAAAACATCATCATGATTAAACCCAATTGACCACTTGTAACTTAATCCATATTCCTAGCTATAATATAGATGAGGCTATGAGACCCATGTCTACTTATCTAGTTTTTAGTACTTTAGAACCATTACTACATGAGACATACATAAGTGTATTATATCCATGTTCTTTATTTATTATTCCTTTTTATTATTTATTACATATAAATTATATATGATAATTATTTTTTGGTATGATTTTGGTTATAGGTGATGTTCAAATGAAATATTAAAGGAAAATTCAAATAAATACAAAGTGTGTTGTCCACACCATGATATGCATTTTATTTTCCTTCAAACTAATAATTTCAATTTTTATGCATTACTAGATTAAAAGGGGTAGGAAGAGTGTGGACATACATATTTAGTATAATAATTATTTTTTATCATTTTTTAATATCCTCTTTGCATATATACACCTCTTAATTGAGGATTAGATATCTAGTGATGCAACCTCTTTTGGACATCTTTAGTTTCATCTTATTTCATTTTATTTACCTACCCCTTGGGCCTAAATGTTATTTTATTAATTTTCATCCAATGTGTTCCATGGATCCCTATATTTTTATTATCTATGTGTTTTTAGCCCCTAAACACATTCATATGGTTTAGACACTAGAGTCGATGCTAGTGTCTAACTATGATGTAGGTGTCCCAGCTTATCTTATTATATTTTTCACTTTGTGACCACTTGTTTAACCCTCTTTTCCCATCATATTTTAATAATTTTTCACATCAATAGATCCTAATTAGAAATCAAGAGGTCCTTATATATACAAAGGCTATAGTCTAATTACGCTACCTAGTAATTTGATTTGGCAATTACCTAATTGGAAAATATTATAGGTTTTAAGATATCAAACTACATTATAATATTGAATAAAATATATGTATTATTCAAAAGGTCAAATATACTATTTCATTACTTGTATCAAGGGTTACTAATATGAAGATCATATAGTTACATATTTATAATTCCACACACATGCCTAGGAGGGAGAACTATAGGTGAGTATAAGGCCTCTTTAGAGTGTTGTATATGTAGGTAGAACTTAGCAACAATTGAGGTTGTTAGGGTTAGATTGAATCATGTACTAACCTTTTTTTACTAAGTTCTATGAGGTCCAATGAAAAATATCTAGGGTTTCATTCATTAGATGATTTGGTACACAAGCAAATATACATCGAGACACACGATAGTTATACATGTGATAATATAGGCCTAGTGTAAATTTTGATCCATTTTTATGTGTATCTTTGTTTGGAAACTTACATCAAATTAAAACACTTGCATCATTTCTACTATCCCTATTTAACACAAGTGTCATGTGGGAAAAATTAATCAAACTATATAATGAACAATGTCAAAACCTATAATGCAACCCCATTAGGACTCTTGATCACTATCATACCTCATAATATAATATCAAATAGATATGCTCTTTTTTAACCCTTAGATACCATGTAATTGTGTTTAATACACATTTTAAATTAGTAAAAATATGTATTATTGAATGTACTTTAGTTTATCTCTAAATATTACCATTCCTTTAAAATAGTTTATCAATTTGGGTGTTTTCTATGAAATACCCAAGAGCCATAAAAACACCTTATGAAATAGGCATAATTATATCTTCTTTGCTAAAGGGGAAGATAAATTCTTCATTTTTTATTGATAAATCACTTCTTCCAACTCTTCATTTTATTCTAGATTATGAAGCTAAAACAATCATATAAGATGATAAATATATTTTATTTTTATTTATTGAATTTTTTACATGCTCAATCATGAATTTTATTACTAAAAAGTTATTCTGAATTTTGATGGATCTTTATTATATTAGGTTTCATTTCTTCCATACCACTTAAATAATTTTTAACATGTTTTTAACTTTATTTATTAAAAATCTAGGACAAGATCATGCCATATTAAATTCAATAGATTCTTGTTTTGAAAATTATATATCATTCACTTTGTTCCTTATCAAGATGAAATGGTATCTATATGTAGAAATCTAATGAAGAAACAAAGATATTTATTTATACTTGGTTAATTAAATTGACTAATCAATCTCAAAAATCTATTGTAGCATGATAAGAACTCTCTCATGTATTCTTATTATTTATTATGGATTTGGAATAAATTTGATTACAAAAATATGCATATGTCCATAAATGGTTTGAATCTATTGAGGAATTTTTCATCTAATGAGTCCTAATTCATAATGCATCCATCTCCTAGGTGCCATAACCATTCAATATAAGTTTAAATTAGAGTTTAAAAAAAAAGTCTCACATAAACACATTTGTGCATAACTCCAAAAATGTTACAAAACAATGTGAAAACAAATATGATATTATTTACATTTTGAGAATGTTCTCTTGAAACCTTTGGAAATCTATTCCTTAAGCTTGAAGGCAACTCACTATATTAGGGAAAAGCCAATGGACTAAAACATTTTCCCCATGGAATATGGAGAAATTAAAGGTTTGGGTAAACCAATGCCATTTATTTAATTAGAAATATGTAGTTAATATGTAATTCATCTCAATGGATTTACCAACCTCTATTATAGGGGAGGTTCCATGAAATTTATGACAATCAAGTGCACAAGGCACCTCGATCTGTAACAGAGTTTCCAATAACTATTGGAAATATTTTATGTCATATTATTTACTTAAATTATTTTTTTGACTCACCCAATTAGATGTGACATAAGCCTTGCAACATTGGAGAAACCATGAGTTCATGTGTGAATTTTCTCTGAGTTTTAGAGGTGACATTCCCTTGTATGACGGTTTTTTTATTTTTGGTATTTTTAACTATAATTTCAAAAAGGAAACAAAATTGGAAGAAAAAGGGGAACATAGGGATGAAGAGATAATAGAAATAAATGGATAGGGAAATGGGAAACCTACAATGGAGTAAACATTAAAAATTTATTAGATTACCCAGATTAATGGAGTGAGTTAGACATTTCAACAATGGAAAATTGTATCCATAGAAAGGATGAGAAAGATATACTTCATATAGATGAATTAAGACATCAACATAGAGGTTTTTAGATATAAATTTATATTAAATTAAGGATATAAATGAAAAATGTGTCTCACTTTCTTCCTTTCAGACAAGGTTTCATTTGAAATCAAATAGTTTGTATTGGAATGTGTATACACGTAATATTTTCAAACTTTATCAAATTTTTATCCTTTCTCTCTTGTAGGAACTCATTAATTCTCAATATCTTTGAGTGAATTAAATAAAGGGTGGACTAGGAAAGGGGTGGGCATACCATTGGTGCTTCATAGGATTATTTTCCCACATACCATCACTTGTTATCTACACAACCCTCTCTTATACACTTCCCCAAGATTTGATACCTCTCTTACACACTCTTTAAAGTGATTCACTGCATGACTTAGCCCTTACCTAAGACTAAAACCCTTTCTAGACATTTATCAAATAATGTCAGTCTAGGCCAACCCTGTATTCTAATTTATATTTTCATGTTATGGGTCTAGGTTAACCTAGGATGACCTAGACTGGGAACTAACTCATTTTTATCAATTAATGATATAAGGTCAAATTGGACTAGCCTTGTCAGCTAAACTTTCATATTGGTTTAGCGTTAGATTTAAACACATTCATTTCTCCATTTATTATAGAGATAAAGAGTTAATTATTCATTTATGCTTCTTTATAATCTACTCTTTGACCATTTTACTTGAGGATTCATTACTTATGATTTATACTTGGAGAAGAATCCTGTCTTATGGAATAGTCTTGGATGCTTTGGCCTATATTAGTAATATTTTAAAACCGTAACAACCTCTTGTGAAGAACCTTTGTCCAAGGGAGATATTGAGTCTTGATGGGTTCATATTCAAGGTAAGTATCTCTATTTTAGTAGATAGAAATATCATAAGTAATGGATTTTGAATATATTTCTCTCTCCATTCATTAAAGTTATATCTATATATAGCTTAATTAAAATTATTCTATGAATGTTTAATTTCATTTTTATTGTCCCCATTTTTGTGCCACAAGATTTAGTGATCACTAGGTTATATTTTAATTTACTTTGCATATACTTAGTGAATATGAAAACATAGGACCTAGCTAGGGTTATTACATGGTGTTTATTGACTAAAGGATTTGGAACCCTCTCTAGTGACATTATTATTGTAAGATATCCCTTGGTTAGATATACAATATTTATCTTGGTCATGACCCTAAATGTCTAAATGTATTAACAAATAGAAGTGTAATTAGGATTTATATTTTTTGAGCTAGGATTGATTAATAAATTAGTTGCATTGTCCTTTGTATATATTCTAGTGAAGCTGACATGATTAAAACCTTTGTAGGTTTTATTTTACACTAATTTTATTATCATATTATATATATTTTTTATTTTTTTAGTATTTTATAAAATCTATCAATACATTTATTACATTCTATGTAGAAATTTAACACAAAGTCATTTTGAAATTACTATGTTATATCTATGTAGGTATTCTCCAAATATATATGATTGGATCGATCAACTTGATATAGTATTATTATTTAGATACATAATTTCATTCATATTAAATCTTTTTTTTTAGAATATAGGTTTATAGACATAGTCATGTTAGTTGACTCTATCAAAGCTTATTTTTTAACACATAGGTTTTGCAGACTGCATCCACCCAATAAAATATGTTCACAAAATAATTAAAATCAGCACTTGAATAACATAACATAAAAATTTCAAACTAAACATCTTCAAAACTACAATGGTTAATTATTAAATTCTCTATCATTTATGTTTTTCATTTATAGTAATATTTTTCATAAGTTTGTAGTCTATAAAACTACAACCCTATAACAAACTGGGTTGACTAGCTTGACACAGTTTTTTTGGCTATCTTCTTTCTAGAAGACATAGTTGAGTTGTTTGACTATGTTCTTTTGGAACTTGTTTTTTTAGAATAGTAGTAGCCTAGTTAACTCTATTCTATATTGTTTTCATACAATGTCACCTGAACTAACTCTATAATCTTCATATTCAAAGGAATGAACATATTTTTTCTAGTAATTAATTCACTTTTCGTTTTAATTTCTTGCATGATTAGAACAAAAAACATAGACTAATTATGTGGTTTTTAAATTTATCAATTTAGTCACACTATTTATTTATTTTTCACACACTTCAAATTACTTTACAGTAAAAAATCATTAAACATATTTATTTCCAAGGTTTACCTACTTGGATTTCATTACCAAGGGGAAAGACAACTTGGTTTTTTGGCCAAGTATAAACATGTGGTTGGTGGTCTATTGTCAAATAACCTAACACCCTTATCATTGTGAGATTATGAATGGTAGGCCCTAATACCAAGCTAGTACCATCACCAATATAGATCCCTTTTAGCCTAAACTACTTGAAACTATCCATATATTACTTTCTAGTTCCTTCTTATAGCCAATTCCCCATTACATTAACTTTAAAATATATTATAACTTAACAATATTTAGGATTGAAAAATTATTTAGCATTTACATTCATTTTTTATTGATTTTTCTTCAATCATTTTATTTTATATTGCAAAACTTGCACTAGCCAATGTTAGTGCAAGGTTTGTGTTGTGAGTTCTAATTAGATCAACCACATTGATCTAATTGAGTGCTTCAATTTATTTTCATATCTATTATCTTTAAAAATTCTTCAATATTTTTAGAACATTGTCATACTTATCGACACATTCTCTTATATACTATAAATCTTGCTTACCTTCATTACATAGTCACCCTATATTACTATGTATCTTTTTAGCTTGTTCAATTTATCCCTTTGGCATACATAGTCAGCCTATTTGACTTTGTATGTTTTCAATTTGTTCATTTTATCCATTTTTATTACATAGTTGACCCATATGACTATGTATCTTTCTATCCCATTTTAGTTTTACCATATGCAAAACATAGTTAAGAAGTTTGACTATGTCTTTTCCATCATACTATGTGGACCTTTTCTATATACTTTATCAACCCAGATGACTCTATACCTATTGGATAATATTATTCTATGTTTGGATGGATTTATCCTTTTTTATTCTCCTTGCTTGCTAATTTTAGATTCTACCTTCATGCATCATGAAATCCCCTATCAGAATATTTTTAGACAACCTAAATCCATTTATATGCTATATTGGATGTTATTTTATTCCTACCTTTGCTACCTAAGAGGATTCTCACTCTTGGATCACATTTTCTCATCCATCATATTTTTATTTTAACATGGTTCAAATCATTCCAATAATTATATTGGTGGATTAGACCCATTCCATACTTATCAAGATAATTCTCACCTTCAAACATCTTACCATGCTATGGGGGAAATTAACACAATCCTAACAAATAAACCCATAAGAAACCTTATCAATAGAAATAAACAACCTCTTACCAATCCTCCACCTAGTAACACTCCCCCTAACACCAATTTGGGGAATCCTCCTACCAATACCAACCCAACAATTGATACAACTCAAATTATTTCATAGATAGTGCAACAAATTAACATCATGAAAACATCTAACCCCTCTCAAATTATGCAATTAAAACATCAATTGATAAACATGGATAATAAAACTCCCATTATTCTTCACCAAAATAATAAAAAAATTATTCATCCCCATATTAAATATGCCATGGGAAATGTTATTCCCCAACCTATCATGCACAATAAGATTATTAAACATATTAAAAATGTACCTTTATCCCATTTCATTGTATCTATTGATATTGGTAATATATATCCAACTATTAAATATGATGGGAGTAAAGACCCTTCATCTTTTCTCAAGGCATTTGATAATATTTATAAAGAGTGGATCTAAACCAATACCTTTTCCACTACTAAACTCTTAGTTGAAACCTTCATTTCTGATGTATTATAATGGTATAACCAACTTCCCTAACATTATATATGGAAACTTGAGGATTTAGTCAATCCTTTAATTAAATAATTCAAACATAATTATCTTCCCAAAAATTATCTTAGTCATTTAGTCAATGCTAATCAATCCCCTAATAAATCATCTCATGATTATATCAAAAAATTGAAATATTTGGAACACAAATCCAATCACAACATGATTGATGATAACTTGTTCAAACTTTTCATAATGGCATTAACACTTTTACTTCAATACAAGGTTCAAAATTTTACTCCCCAAAATTTAAATGATGTTCTTGACCAAGATAAGTGTCAATACTTTCTCATGAAACTGTTTGAATCTAACACTAAAACTCATCAAGGGATATTTCCAACATTAAACCAATGAAATTACAAATAATCCTCCTCAACCAAAACCAAGAGTAGCTAAAATATAAAATCCCCAACCTTCCCATATGTCATTAACCATGCAAAAAATCAAACAAATTTTATCTCCTTCTAAACCATTCATGTATCCTAATAATCCCCCTAAATGGTATGATCCTAACCAATTTTGTTGGTTTCATGTTGATGTAGGTCATTCCCATGAAACATATCATGGGCTAAAAAAATTCCATTTATTGTATGCTAGGAGATTCATTAAATCATGATTAAAATCCATCATCATGATTATGTTAATGCTTCTTAAAAAAAACAAGCTTCCAAATATTATTCCTGTAACTATATAAAAAATTTCTTTACATCTAGCCCTTAAGAATCAAAGAAGGATATTTATGTGATTGATGCTTATTATGGTCAATAATATACCAATTTGTTATACGTGAATACGACTAAGGTCAATTATTAATGCAAATCTACCCAAAAAGATCTTATCATAAAACTAAAGAAACCATCTTTAGAAGAACAACTTCTCAAAGATACTATAACCTCTACCTTACCTTTGAAAGCCAATGAGGAACCACTTCCTCAATCAAAACCTCTAACTACTCATACTAATAAACATATTTTACCTTCCAAGAATTATAATGCTTCTTCCTCTTCTAAGAATCATTGGGAATTCTTAGAGGAACTTGACTCTATGTCTTGAAAAATCCTTCTCATGGAGTTAGTTCTCACTTCTCCCTATCATCATAAATTCCTAATGCAACAACTCCAAGAAATAGAAGAACCATCTTCCTTAGAAGAGGAACAACCTTCTCACAAGCCTCAACCAAATAAAGTTCATACCATTGAAACTATTTGTCCTTATTTAAAAAATTCCATAGAGTTTCTTGAAGAAAACATGATCAATTCTGAAATTATATTTTATATAATGATCCACATCTCTTTACCAACATATCCATTAATACCACCCTTATTCAAAAAGTATTAGTAGATGAAGGGTCAATAATTAATGTAACATCTCTTTGGATCATTCAATAAATTAGATATAAAAAATATCATCTCAATCAAACTCATTTAACATGTCATGGATTCTAAAAGACCAATAAAAATCCACTTGGTTTCATTTGGATCCCTCTTACTATTAGGCCCAAAACTATATGTACTAAGCTTATGGATCCTGATATAACATTATCCTATAATATACTCCTAACATGCCAGTGGAATCATCACATGAGGGATATTTCCTCTCCTAGTATCTAATGTATCAATTTTATTAATAATGGAAAACAATATGAACATGAGGATGATCCTAACCAATGGATTATTCACCTTCCAAATCCTAAATCTTAGTATCAGAGTCTTACAATTCCAAAAATTAATAGTACACCTTTACTTGAATTTGTCAATATGATTCTATAATTACAAGTCAACCATAGAAATTCTAATGATGAGGAGCCAAATTATTTAAAAAACACATGTAATACTACCAAGCTACTTCCTTACATTTTGAAGTGGCTTCTTCCTTCTTTACTTCTTCATGATCGTACCATCCCTATTATTGTTGAGATCAATTATTTCCCTCCTCCATGTAAATAAAATGAATTATCTTATACAAAATATGATTTTACTTGTAATTATTATGGAGTGTCTAAGTTATTTTAATACCCTTAAACCATGTCACCTTATAAATTTATCAATCTAGGCATATCACCTTTGAAAGTTCCTTAGATACACAAGCATGCACTATCTCTCCCACCTATGATGATAACTATATTATGGTCCAAGCTCAATCAAGATACTTGTATGTTCAAAATTATTATAAAACCTTAGATAAAATACATGATTTTAATTTAAATGTTCATACTATTTCCATGAATATTGAGTTAGAACCTGAAGGTTATGTACCTCTAGTTAAATCTCCTCTTATTTATACTCCTTGGGTTATTGCAAAAATATTACCTATTTTAACTTTAGACCTTCAAAAACTTTATATACCTCTTATCATACTTATCACTCTACCATATCCTCTCCCCATCAACTATTCTAAAGATAAGCCTATTATCAATCCCATTGAATCCAATTACCCTTTCTCCATAGTTCCATCTACTCCTGAGATCACTCTTGATTTTAAGGCTCTAAATGTACACTAGATACATTATGAATATAATAAACATGGTAAAAAATCATTTATATTGAAGTATATGTGGAATATTATGGACCTCTTCCTATATTACCTAGCGATAAAGCCATACTTGAGTTGTTCTATGCTTGAGAACCTCAACTTCCTTGGAAACATCATAAATTTGGGAATTTAAAATGCAATGCCCCTAATTTTAACAACTTAATTCCTAGAATAGATCCTAAAACTAGTCCCATTTTCTATCTTCCCAATATACCAAATCATTTTCAAAATGTAAAATCTATAATTATTGAGGAAACAATGAGAACAAAATATGGCACACCCTCATGTCCTCGACCTATAATAGTTTCTATATAACTAACACTAACTAAGCATGATAATTTTAGTTTATTATTTGATAAATATCCTAAGACTTTCACTTGGTCATATAGATACATGGTTGGTATTGATATTATTATAGTTGTGCACAACATAATCACATACCTTGATGTCAATCCAATTGAAAAAAATAATAGAAATTCCCCCCTAAAGTTTACACATTAGGCCATAAATAAATTAACAAATTATTATATTCTAAGTTTGATAAGCTCTTGGACTATTTTTAATGGGTGTCAAGCATTTTTCCCATTCTCAAAAATTTACCATGGTTATTCACATTTACATTGACTTCTAAAATCTCAACTTTGTTTATCCCAAAGAAAATTTTCCATTACCTTCGATAGATGTCATCATAGACTCCACTACTAGATAAAAAAATTATACCTCATAGATTGTTTTTTAGGCTACAATCAAACTCACATCACCCTTGAAGACCAACATAATAAAACATTCATTACAGAGTGGGTCACTTATTACTATGTTAAGATGCCCTTTGACCTTAAAAATGCCAGAGTTATCGATAAAAAAGCCATGACCCACATTTTTCATGACCTTATAAATAGTATTGTGTAAACCTATGTGGATGATCTCATCACCAAATCAAAGTCACAAAACCCATATCTATGATCTAGGCATCATCTTTGATCACCTCATCATGTAAGAAGTTAGACTCAACCCCTACAAGTGTTTTTTGGCATTAATTGTGGTAAATTTATAGGGTTATTAGTATATCTTTATGGTATTGATTTTTATCCTACTAAAATTAATTTCATAGTCAACATGCCTATTCATCACTCCATTTTAGACATTCATACTTACCTTAATAAGCTTGGGGCAAACTGATGATTCATCACTGAAATGACTTATCACATATACTCTATCAATTCCCTTCTTAAAAAAGTTAATACTTTAGAATGGAATAATCGTTTTCAAAATGAATTTGACAATATGAAATAATCATTACTACATTTGCCTACCCTTTGTCCATCTTCCAATGATCATCCTTTGATTTTGTATACTTATTCTACTCCCATATTGGTTGGAGCAATGCTTCTAAAACAAGATGATAGTATGTTATTTACTATATTATTTAAGGCCTCATTTCTTAAAAATAAATTATACCAAAGTATAAAAATATTTCCTCACAATCTATTTATCAATCAAAATGCTTCATCACTACATGATCTATCAAACAACCTATATCATAGTTAATTCTGACCTACTTCACTTTTTCTCCAAAGAATTTTTACCCAGAGATAGAATTGGAAAATGGATGGTTATCTTTATGTAATTTGAACTTCATATCATAATGAAAAAAACTATCAAATGAATAGTCATTACCTATGAAATTACAATGACACTCATACCAACTACCAATCATCTTCAAGATAGTCTTCTAAATGATAACATTCTCTACATTGAAGGTCTTAATAAATATTTCTCTCCTATAGATTACTTTCATAATTTCACTACTGATTTAGAAGTAAATAGTTAAGATGATACCTTTGTCATTCTTGATACTACTAAATCCAAATTAGTTATCAAAGAGCTTCTTTAAATCACTATCAATTTACATGAAGACATTTGGACCCTCCACTTTGATGGTGCCAAATGTTCCCAAGGTGTTGGGGCAGGATGCATTTTAACTAGTCCTCATGGTAAAAATAAATTCCTTTGGCATCCTAGATCACCTTTGATGTCGTTAATAACATCGTATAATATGAAACATTAATCTTAAGCATGAAATTGACACTTTACTTAGATATTCCATATTTTCACGCTTTGAGTGACTCCCAAATTATCTACCATCAGGTTAAAGGTGATTACCAATGTAAAAGTGAAGATTTTATTGCTTATCATCAAATGGCTACTACCCTTTGAAAATATTGCCTCTTTTACCATTGAGCCCATTCCAAGAGATCAAAACTCTATTGTTGACTCTCTTTCTTCTTTAACATCATTATTTCATATGCATCAAGTTTTTATCAATTCCTAATTTCCTATTCCAATAAGAAAGTCCCCATATTATATCAAATTACAAGATTCACTTATTTGTAATATTGAATCTATCACCATTTGAAAAATCCCATGGTGTAAATAAATTATCCAATTCCTCAAACATCAAACTTATCCTTTGGATACAGATTCTCATGAAAATACTAGAATTCACAAATAAGATTTTAAATATGTATTCCGTTAAAATACCCTTTATAATCATAACACAAAAGGTACCCTACTTTGTTATATAATTAAAGAAGATACTTCTTCTCTCCTTGAATAATCACATGGGGGAATTTGTGGTGGTCACTATAGCATACATGATACATCATGCAAATTCCTATTTATGGGATATTTTTGGCCTACTTTAAAAAATAATACTATCAATTTCACCAAAAAGTGTAGTCCTTGATAACTTTATGATGATCTAGTCCATTTACCACTCATCAAGCTCTAAATTGTGGAATCGCCTTAGCCATTTTCGATGTGGGTATTATATCTCATTGGAAAAATACCTCAGTCACATCTATTGAATATTTTATCAAATGGATAGAATCCATGCCTTTCACCAATGCCATGGGAACCACTATTTAAAAATTTATCCTTAACCAAATCAATTATCATTTTTGAGTTATACATACTATCATTTATGATAATGGAAATAATTTGAAGAACAAGGATGTGAAGTAGTTATGTTCTAAATTTAAAATATCGCACAAATTTTTCACACCTAAGCATCCATAGTGAAATGGCCAAGCTAAGGCCACAAATAAAATTATCAATTAAAAAGTTGAAAATATCATCTATGAAACTTGCATGGATTGGCATCTTCATTTACATCCCATAATTTGGGCCTATCATACTATACTTTATACTACCACTAGGGTAACACCATTCTCTCTAGTCTATGGTTCTAAGTTTATCCTACCATTAGAAGTGAATCATCCCTCCTTACATATATCTCTTGATGATATCATTCCCAATGAGGAATTATGTGAATATTTCCTTCATGACCTTGATATTCTTTATGAACACCATGTATCCACCCTACAACACAATTATAAATACAAGGCTCATATTACCAAACAACATAATAAAAAAGTTAAAGTTCATACTTTCAATGTTGGTGATCTAGTCATTAAACTAGATTATACCCATGATAAAGAATGAAAATACTCTTAAATATAGTAGTTCACTTATCTAGTAAATATTTATTCTTGTTCCTATAATCTATCACCTACAAACTAATGAAGGCCATGTTTTCAAAGATCCCACCAATGCACAATTCTTGAAGAAATACTTTTCTTAGATATTTACCTACTTATCATATTTATATATGCTATCCTACTAAATTTTTTTGTAGGATTTCTACATGGGTCTCACCATTTATAGTATTTTATCTTGTTACAAACCTTAGTTCCCTTTATTTGTTCCTTTGGTCTCTTTTTCTTTTGAGTTTCATTACAATACCATGGATAGGACTCGATATTCCTCACAAAGTCATTTTATTTTTATTGATGTTTCATTTGCCTAGTCTTTTTCTACCCTCTTGGGTCTCTCTTTTGTGATTTATAGTATAATACCATGGATAAGACTAGGCCCTCCTCACAAATACCATATTTACCATTTTTTCACATGCTTTGTTCACCCTCTTAGGTTTCACTTTTTTGAGTTATAGTTTAAGACCATGGATAGGAATAAGCCCTCTTAATAAATACCATTTTTAAATTTATTACACCCTCTTGAATTTTTATTTTATGAGTTGAAGTGTAAGACCATGGATAATACCAAACCCTCCTCATAAAATCACAATCTTTTCCTAACCAAGTGTTCTTTTTTTACAATGTTAAGAAATGGTTACAAGTTTGTGATCCCATATTACCAACTTTAGTTTTTTTCTCTTTTGTAGATAAAAATTTCACAACAAATTATGTTATCATGTTTCCCTACACTTATATACATTCTCATGATAAGGAATCATACTCACCTATCATTGAATCCCTTTTCACCTTTATCACATTTTTTGCTATTTTAATCAATTCAAATTGTTTCATGTTTCATTCCCATTGATTTCCCTTCCTTTCATTCCACTTTTGATAAATCAAGGTCAAATTTAAGATAACACTTTTATTTCACTTCAATAAATAAGAATATTAGACACCATGCTCTATATTTTATCTTTCTTAGCAACCATTTCCAAAGTTTTCAAATGATAGTAATCTTTAGCACCCATGTTTGATTATCCAAATCCATATGGAGGAGGAATATAAAAAACTATAAACAAAATTTAAAATCCAAATCGTTTAAAACAAAATTCAATGATTAAAAGGTAACATACAAAGTCAAAAGTCAAAATCACACCAAATTACACGATTCATAACACGTCTCCTATCTCCAATCAAAGCTCAAAATACATAGTTGGCCTCATGATAGAGTTGAGGTCTATTGGGGTGCGGTAGGCCGTAGATTGGGATAGGAGAATTAAAAATAATCTAAGTGTTATCTAATTTATCATACAAGTACCCAATATTCATAGTAAGATAATGGATCTATAAGGGGTACTAAGGAATGGGGAACACATTGTGGGAAGCTAGGTTCATTTTAATTTCCATTCATATAGAGCATTCATGGGATGATATTCATAATTCATTTGGTGACCCAATATTTGTGTGGTTAGGAAAATTTATTCTGAGTCCTTAATGTTAAAAGTCCTCTTATTTTGAAAAACATAATTTTAGTGTATTTATTTTATAAAGATTTTATATACATTAATGTTTCCTCCACTTCCCCCACTACCCATTTCATTTGCCCTATTGATAGACAAGTTTGATTCTACATATGTTTTCCAACTTATATACTCCCTCTTATTTACATCTTAAAAAAAAAATAGCACTACTTTATTTTGATTAATTATCTGTCCTTAGAACAAAATATTATGCTTAAGTGACTATGGATTACTTTATTTATACCATTATTTTACATTTATAAAATTGACTTGGTTTATATAAAAATAAATCTATCGTTATCATTCCCATTTTTTTGAACTCCTATGTCCATTTCTAAAAAAAATTGTGTACTCCTTTTTTCTAAATAGTTGCATATAATTCTAATTTTTAGTACTTTTTCCATTATTCAGTGATGTTGTATTTTTACTTATCACCCACCAATGTTGCTTCCCCTTTTATGCAATTTTTTCATTAATGATTGAGTAAGGATTGTTACTACTCACTCATTAATTTTATTTTACCATTGATTTCTCATCTTTATTTAATTAAGGATTTTTACTTATTTCACATTGATGTTTGATTATCATTTTTACTTATATCCTTAGTTTTAATTGGTTTATTTGCCTTTCTTACTCAAGGTTTATTTGTTTAAGTTATTTAGTCATTTAGTAACCTTGGATTTTTGGTTACCTGATTTACTCTAAATTTGACTTGGTAATTTGGTCTTAACTTATAATTTATCACCTTAATTTATCAAATTTCCATGTATGTCATGCCTACACCATTTTATTTATTTGGACTTTCATACATTTGTTTATTTCTTCTCGTTAGTTTTGTATCATTGGGTTTGTCCAAAACAATCTTTACACCCTCCATGATCAAAACTACAAACATAACATACAACCATTAAATAATAAAGGTAAGTCAAGGTATGCATACATTACCTTTATTTCAATTATTTACATTGGAATCATTTACTTTCAATTATTTTATGATTTAAAATAATGTAATTTATTTAACTTTAACATTATGTGTTATTATGTTCTTTTCCCTAAGCACGATCCCTTATTAAACCTACATGACATGTGATGATATTTGAGAGGGACATACGTATAAACATAATATTTTAAAACTTTATCAATTACTCATACTTTATCTCTTATAAGAACCCATCAAGTCTCAATCTCTCTGAGTGCATACCTTAAAGGGTGCACTAGGAAAGGGTTGGGTAGACCATTGGTGCTTTGCAATATTATTATCCTATATACCATCACTTACTATATACACAACCATTTTTATACACTTCCCTAATATTTGACACTTCCCTTACACACTCCTCCAAGCAATTCACTACATTACATAGCTCCTACTTAAGCCTAAAACCATTTTTGTACATTTATCAAACAATAAAGGCTTGGGCTGACCCTATATTTTAATTGATATTTGCATGTTATGGAGGTTTACCTAAACCATAACCTAGCTTGTTTTTATGAATTAATGATATACGGTCTAATTGGGATGACCCTATTGGCTAAAAAAATTAAAAAGTTTAGGGTTAGATTTTCTATATATACACATGTTCATTTTGCCATTTTTTTAGAGATATAGGAAGTTAATTATTAATTTACTCTTATTTACAATCTACTCTTCAACCATTATATTTGAGGATTAATTACTTAGGGATTATATTTGGATAAGAATATTATATTTTTGAAAAGTCTTGGATGCTTTAGCCTATCTTAGTGATCATTTAAAACCACAATAACCTATTTTGAATCACCTTTGGCCAAGGAAAATATTGAGTCTTGATGGGTTCATATTCAAGGTAAGTATCTCTAACTTTTATCCTCTATTTTATTAGATAAAAGTAACATAAGTGATGGCTTATGAATATATTTCTCTCTCCATGCATTAAGGTTATATCTATACATAGCTTAATTATAATAATTCTATGCATGTTTAATTTCAATTATACATCCACCATTTTTTGCCATAAGATTAATAAGAACTAGGTTATACTTTACTTTACTTTTCATATACTTAGTGAATATAAAAAAAAAGACCTAGCTAGGGTAATTGCATGGTATTGTTTGACTAGATTCTTTAGAACCCTCTCTAGTGACATTATTGTGGTAATAAATACCATGGTGAGGTATATCATATCCATCTCGGTTATGACCCCAAATATTTAAATGTATAAAAAAATGGAAGTGTAAATAGGATTTATCTTCTTTGAGCAAGGATTGATTAATATATCAGTTGAATTTTTATTTGTATACAGATCTTCCTATCAACATGTAAATGATAATACAAAACAACTAAAGAAATAGAATAAATATTAATTTTAATCTAAAATTCTTCCTTAAAACTAGATTAAGTGTATGCATCATGAATTATATTATCTAAGGTTTCCATCACAGAATTTACAAAGCCAAAAGTTTACATTTAATCAAGAAAATGAATATTTTAATGGATTTATTTATTTATAAAATATAATTAGAATTTATTTAACAAGAAGAAATAAAACCCCATAAATAAACTTATGCATATTACATATTTACTTGCATTGTATTCACAATAGTATTAAAAATTAACAACTTGGTACAAAAACACAACAAATCTTTCCCAAGAGCCAATAGGAATAAATTTTGAATCCTTTTACAATGATAATCATCTTATTTATTGGTTATGAAGGTGTAAACGCCCAATAACAACATATGTAATCATATTTTTGGTAAAAATAATCATGTTTTAATATTACACTTTCATTTACAACTTAAAAAAGTAAAACACAACCTTACTAAGTGATTATAAGAAGTGCAATGAAGAAAAATAAAGTTAGAGAGAGAAAAAGTGACTTTTAGTGGTTATGAAGTAGAAGAAAATTATTTTTATTGAGAGGGATCCTTCTCAACCACTACAATTAGATTTAACTCTTTGTTTTATTGAGATTCATTTATTCATTGGGCATTACATCCTTACATACATTGTAGGTATTTTCTTACTTGTTTACAATAATTCCTCAGGTTTTAAATATCAATTTATATTATATGGTTTCTATATACATATACACCCATTGATGCAATATATGTATTTTTATTGGAATATTAAAGTATAAAAACAAAAATATTACTATCCACATCAAAAAATAAGTCTTCTCTCATAAGATATCCTACAATCATATGAACAATATCTCTAATTCAAGCACCATATTAAGCAAACAAATTTTAAATGTTTTCCTAATAAGTGAAACCTATATGACCTTTTCAAATAGTTTTTCAAGATATTTATAAACCTATAAACAAAATATATTTCAACTCATATTTAAATATTTCTAACTTAGAATTTATTGAATATTCCTCATCACCCATTTCCACCTAAAGAAATATTTCCTTGAACCTATCTTATTGAAATTTATCACTTCTCCTCTCATCATCTAAATAAAAATCCAAATTTAATTATGCATTATATACCTTAAAATCATGTTAAAATTCTTTGAATATACTTGTACACATGAAATAATAAACCACCTTATTTGATATTCCAAAATTGTTAACATTCAAATAATGTATCTAGGAGCCATAATGGATTATTTGAGATTTGTTTATACTATCAAAACATATTATAATTATTTAAAACCATTTGAATATATTATTTCAACTGATCACATACATTGAAATAAGGAATAAATCCATCAAGAATGGATTTTATTTGATTATCTACTTTTGATATTATGAATAAATGATCAAAACTAGATTATATCTTATTGGAAACCACCTCATATTAATTTAGAAGGTTTTGCATGCTTAGTAACAAGGTATAATATGGTGGTAGACTTGGATAAAGTTTTTGTATGTAATATAAATTTTTCAAGGCCACATCATGTAATTTGTAACTTGTTAGTTTGATATAAATAAGTTCAAAAGCTACCTTTGTTTTATTTATAAATCCATGTGGATAATTAAGATAATGTATTTTTGAAGGTTGGATTTGAGTATTGTGGGATTCATAGGAGCTATTTGTATGTTATAGGATTAAGAAAGTTTGTTTGCATGTAAATTTGGTCTAATAAAGCCACAACATCCAATACCACATTTCTTTTTCTACCAATACCATGTTTTGTGAATTAAAATCACCTTATATTCATTCATAACCATGTATTATGAAATAAAAATTGACTTACATGTATAATTTCCAAGTGCATATGGGAAAAAATTTTCTTTGGATGTTGACATGATTTGAGGAGTATTTTTGCATGTAAAAATGCATTGTAAAAATTGTAATATGTAAAATGGATTTAAGAATACCACACAAGCCAATACCACATTTTGAGACTCTTACAATCACCCTGGAGGATTAATAATAGCTTGACAGACTTGGATAAGTATTTTGAATGTAAAAAAGGTTTTTAAATATTACACGTTATGAAATGGTGTGATGAAAGCCTCATACAACTTCAATACCATGTTTTATTCCCAAAACCACCTTATATTATCCAAATACCATGAATTATCCTCTTGAAAACATATTTTTACTAGTTTAAATGGCTTAGATAAGGTTCAAAATCCATGTAGAAATTTCAAACACTATTTGGGAGGGTGGCAGACTTACAGAGATTGATTTGCATGTAGTAATTGTATTTCCAAACCCACAAGGTGTATGATAGAGTAAAAAAGGTTGCATATAAAAAAAATCAAAACGTTAATTTTTGATTAACTCATCTTCCTTCTTCAAGATTTCCAAACCTCCTTTTACTACTTCTTTAGAACGTCAAGTTGATTCCTCTTCATAGTGCATCTTTGGTCACATGGAATAAATTAATTAAATTCCTTCCATTAACATTCCCTAATTTATCTTGGCCTCAACTATGATATTGACATCAATCTCCTTTATTCCTCTAATAGTTACATGATTCTTTACATGAATGAAGCGACTCCTTCATAATATGACCAAATAATTTACATGTTATGAAAATTGATGTAAATGGAAAAATAGTATATTTTCAAATGCCTTTGCAAGCTCAATAAATATGTACCCTGAACTTAGATAAAATATGCTACCCTTGCATGTATATCATTGTACAAAATTATTGAAGGACAAATGTTTGATGAAACCCTTAAAAAATTCAAGAAATGTCAACTATAAATCTACTTGCATGTCAACTAGATGACTCTTTATTCCAATTTCATGTAAATAATTAAACCTTCACATCTAGTGCTTTTATTGTACTTAAAATATTCCTAAAAATACTCAATCTCAATGTTTTCATTTACATATTCATCTACAAAACTCTATCATATGATTCAAACACCTCATTTCTTTCTTCATTAGTTTCAAATTCATCATTTTTATTATCATCACATATTCATGGTAAATAATTTTATAGGGTGTATAAGTAGGTTCACATATTCTTTAACGTATTAGCCTTACCTTTCATGTTATGAATTAGGGAAGGTAGTTATGCTTAAGGATATTGGAAACTTAATATTTTAGATGACTAATGGTGTCTTATTTGTAATTTATCCATGATTGTGAGGGTGTTTATAGAAGGATCCCATGCTGGGATATACTATTGTTATTAAAATGGGAAATGGGGGTCCCATGTTTTTTTCTATATTTTTGACTGCTTAAAAAAAATCCTAAAAATATCTCAACAATGACTATTGTGGGAGACATTTTTTAGCCTTGGGAACTAATGAGGGGCATAAAAATTATTCCACCCACTCCTACATTTCTATGATATCTTCTGTCATTTGGAATTTGGGAGGTGAAGATCTAAAATTTCTAGATGATTCATAAATCAATTATTTTATTAGTAGTACATGTAGTATAAAAATAAAAAATTCAAGGGACCCTAAATAAAAATAAGCTCCTATAATTCCTTATCATCACTTGATTAAAAACATTTAACTGGGCCCCAACATGGGAATAGGATCTTATAAGTATAAAATATTTTATAAGGATATTTCCTATTTTTTTATTCATGGTAGATCAGAATTTGGTAGAAGGTATGAGATAATGAAATATATGTTTTGAGTCCTCCTCACTTAGGGTAAGGTGTTTAAAATCATTTAATATCTTGGCTACTTTTTTCAACCCATTAAAATGTTTCATTAAATTTATTAGAGGATTTTAAGGGGAAATTCTTAATAATTAATAGAAATAACAAAATACTTATTAAATCAATCATTTGGCTTATCTCAAACATAAGTCTTTGTAGTCATAGGCTTGTCTGGTCCAATTATTTTTTTAGTCTCAACTCCCTCATCTAAGTGGTTTTTTTCTTCAGTTTTAATAATTTTGGATCCTAATACATGGTGAAAATGGATACAATATTCTCTAGGTGATTTCTTAGTGATATGAACTAACCACAATACTTGTTCTTTGGTAAAGAAAGGTGAAGTATTTTTTATTGGTTTTTATCATTAGCAATCATTGAAGTATATTTATAAACACAAATAAAGCATTGTCCATTAGGATATGGATTTAGTGTCCATTATAAAAAAATTACCATCCCTATATTTTAAAAACCTCCAATTGCATGTAGGAGTTTAAATGGGGACATTGTCATGAAATGTAAAATTTCACAATAATGGGGTTTAGGGTAGTTGTGACACTTCATTTTTCTTCTTCATTATCTTCTATTTCTAACTTATTTTATTCTTATATGTTTTTATTAAAAAATATTCCTTTTATTGATTTATCTTTGTCCTTATATTTATGTTGTGTATCTTAAGTATGAAAACTAAAACTTATTTCTAAAGTCTTTTTTTTGAACTACTTTCAACATTCCTTTCCACATCTGTTTTCTCTTTTATGTTGTTTGTATAACTTTATTTTTGATTACTTCCTATTGGGATTCCTTTAAATGAAAAAAATTATTCTCTTGGTTCCAGTATATAATTAACACCTCCTATCTTAATAATATTCTCTATGTATCTTATTTTACTATTCTTTAGGCTTTGTCAAATGTAGGCCAAATTATTCTCCGTTAGTTGGTATTTTACACCAAAGGTTTTGAATGGTTTGGGTGATCCTATTAGTAAAAATAAATTAGATAACCCTTTTCACATGTCATTCATGACTGTATGTAGTGTATATTATATTAATTATTATATTCTAATTCTCTCACCTCATTTTCACCTTCCCATAGTGCTAATACTAATTTATTTTTGATAGAGGGATAATATCTATATTTTCAATATTAAGACTTATTATAGTAGAGATTAGATTATTTTTATCTTAAATATTATTCCTTATTAATATCCTTTCTTATCCTTTCTTTCTTATGTATCTATTTCTTATTATCCAACTAAATTTTATCATTCTCCATTTATTTGCTTATCTCATGATTCACCATTTTCTCTTAATTATCTTAAGTTATATTTTTATTATCTCATTATTTAATTAATTTAATCTTAATTTGGTACTTAATTTAATATCAACCTACATCTTATTTAACCTCATCCAACCATTTATACTAGATATTCTGAGTGGTCACATATTTTGAGGATCTCCCTTCTTTATACATATAATACTTTAGGTGCATGTACCCTAAATTAACTATTCACCTTATTTAACTAACCCTTGATCCACAACCAACTTGTGGATGAGGATAGATAATTTATTTTAGAAACATTTCCTTTACCATATAATAAACTCATATTTATTTGCATTGAAGTTTGTCCAACTATGTACAACACAAACTATGATAAATGATTTAAGGGTAGTTTCAAAACAATAATAAATATCCCAAGTTATAGGTGTATAAAGGTTTTTTAGAGTCTCAATATTTTATTAAATCCATTGTATAGGTTTATTAGTGTGAACTTTGTAGCTTTATATATAATTTTATTTTTGTAATATCCAAGGCTATAAGAGTTGTGAAAATTTGACCTAAAATTTGTCTTATTGAGGGTGGAATAATGATGCCTCTATTTATGGTAAATATTCATCCATTAATTTTATCTTAGAGGGAAAAAATTCTCTTCCCACCACTCTTTTATTTTTGTTAGTAATGGTTTCTAGAATTACAATGGATACCTTCCCCTAAACATTAGTTAACTAAAGTCTATGTGGTGCCACCAAATGTTGACATAAATTTTAAATATGTTGCATATATATGGTTTATGTTGATTAAGTTGATTTTAGTTATGACTAATGTGAGGTAAGGGGTTATTATTTGTTATAAATACTTACCACATACACTTATAAAATAATAAGTAGGTGTGTTTTTCATATGATTTAGTACACAATACATAGTAATTCCCACTCTAACTTCTCTTTTATTAATATTTATATAATAACCTATGAATAAAATGTTTTGATATATATTTACACTATACCACCTTATGATATTAAAAATGTTACTCTACTTTGTAACCTCTTAGTACTTTCAATTATTATACTTTAACTCTTTATATATTATTTATTATATTACACTATTGTGTTATAAATACTGAATTGATACCTTAAAAATAAATTTTCATGTTTGTGTGAGATTTGTCCTTTCTCTAATTATGTTTTCATGTGTTACTTTAAGATTTGAATGCTTACCGTGTTACCTAGTTAGTAGAATCTTCTACTATGTTGACCTAGAGAAGTATTATAGTATTATGATAAATTAAATGACTCTACGGTATATACACTTTGGACCTTAGTTGATTTATAATACTTCCAAAAAAACTATATATGAAGGGATAATGAAGCTAAGATAATGTGTGTTGTGTTCACCACATATAAAAATATACATTGGTGTTTTGGTATAGTTGATTATTCAAGGTATATTCATAGGTCAGGGATTCATGTTACAAAATTAGAAGAATAATTTCACATAATATTTTTCTAAATTGGATCACAACTATTTGCTAGGTTTCACATTAATTTGATAACTTATACTAGGAGGAACCCTATGAGATGTTTCAGACAATATTCCATGTTATATTTCAACTATCAAAAAATAGAACAAAATTATAAGTAGGGTAGTCTCTAGAGATTCATGTTCACTCTTTTGTATATATTTTAAAGACACAACACATGAATCCAAGGTATTTGAAACATATATTTCAAGGTAAGCTAATCCCTCTCTCAAATAATTGCTATATGCATCATGAATTTAGGAGGGAGAAAAATCATGGACACTAGCACAACATGACCTTATTTAAAAATTTGTGTTTTAATATGATAACCTAATGGTACATAAACCATTAAATAAAATGAATATATTTTATATTTTTTAGGGGTAGATGATGTAACTATCTCAAAAATAAGAGTTTGAAGCTGACATGATACTAGCATTCATGAAAATGTAGAAGGGGAAAGGGATTTTTATACTTAAATCTTACAATAGATTCTTATATAGTGATAGTATATCCATAGATACTAAGAAAAATGGGAATATGGATCTTAAAGGAATGTTTGAGCTAGAAAAATGGTTAAGTTTCTAACAAAGAAAGATGTAGTTAAGATAAAATAAGGGAATATGTGAAACTTGAATATCAAAGAAAAATCAATCTATCATGAGGTGATGGATTACATGAAGGTTTAAGGGAGTTAAATTTATAATAAACCTTTATAAAATATGTTGGAAAACATGGGTGCATGTTTCACTTAAAAATATCATATACATAGTTTTTTTATGACACTAATAATAAAAAAATTAAACTAACCTTTTCAATATAATCTTGTGAGTCTTGTTGGCATTTTTTGACTTTAGACATTTTTACTTCAAATTATTCAAAGTTTAAGATAGGTTTAAGAATAAAATAATTTGAAAATAAACGTGATAATTCATGAATTGACAACATAAAAAATGATTCTCAACACTCCTTTATTTTGCACTATAAAATTCTACATTTGATGGTATTCAAAACATATTCAAATTGATCTAGAATTTATATCATTCATTTTTAATTTGAAATCAATTGGAAGTTTTTATTTATAGTGTTAGAGTGATTTGTTGGCAAACCAGAATTTTTGAAATCGTCTAGGTAGAGTTTGGCATGTTGAATGGCAAGAGATAACTATGACAAAAGTCAAAAATATGAATAAAAACATTTATTTTGGATTATAAAAATGTCCAATAAAGAATTTATATCAAAAAATAAATCTTTAATTGTATTCACATTCATAGTACTATCATGGGTCTTTTTCATAATTTTTTTAACTATCCTTGAAGTGGAGTTTTTAGTAAACTTTTCAAAAATATGAGTTTTTCCTAGACTTTGTAATAGTACAAAACTCATAGAATTATCCATGTATTCATTTTAATGGTGAACAAATAATAAATTTCTCCACATTGAGCATTTTACAAAGTTTCCTTGAACTTTGAAAGTGGGAATTTTTGTAGGATTGTTACAAAATTTTCAATTGGATTTACAAGTGGATATTTTCATAGACTTCATAGAAGTACAAAATTCATAATTTTTTTCAAAATGGTAATTCTTAAAAAAATGTATTCATACATTGAATGTGGAAGTTTTTGAATATTTTTCAATGCTGTAAAACTCATAATTTTTTTTGTACTAGATATTTTTATGGAGTTTTACATAAAAAAATCAAGTGGAAGATTGAATTTATTATTCCACAATTCAAAAGTGTAAGGATTTCTTATAACAATATATTTAATGAATTTTTTGGAGACATTTTCAAAGGGAGTTTCTGAGATGCATTTCCACAATACGAAACTCGTAAATTTTTTTGTAGTGAATACTTTTACAGAACTTTTGACAGTATTTTCAAGTGAAGGTTTTGAGATGAATTTAAATAGTTCAAAAATTGTAACATTTTTTGTAGTGGATATTTTCCAAAATTTTTGACAACATTTTTAAATGGAGTTTTAAAAGTGCAATTCTAGAGTATGAAACTCAATAGAAGTTTCCACGTCATGCTTAAAATCTTAAAAAAAAAGGTGGATTTTATTATGCAATATAAAGTGGAGATTAATAAAAAAATACAAATTAGAAAATAAAATTTCCAAGAGATAGGTTCAATTCCCCATGTTTAATTCAAAGTTTAAAAAAAAATTATTAAAGGCTTTTTAGCACCATGTGGAAGAGAAAAAAAATGAAAAAAAAAATGTTTTTATTATTTTTTATTCCAATGCCATTTTTAGCCAATGAAGTGTTTTGAAATAAAATTATAGCCATGTAAAAAGGCGACATTATCTCCTCCAAAGCACCATGCTTCACCAAATATCAATGCAACACTTGAAACTATAATTTTGAAAACCATTTATGACATATTTCAATTGGTTCTTATGGCAGAAAAAGGCACACATCTTTAGTAAATTCATTTCCAAGCTTTAAAATTCATTTAAAATCATGTCATAATCATAATTTGAGATTTAAAATGTCAACAAATACATGTTTCAGCCATATGAGAGGTAATAAATGAGTTTTGAAAGCATATACTACCCTTGAGAACCATTTTCAACATCCTAAACAAACAAATAAGAAGAGTTTCAAGCTTTGAACATTTCATTTGTAATTTCCCATTCTCTTTTAAATTAAAAATTGACATTTTCATCTAGGGTTTCAATTTCATCATGGAAAAAAGTCATAGAAAAAGTTTATAAACTATTTTCAGATATTTGTGAGCATTCACAATGCAGGTTGTTAGCTGATGAACATTATTTAGGTTTTATCTTCCACATACATTCTAAGAAATAAAAATATCTTTTAATGAATCACTACATGGTAAAAAATATTTAATGAATTATAAACAATTATGATAGGAAAATATTTCAAAGCATTTACTTTCATAGCCAAGTACACAAGTAATTGAAAATAACTTTTTGAAAACTAGTTGATATGGCCTAACAACATTTTGGTCATTTAAATGCATTTGGAATAAGAGAAGTATTTATAATTGATCATGGCACAAGGATATATGATACGTTCCTTTTAATATGATGGTGGAAAAATCATAATAGAATAAGAACATACATTTTTCAAAAACACAAGTAGATATCTTGAAGTAAGTGTGATTTTGTTTGACAATGTGTGTTTAGCTATATACATTTGGAGTAAGTAAGCTAGATATAATTTAGTTGGATCAATACTAATAAATTTTTACATCACATCCATAAAAATAATCCAAAGTTTTGATAAGGCATTAATCACAAATGAATTGAAATTTATCCTACATTTCACTAGGGAATACATTCTTACTCAATGCCTTAGAATGCAACATTTATCCAAGTGCATACAATTTTCCAAATATTTCAAATGGAGTGTCAAATAATAGTGTTTTAAGATGGTATGAGTTATGTGATCATATAATATCACTCCTAGAGGTGAATTCCAAATTATGGACTTTATTACCCAATGGAATAGGCTCAATTGCTTTCTCTTAGTGTCTTGAACATGATAAGACAACAAATTTGTGTGGGTCCAAATTGATTAAAACATGGATTTACATGTTTAAGTCTTCAATTATTTTTAAGTGATTAATTTTATTTAAAGTCACAATTTTTAATAATTAAATTCATTTATAAATTAATTAAATATTACTATGTGCATGACATATTAACATTTATTAATGCTATTATATAAGGTCTCTTATAAAATATCTAGAATTGATAAAGTGAAATGTGGGCAAACTTTAGTTAGGGAATTGAGTCTTATGTGGACTTAAGTAAAAAACTATTTTATCAATTAATTTGGATGAAAATTATATGAAATGACATGATTTTAATCATACATGTGATCTGTTATTATTTTCTTTCAGCCTTAGAAAAGGGCTAGCTACAACTTTGTGTTTACATAGACTTTTCTATATTTATGAATACATTGAATACAAGAAAATAAGATGAATGTTGGTTTGAGAGTGTTAATTTCATTTGGTTATGGAGTGTTATTTGATGTTCTTAGTTAAATAAATACATTTTTTCTTGAATATTTATTCATTGTTATGTAAAGCTCTGATGATACAATATTGGTATTATGAATCTCTATAAATGGAATTTGTTCCATATGAATACAATATGAATATAGGAATGACTTTATGATTTTAGGTGACTTTCATCCTCCATGAATTTTGTAATTATGTTACTATTTTTATATGAGATAAAATTTTCCTACTCATTTAGATTCTTTTTTTAGTTATCCAAATGGTCTTCTTTGTTTATTCCATTGCGGGTTTCTTATCTCCTTTATTTTTATTTCATCTCTCTCTACTTTCTATCATTTTTTCCTTTCTATATCATTTATAATTTATCATTAACAATTAAAAACCATAAAAAACCCTATAATACATTGGATCCACCCCTATCAATCATATAGTAAGATGACTTAATCCATATGTTTTTTTCCAATGTTGCATGTTTATGTCATTATCATTGGTTGATTCAATGAAATAACCAAATAAAGTAGAATGACATAAAATATTACAAATAGTTTTTGGAGACTTTGATGGGGATTAAAGTTAATTATTTAATTATATTTATAATATTTAAAATAACCTCCCTTGAAATTAAGGTTGGAAATTATGTTGAAGTGAATTACCTAGTGCCTATCACTTTTTTATTCACACTATGGTGTTGGTTTTACCTATCCCATGATAAAAACATCTAGTCCTTTGGATTTGGATCAATAAAATGAATTAAATTTTGGTTTGATTAATATAATTATTAAGTTTTCTAGATAATATTCTCAAGATATATATTATCATATCTATACTTTCATTATGGCCTATGCCATCTGGCAATTATTCAAAAAGATGCCTTTGTGAGAATTTTTGTTGAAAATCTCATTGAAATTGTTGTTAAATAGTCTTGGAACTTAGAATATGGATGAATTTTTAATTTAAAATCCTTGAAAATTTTTCATAAATAAATTAAAATAATCCATGGATGTGTATACATTGTTTTCAAAATCATTTCAAATCTGAAAGAAACAAAAAGAGCATATGAGAGATTTTAGCACACTTCAAAAAATTATTGAGACTAACTCATAAGGATAATAGAAAAAGTAATAAAAAATAATTTTGTATTTTCATTGCTTCCCTACACCTAAAAATCAAATTTATATTTAAGACAAGAAAAGTAAATGATGTCAAAGTGACACAACAACAAGCAATTAAAGTTAAAGATGATATGATCACATCTTAAATGTTGAAGAAATAAGTTTATAAATGTCTTCCAAATTACTTAAGTGGTTAAGAAGAAATGAAACATAATATAAATATATATTTTTTACATGAATAACCCTCAACATTCAAAATAAATTTTCTAAAAAAATCCCATGATCAAGCATGCCAAAACCTCAATAAATAAAAAGAGAAAATGTTTTCGACTTTACATGATTGTTTCAATTTCACAATGTTGGGATAAAGTGATATATTATAATAAGAATTTATTAATCAAAAATAAAATTAATAATTCAACTTATCTCTTGGAAAATAAGAGAAGATTCTACCTATTTTACATTATTTTTTCATTTTCACAATCTTTGGACAATGTGAGCTATTACAAGAATAATTGGTTGAACCAAAAATTTAAGAATATTTTGAAGCATATCACACACAATATGAATTAAACAATGGATAATGTGATGTTTTACTTTATTAAGGAGAGGAAAATGTTTACTCAATTTCATGTTAAGGAGAAGATTCATTTTATATCAGAAAGGGGGTAACTCAATGG
>JARHVA010000829.1:3977500-4102500 GCA_037957365.1 Torreya grandis
ATTCATAAAATATGAATATGTGAATGAATTTGTGTTTCCAAATAAATTTCATCATCCATGCATTTTTTCATCATGTTCTTAGTTTTATATGAGAGAAATGATTCACATTCATTTAAATTATTTTTTCAATTATCCAAATGATCTTCTATGTTTGTTCTTTTATGGGTTTATCATCTCCTTTATTTTCTTCCATTTATTTATAGTTTGTATCATTAATTTTCCATTTTTGTCTCCCTTATAATTTATGATTAAAATTAACCAAAAAAACTTGTCATATGAGGAATCTTACCCTATCAAACACAAAGGAAAATAGCCTATTCCATGGTATTTTCCCAAATGTTTTGAGTTTATGTCATCATGGTTTGAAATGTTAATGAAATAACCAAATGAATAATAATAACATAGATTTATGCCAATGGTATAGTGGTAATACCTAAGATGGAAAAAACTTAGGACTATTAGATTGAAAAACAAATTTTAGATGCCATACAACTATGGCCAAACTATGAGGAGGTATTTCTCACTAAATTTAGTAAGGTCAAGGGTGTAGAAACTTTAAAGGGGAATATGTATATTAAACTCAAGGAAATTACAAGGATAATATAAAGTGACCCTCTATATGTTTAACCCTAACATGAAGATGAAGGTCAATGAGTAAATATATCACATAGTAGAATCCAATATCATTTGTATGATATAGATATCATATTATGTAATCCTTATGGTAGTGTTTTAGAAGAAAATATAGGAGAATAGAGTGTTTAGTGATTATCACACACTAAAATATACTTTTATCAATGAAACCTTTCAAATACCATTAATTAAAGAGGTGTTGTAAGTGGTTGTAGGAAATAAAGTTTATTTTCACATAGATGGGTTTAATGATTACCATCAAATTTCAATTATAGTAAAATACATATTAGAAACTAATTTCATAATTTAATGGTGATCCTTTTAATATTGAGTAATATTATTCAACCTAAAGAATGCACTATTAGTCTTTTGTAGAGACTTGGTTAATACCTTAACATATTTCATCCTTGATTATTTTGAGGTATATTTGGATTAATTGGTAGTCTTCTCTTAATACAAATAACACTTATCTAAGATAATAAATATGTTTTAAAGGTTACAAGGAATTTTATCACACTTAACTTGGAAAATTACTTATATTCATGCCATTCAATGTTCTCCTTAGACATGTGGTGTTTAAAAAATGTATTATTTTAAACCAATACAACATTGTAGTCATAATTGGGCTAAAGCCACAAAGAAATACATTATAGGTGTGATAATTTATGGGCCACATAAGGTACCATTTTAAATTTATTAGTGGATATGTAGACATAAAAAAACCCATAGAGAAACCATTTTATAGGATAAAAAGTTTAAATTTACCCTATAATTCTAAATTATATTCACATATTTGAATCAACAATTGGTCGTGGACCCAATCTTCATATAATGTACTAGATAAAAATGTGACCATGTTATTATGGATGAATATAAGTATATGATTGGAGTTGTACTTACACAACATGAAGAAGGAGAGTTGGACCATCTGATTCACTTCACAAGTCACAAGATATTTACAATAAAAAATAGTTATAAAATGAAAAAATTAGGAAGCCTTGGTCATAATATTCACAATTAAAATTTTATGAAATTAATTTTTATTGACTCCATTTGAATTTTTTCCTAAACTATGAAGAATTATGATAGTTGGTTAATAAACCATTGTTAGGAGGTATAATTTAAATATGGTTAAAATGTTTTTTCATGAAAATCAATTGAAAATTAATGCTAAGTTAGGAATGTAAAATTAGGGCCATATCACCTCAATCATATCCAAACAATTTAAGAACTCAGGTAATTGTAATAATATTTTCCATATGTGCATTTATTCAAAGTGTCATTATTATTATAAAAATAGGAGGAGATCATGAAAAAATTTTACCATGTTACAATCCCATAGCCTCAAGAGCCATACCATTCAGCATTATTAAAGGATTCCTTTAAAATTTGGGTAAATATGAAATAATTTATAAGATGGATTTGGAGCATGAAATAATTTAATTTTTGAATGAATATAATTAAGGGGTATTCATATTTCATTTCATAGGATAAATGAATATGATAAATATACTATAGAGTTGACTATAATGTCCTATAATTCTTTAGGATAAACACTGGGTTTTGAACTTTTACGATGTATGTCATTTTTTTAGGAAGCCAAATCATAAGGATGAGAGACTAGTCATTCTAGTTATCATTTATAAAATATTTTTAAAATGGGGGATATAATTTGTAGCATATTTTACTCCACTATATAAATTATCCAATAAATAATATATCTTCATAGCAATGGAATATTTAATGAAATGGGTTAAGACAATTGTGACTACAAATTGTAGGATGAAAGATCGTACATAAATTATCTATTAAAAATAATAATATATGCTACTCTTATATAAAAATAGATTCATATAATAATTAAAAAATTTGTGAATTAGGTGAAAGGGGCCATATACAATCCACCATATGATAGATAAATAAACTATTGTTTTGTGATATTTACATGAAATATTCTCCTAGGTATGTTGAATGGTAGTAGTCTAAAGACCTAACGTAATTAAGCATCAGCATATGTACATTAAAAATTATGTAATTTATTGAAAAAATAGATTATATTTTCTCTTTTTTCAACTATGGTAGCATAACATAGTAGAGTTATAAAGTAGATTTAGTAGATATTAGGTAAAAAAAATTGTATGCAACATGGAAGATTTAGTAAAGAAAAGGACACCTGGGATAGATAGGTTATTGGTACCAAAATAAATGGAAAGGGTAGATAAAATTGGTGAGAGGAATATTGGAAATCCTCTCTATTCATATATGTCTAAGAAGAACATGTAATGCAAGGAAAATAAAATAGAAAAGAAAAGAAAAAGAATAAGTGATGTTGCATTGAATAAAGTTGTTTCTAATTAAGACATGCAATTTTCATGGATTTAAAAGTTGTTGGAAATAAAATTGATGAATAAATATATAAAAAAACAATGCTTTTAAAAATAACATTGCATCATATCAATTAATATCTCAATTGGGAAACAACAAAAATGGGAAAGTTTCAAGTAAGAAATGGATAAAAATTTAATGTAGACACAAGTTGGTGTAGGAAGTTTTTTAATTGGTATTTTCAAGCAAATTTAATCTATCCATAAAGGGGGAATATGGAGGAACAAACCATACTTTGAAAATATTAGAAAATTTTCAAAATTATCATTTGAATTTAATAAATTTAGAGATACTTTTTAACAGGGGGTAAACATACAATAATTCCATAAGAGAAATTGGAAGTATGTATGAATATAATGTGGAGGAAAAATCTATCATGTGTATGTATACACAAAGTAAAGTTTAATTAGTGTGAAAAGTAAATGGTGGCCAAAAGAAAGATAAGATGATCCATTTTGGTATCTTCTATTGACACAAAGAAAGAGGAGATGGGGATATGGTTTACCTACCATAAAACCCAATATAATGATCAATAACCCTTTAAATTCATCAACATATCTAATATAAATTGATTTAGACATCCTTAACCTCAATGAGTACTAGGAACATCATAAGGAGATGTAGTTAAAAATCATCCATCAATAGGCATATATATAGAGAGGTTGGTTAGATTACCAATATTTAAGGAAAGTAATGAATTCATGATTATGTTTCTTAGCTTCTACAATGAGGGGGATATACAAATTTCACCTCATTCATTACTCACATCAAAAATAAAACAATTATGTATGAAATAGGACTAAAATTGTGGGGAAAGGTAATTTAACTATATAAATTCACCAATTAAGTTTTCTAAAAATAAATCAATGAGATATGCATGGTTCACTCACTATGTGCTAATTGAGAATGTAATTGATATCCTAGTGTGAGTGTTACCAGAATACATAATGAAAAGGTAATGATAGGAAAAAAAAAAAAGGAGAAAAAAATTAATGAAAGGAGTAACTAATATTAAATATTAGAGTGTGTGATTACTAGAATAATTAACATATCCTGAGTTCCTAATAACATAGATCATAATAAATGTGTAGAAGGTGCTCTATGAATAACACTATTAGTCTAGTACCAATTTTAGGAACTCCTCATATGTTTCATATAATGGATGTCTTTTGGGAGTAAATTTGTCATTATTTAGTGTTTTTATTTAGTCAAATCATTCAAAAACTAATATATCCATGAAAGGTAATGTGTTCTATAGTGGAAAAAAGTTTTGGAATCAACTACTGCACCTTCCAACACTCTTTATTTCAAACACTTATGTTTTGATACATTTAATGCAAATATTTCCCACATTATTATAGTTAATAAGTTTAAAAATGGAATCATGTTACATATAAATTAACTTCCAATGTATTTTGTATTTACACTTCCATTATTCATCAATATGATCTTAGCATATGTAAATGTCACACACAAAAAGACTATGCTTACACAAATTTGATAGTAGTTGTAAGTAATATGGGTTTAAGCTTAATTAAAACAAATAGTAGCACAAGAAACTACTCCTAGATAATAAGTAACACTTAATAAAATAAAGGATCAACATGTGTACCCATTCTAATTACTACCAAATAAGACCAAGATATTAGTGATGTTTAAAAATGATCCAAATCTACCCACCTTTTTTATGGAGGTTAATTTTAACTCACTTGATGTTTCTCTAGAGGACATAAAAATTCATGATTTATGATATAGATAACATCCCATATGATGAAAAAATGGATAAAAAGTGGTTACATTTTAATATTTTATAAACTATACAACTTCAAAATAATATATCACATGTAATACTAGTAGACCTCTCATCCACGCTAGAGTCTATCATGGTGGACACAATTGTTGAGTAAGAAAAAAACAAGTTAAATATGCAACCCATATTCTTAAAAACTATTTTTTCAAGATTTAAAACTAAATTAATATTATGGAGTGTCATATAAGACCCCAAAAAAACCTTATAGAAGATTTTTATAAGTAAAAATAATAAAAAAGAAATACTAGGACAAATCAATTTGGCGAGTGATACAAACACCCATCTTGTAGAGGCCATAAAATTTGATCTGTAAGTATATTTTAGATATCTTTCATACCAAAATTAATGTCTAAAAAATAATATTTTGGCCATAACCTACACTATCTTGTTAGGGACATTTTCAAAACCTTAAGGAGGGCATATGTGACAATTTAAGGGTCTAAAAATCTATTTTAATATATTATTTAACTTTTTTATATTTTTATAAATATTATATTTGTGTAATCAGGAATGAAATTGAGTTGAATTTTTTCCATTGGTTTAATTTTAGTGTTTAGAGGATAAGTGGATGTTTTTAGGCTCATCTGAGATCGCATGTAAAAGTTACAGTTATCTCTACATAGTTTTTTCTATATTTTTTAGTTTTTTATGTCAACTTTGATTTTGAATTGAGGTTTAACTAATTAATATTATGTAATTATTTTTATTATTCAAATTTAATAAATAAATATTTTTTTCACTCAATTTTGAGAATTTTTCATATTTATATTTTGTTTTTCTAGTCTATGGGATTTATCATTTGGTATCAAATCAAGTTCAACTCTTGAAGGTAATATATTTATGAATTTATATTGGATTTTAAAATTATATTTTTGGATAATATTATGTGATTGAATGATATGTGTAATTATTAAAAGAGGATGTGGAGGAATTACACAAATGAACATGACTATGCAACAACTGTAGAGGAAAGTGGAAGAATTAACTAAAATTATGACAAATATCACAAATAAAATAAAAAGGTAAGAAGGAGAGGAAACAAAGGAAGAATAAAAATATTGAATACTATTTTTTTTAAATGAGGAATAAAAATAATGTTCACCATCAATGGAATAAAGGATGATTTAGGATTTAGAGTGAAGGAAAGAATGAATCAAGATTGAGGTTTAGAGTATAAAGGTGTTAGCAACCTAGATATCACCTTGTTGAAGGCTAATGGATGATTAATTAGGATATCCTTCACACTTGGACTAAAATTATAATGATATAAGGTGTGGGGAACCTAAACTTAGATAAGACCTCTAGTTTTGATGAAGCTAGCTCCTTTGATGTATCACTTATGCTCTACTTACTAAAACATATGGTACTTTTTGGGATGAAAAGGTAAAAAGGAAAATAAAATGTAAATCCTATCATATTTTTAGTGATAAACCTATATTTATAGTTCATCCACTCTATTTGAGCTCCTAAAACACTAATAAGATAAGAAAATAATTGAAGCTACAAATCCAAATGAATCCTATGAACTAGTATTTCACATAAAGAATTTATCAAGTGATCAAAGCATGAGGTCAATGATGGAATAGGCCTGATTCAAGGCACTAACTAGTCAATACATCCATTGTTATATCATTCAAATGACATCAAAGAGTGTATATTACCTGCATAAGAGGACATAGTAGTACCTGCATGAGATTAAGACCTACCAAGGGAGAAAATACTACCACATGTGAAAATAAAACCAATATAACACATTATACCATAATATTTAAATATTAAAATAGTCATCATATTCATCTCAAAAGGTTATAAATATCAATCTTGGTAGATTTGAATCATGCCCTTGAGAGAGCTCCTAAAAATTGGCTTGAAATCTTGAATATATAGAAATGAGAATCTCTAGATAAGATATTGGCATATAAGAGAGAAGAGTAGGTCAACCAAACATCATTTAAGTAAAACTTGAGATATAATTTGATAATAATAGTCTTCAATATATCTCCTTTGTGTTAAAATCCATGAAAGATCTTATTTTTGGTGTTGGAAATAAGATACCTATGTAAAGAAATTTTCATGTACAGTTTACAAGCATTCTAGACATGCTTATGCTCTTAGTGATTATTCATAAATTAATTTCCATTAAAAACCTGAATTTTTGATTAATTATAAATTAATATGGGTCATAAAAACATTATGAGATCATTTTTCCCAAATCTTCATGTGGTGAAGGATACGAGCACTTGATCAGGTGGCTTGAATGGGTGTTTAAGACTGTAGAATTTGAATTTCCTCTTTGGACTAAAACTAAATCCTCCATTAATTATCCATGATTTAAATCATCATAATTTAACTTAAAAAATCTCATAATATCGTTTTAAAGGTTTCATCCTTCTTAGAGGGTTTGAAAATGCATTTTGGTGATATAGGTATGCTTGCTTGTTTTTCAAGGGAATTATTTGTATATACAATGGAGTGTGATCACTCTTTAAAGGTGTTATGAATAATTATTAACATATATTCATTATTTTAAAACATTTAAATGAAGCTTAAACCTTTATAACACAATTTAAATTCCTCAAGAAGCCTACCTACTCCCATGGTGATCGTGAATGGACATGCTGAGTATAGTGTCAAAATAGTGAGCACCTAGACCCATGATAAGACCTTAAAGATGTCATTTAAGGATTTTTAAATATATAATAATTATTTTTACCAAATTTTTAGGTTTTATTCCACCTATAGATTCCAAAAAATGTCAAAATTCTCTCAAGAATGCCTTCTAGGCGTTGACTATGTGCTTGTCATGTTAGGCATGACTGTGTTTGTATGATTTACCACCTTGGATTGAAATATAAAATTATGAACATGATTTATAATTAAATTAAATTTTCCCTTTAAATTTTTTCATTCTAAATATGTCAACTTTTAACCTATGTTACCTCTTCTATACCTTATCTTCTCAAGAACACTCATTGACATGACTATCAAAACATTAGTGTAGGTGTAATTTATGAGAAATGAAAGTATTTAGAAAAAAATAACAGTAATTTATTTCCTATCAGTACTCTCACCCTTATTTTAACCATCATTCATCCCTCTTCTATCATGTTGACACTTCAAACTATGTTATTAGGCCTCACACAGTCAAACAATCCATACAACATGCATGTACCTTCATCCTTGTGAGCTTGGAAATGTTTTAGTAACTTGAATAAGGTTTTTGGAATGTCCATAGGTTCTTGAATTTCATAATTTCTCATATGATTTCTCCTTTGATTGAGAGGTCTTGCATTACACTTTGATAATATGAGACTGTGAGAGAGGACCCTAACCTTTGTATGGTTGTAGCCATGCATTTTCAAGGTGTATGACTATAGCTCTAGGTTATTGGTACTTCTCTCATTCAAATTTTGATAAAATTCATATCTTTACTATGCCATTTATTGACCTTCAAGTATGAAATTCTATTATAGTTCCTTTTTATATCACTCTTTACTTAAAAGTTGAAATGTGTCCTCCTAGCTTTAAAAACCTTATTGTAGATGACTATATTCTTGGTTTGAAGTCCCACTCTAACTTATTAATATCATGTTTATACTAATCATCATTGTCTTGTCATAACACTTTCTTGAATCATGAAATCCTATTAGACCAAATCCTCATTCTCTATGCCAAACTGAAGAAAAGCCTATGTATTTACAATGTTGTAGGTGGTTTATGAGGTGGTTTTTGCTATTTCACCATGCTTTGGTCACCCTCTCCATATTTATAATGAGCTTATAATTATAGAAGAATAAAAATGTTTTATTTATACCAACTGAGAAATACAAAGATAAACTTCATATTTATACATGAATATGAGTTTATAATAGCTCCTATAAAATAGGATAAATGAAAACAACATAAATAATAAAATCTCCCAAATATTAATTGGGAGTTATAATTACTGACAATAAAAGGATTTTTAATATTTACTAACCTAACAATCTACCTACGATAAATAATTGTATCACATTTAGCTATGAGTAATTTAATATTACTTATTTATTAACTAATGGTGAGTTAATCACCTTAACATTCCCCCTCTTAATTCAACATTGTCTCAAGTGAATAGGACAAAAATTATTTGAATGCATAAACTATTTCCCATGCAAGTGCTTTGGTAAAAACATTTGCATGCTATTAATCTATTAGGTAATACTAAATATGGATATTATTGTTCTAAACATGTTCATGAATGAAATGAACTTACACCTCAATGTGTTTAGTGTGTTCATGAAACACTAGATTACAAACAAGCTTCACCACTCCTTCATTGTCTACATGAAGAATTATTGGTTGATCCTATAGTAATCTAAATCCATTAATTATACATATGATCCAAATAACTTCATAAACAACACCTCCTGTAGTATGATATTTTGATTCTATGTAGGATCTTGAAACACAATTGTGCTTCTTACTCCCCCATGATATCATTTTAGATCCCAAAAAGAATATAAATACTAAAGTGGATTTCCTATCATCAATGTTCCCTACATTATATAATTTTGAGTGTCATATTAAGAAGAATTTATCATTCTTCTTGTATTCTAGGCCACATAGTTCCCATGATGTACCTAAATACTCACTTTTCTACTTTCCAGTGATTTAGTTTAGGCTCTTTCATGAACCTTGAGAGATAAATAACAACATAACTAATGTATAGCCTATTATAGGTTAGGTAAATGAGACTCCCCATCAATTAATAATATAGAGTTGCATTTACATATGGTGATGAATATTTTCAAGACAAGTGAAGCTTTGTCTCTATAGGTGTGGAAAATAGTTTGTTATCCATCATTTGAAATTTCTTGAGCATTTTACTAACATATTTAAGCTGCGATACAAAAATGTGATTTTGTCTTTTCCAAACTTCTAAACCAAGAAAATAATGTAGAAGTCCAAGATCTGTCAAGCCAAAAGATCGATCCAGATCTTTCTTTGTTGATTCAATCATCTTCATTAAATTACTAGTGATGACTATATCATCGACATATACAACTATAATTACTATCTCCACCCCTTGTTGTTTGAGGTATAGATTTGGATCATATGGAATTATTTTAAATCCATGTTTCAATATATGGTCATTGATCTTGATATACCATGCCTTGGGAGCCTGTTTAAGACCTTAAAGTGATTTAACAAGTCTACAAACTTTATCTTATTTTCTAGATTTGAATAAACCTTCTACTTGAGTCATGTAGACTTCTTCTAATAAGTCCCCATTAAGGAAGGCACTTTTCATGTCCATTTGATGGATGCTCCAACCAAAATATGTGGCTAGATCTAAAATCATCTTGATTTTTTTGATCTTTTCTATGGGAGCAAATGTATCCCCATAGTCAACGCCTTCTTTTTGAGCATAACCTTTCACAACCAGTCTTGCCGTGTGCTTATTGATATTACCATATGTTTTGTACTTCATCTTGAAAATCCATTTGTATCTAATTGGCTTCTTTCTTGGTAGAAGATATAAAATCTACCTTATTTTATTTTTCATCATTGAATTATATTTTGCATCCATGACATTTTTTCAAGGTTTCAACTGTAGGGCTTCCTAAAATGTAGAGGGCTTGATAGATTCAACAACTATACTCATTAAGGCCAAATTAACCTCACCATGATCCATACTATGAGTCCTTGGTCTAGTGGTGGATGTGTTTGGAATACCATCCAATTTTTCATCTCTAAGAGTATTTATATACCATTTAGGCATACATTGAGTAGTTCTTATGGGTGGTGGAGTTGCACCATTATTCCCATCATCATTACCATATTCATCTAGGAGATCACCATATTATATATTTTCTATGGGACTAATTTATTTATTAGGTTCACTTGAAGAAGGAAATTCTACATATTTCTTTTCAAAGAATTCAACATCCCTACTAGTGTAGATTTGTCTAGTTTTTAGATCCATGAGTCTATAGGCAAGTGCTTCCTCACTGTACCCTAAGAACACATATATTTTGGCTTTCATATCAATCTTAGTCCATTCCACTTTGGGAATGTGCATGCTTTATTGACATATAAAAACTTAAAGATTTGTTATAAATGTATTTTTCCTTGACTAGGCTTCATTTGGTGTTACTTTATCAAGAGCTAAAGTTGGTACTCTATTGAGTAGATATACAATACTTTTGTCAGCTTCTTCCCAAAATGTTTTTATCAAGCTTAAATAATGTATCATACATCACACCATTTATACAATAGTATGATTACAATATTCAATAAATACATTTTGATGTGGTGTATATAGAGGTGCCATTTGATGATGAATACCATTTACTTGAATAAAATGTTTAAACTCATTACTAGTGAATTTACCCCCATGATCTATGTGGAAGGTCTTGATGTGATGAACAATTTCATTTTCAATAGCCATTTTGAACTTCTTTAAAGTTTAAAAATATTGATCCTTTATTTTTAGACAATAGATCCACATTTTTCTAGAATAATCATCAACAAAGAACATAAACTACTTAAATCCATCATGGCTAGGTGTCATTGGTCTGCACAGATCTATGTGAACCAAATCAAGTTTACCATTAGATCTATATTTTTTTTTTTTAAATGTTACCTTATGTTTCTTTCCTTCTAATAAATTATAACATTTTTTTGTAACCTTTTAAGAGGTGGTAAGACTCTTACAACTTTTTTACGATGGAGCATGTTGAGATATCAGTAACTGATGTGGCCAAATCTCCTATGCCATAATTGTGCCAAGTTTGTGTCCTTTGATATGAGTGCTTGATTATTTTTTTGAATGAAATCAATCTAAAACATATATTTCACATTGGATTCTCATGAAACAATTTTGGAGTTTCTCGAATTGTCTTTGAGTAAACACAATTTTGTTCCACCTTTACAATCAAAGTCAATCTTCAAATTGTGGTGTAAGAGCTGACTTACTGATATTTTTTTTTTTATTAATCTAGATACATAAATAACCTCTATTATTTTACATGTTTGTGTGCCCAGGGGTAAGGGAATGTTTCCAATTCCTTACACATTATATGTGGAATCATCACCCAAAGAAACATGATTGTTATTGTGTATGTCCTTCAAAGTGAAAAGCTAATATTTTTTACCTCTCATGTGTCAAGTTTCACCTAAGTCAACATACCATATGTCATTTTGTGATGTGGATACACAATGGGTATCTATAAATTACAAGTAGTCATCTTATTCATAAATTTATTATTAAAAAATATTATCTTGTTCCTTTGATTTCTTCTACCAAGTCCCATTTTTCTATCCTTGTTCCTTATTGAAAGAGCTAGGGGATGATTGTTGGTTAGTGAACTTCTAACCACTAGAAGATCCTTTTCTAAAGGTATTATACCAACAATATATTATGTCATGTCCCTAATGATCATAAATGAGACATTTTTTCTATAATTTTCCTCATGAATTCTACTTTGAATTAGGTTTTGAATAATATTTGACTAGTTTTTTGCCTTTTTGTTGATGAGAAGCCAACACATGTTCTTCTTATTTATCTTGAGTGTTGAAGGAATCTTTATATTACAACATATTTACCAATTTTTTAAAACTTGGTTTCTATTCTATGATAGTCATAATGGTCACAAAAATCCTATATGAGGGTGGCAGTGCTCTCAAGATAATAGGTACAAGAGAGTCATCTAAAACTATCTCACCTAAGAATTGAAGTGATGCCCTTAGCATTATAACAAGTATTTAAAAGGCCTCTACTATTTCTCTTGATCTCAATTTGAGAGAGTGGAGTTGAATTTGAAAATTTAGAATTGTACTATCATTTTTGGCCACATATATAGTTTGGAGCTTGTCCCAAGCTTCCTTAGCTATTTTGTCTTCATGGATGTGTGGTTTAAATTCATATGATACTCGAAAAATGATAATCAACTTATCCTTATGATTGGATTTGTAAAATTTATGTTGATAATCAATGTCTATGGCATGTTGGGTATATGATCCATCCACTATAGACCAAATTTATTCAAACTATAATTGAGTTATGAGCTTTGTCTTCCAGGTAGAGTAGTTATCACCTTTGAGTAACTCTGAATCTGATAGAAATAATTTTGGAGCCTATACAACCATTATCAAGACTAAAAGTGATATATTAGTTCCTTATCACTATAGGTATATATGTTTCCCTTTATATATACCATTATACCAATATAGCAAACATTTCTTTATATGTGTCCTTCCTTTATACTTATTGGTATGGAGAAGAAACTCACCCTTTTTATATACCCAGTGGTGGAAAAGAGGTGTAAATTTATTAGAAAGAATCTGATAATTAGTAGCTAGATAATACTAAAAAGGGTTCATCCAATCATTAGTACCTATTTAGATGTATTTCTACATACACACATGTAACTTTGATATATAATTAGAAATACCACTAATCAGGATTTATGCCCTTCAATTAAAATGAATGCATAGATGAAGGGAAGGCTATGAGTGAATGTGCCTTATTTCTCCCCAATGATTTAAAGGGATTATGCCTAGATGCTATTATTGTAGATATGTTAGTCTATGCATGTAGTAACTCAAGCATGATGTCATTACCTGTAAATGTGAGTTAGAGGCATAACTATGATCGAACACTGCATCAAATTTGAAAAACTCATGATTTTTTACAATATGCAGTAAAATTAAAATATTTTGAAAAACAAATATATGATGCTTTTCAAAAAATGACAAATTTACTTGTTTTTCGTTTTGGGCTCTTTGGCCTCTTTTCAACCAAAAAAATATTTTTTTTACTTTGCCTTTCCACCTTTATTTTTTTTATTTTTATTTTTTAGTACATTTGTCTCTAATTTAGTTAGTTATAACCAAATTTAGTGGATTTACCAAAGATGGAGGGGTTGTTAAAAATTTATCTAATTTTTTTTTTTGGGGATTTGAACTCCCACCTATCCTCTACAAAAAATATTTTCCACCAACTCAACTATCCATCATTTCAATAACATAAAGAGAAAAATATGTATATAAAGTCTTAAAATTCTGATTTTTAGCCTTAAACCACCATCCAACCTAATCCCATAGATTTCTAAGAGATGGTTTTTATAAAAAATTATGGTAAAATAAAATTAACATAGGTAGTTTTGAGAATTCTAAAGGTAGTTTTAAGAAATAAATGGTGGTTTTAGGGATATTTCTAGCAAATAAAATATTAAATCTATGGTTTAGAGGATTTAATAAATTATTGGGTGCTCTAGTTAAATCTAAGAATATATAAACTATAAATTATATTGTATAAACTCAAAAATAAAAATGCCAACCTCCTTTTCCAATACCACTCCAATGTAACCTCTATGTTTTTTGTAATGCCAAGCTTCTCTCCTTTGAAACATTAGGCTTGATTTTTATTTTTAAATGTTGATTTCAATGAAACACCTTGGATTTTTAAAAAAAACATTTAGCCTTTTCTTCTTATGATCTAACAATATTCAAACACTCTGTATGTTGGAAATCCTCATGGATTCAACTCAATGTTTTTAAAAAAAATAACTTCTTACTGTTTCTTTGTTTTCAGCTTCTAGTGGCTTCTAGCTTGGTACGGGAGTGCATAGGATACTCCTCACACAAAAAATATTTGTAAATTTTAGGAGAGCTTAGGGTTCTCCACAAATATAGGTTCAAATATTTTTTAATGGCTCTAATACTACATATAGTAAAACAATAATGTTTTATTTATTTTAAGAAATACAAAGACAAGCTTCATATTTATACATGAATATGAGCTCATAATAGTTCCTATAAAATAGGATAAATAGAAACAAAATAAATAATAAAATATCCCAAATATTAATTGGGAGTTACAATTACTAATAGTAAAAAGAGTTTCAAGATTTACTAACATACCAATCTACATATGATAAATAATCGTATTATAATTAACTATGAGTAATTTAATATTGCTCATTTATTATCTAATGGTGAATTAATCAACCTTAAAATAATATCATGATTCATGAATAATTTATACAATTATGAAATTAAACATGAAACCTCCTTATAGATCATTGTACCATCATCTTAACTACTAACTAGAGGAATAGTCTGTTGTCATGTGGCTTTAGGTTGTATTTTGAGGTTAAAGCTTGATTGAATAAGTGTATTTGAGAACCATTCTCATCATATTTATGAGATTATATCAGAATAAACATACTTAAACATTCTCTTGAATCATGAAACACCTTTATAAATCTTGTGCTTGAAAACTCTTATACTTAGAGATGGGTCTACCTCTTTTCATGGTTGTATTTAACTATGTTTCATAGTTTGACCATGACTTATCCATAATTAAATCCTTTTTGATCCTTAATATGAGATTATAAAACCATAATTATCTCAAATCCTTAACTTGAACTTGAAACCTCCCTAAAAAACAATATTTCTTTATCAATGTTCATATTACCTTGAAGGATGGCTGAGTCCTTAAGTGACTATAGGTAAGGATTTTTAAGGAATTGAGTGTTATGAGGGTTGTAAAATTTTTTACCATACAAATTCCATAAATTTAATGCATGTCTTTGGAAATATTCTATACCTTCTTGACATCCTTACCATCACTATCATTGTTGAAACAAACCTTATCCTTACTATGTTTGATTGTACATGATGATTGTAGCATGTGTGTATGGATAGGGACTATGTTAATAATGATTTTTAAGTTGATAAAACACATAAATTTTCCATGAATTTATCTTTGAATGGTTATCTCTCAATAATTTTCATAACTCTCCCTTGAAGATCTATATCATTTAGGCCTCCTAATGAGTCATATTAACCTTCTTGGTTGTATCTTGCCTTTAAGTTGGATGTAGGTTTTCATTTATGTCTTTTTAGCCTTATTTAAAACATCAAATGTATTATTAATTTATCTAAGTATTGGGGTTATAAATATCCATACTTAACTATGCATTGATTTCAATCTAGTCTCCTTAAACCTTGAAGAGTCTTTAAGACTTGTCTTTATGTTGAATGTAATATTATTATTGTAGGTGGTTGCCTTAAAGTAGGCTTGTAGGTGTCTAAAATACACTTTTCCACCTAATAATGACTTATGATCATGAATTAAGGGTGAATATGAATAAAAAACAATCATTTATAGACAAACTTCAACATATATCCATACCATGATTTCATCATCCAAAAGGTTATATCTTAAATGAAGATGACTATTTATACTCCATCTATATAGATAGAGACTAAACTTAGGCCTTGAAAAATACTTAAATAGACCTCAAAAATCCTTATTGATGTAATTTGGCATTGAAAATCTCAATTAAGTTCCACTCTCTCTTTAAATAGCCTTGAACTCCTCCTTGATGCACACTTGATCTCATCTTAGTTTATTAAGGTTGTATGTGGATATTTACCATGTTTCTTATATGAAATGAATGGAGGTAGACCTTGAGAAGGTATCAAAACATGAACATGTGTATTATTTCTTATTAAACTTTGATAAATAAGGAATGAATAAAAACCTTTCTTAGGAGATATCCTAAAGTCAATCCTTCTTTTGTAATTCATGGAAAGCCATTGTCTATACTTTGTTGGTTGTAGGTCATCATTTTATGATACTTTAGTAGGGTTTTCAATGTATTTATAGTCATTTATACTAATTATGGTCTCTATCCATTCTAACTCCTTAAAATTTATTTCATGGAATGGAGGAGGATTAAAGATGGTGAGATGTGGTGGGATATGAAAAATGGAATGGTAATAAAGTGAAAATGGATCCTTACAATTGTGTAAAGGTAGTGATAAGGTAATGGGAATGAAGGTAGACAAAATAGAGGTGGAAAATGGACATGAAATGGATATACAAAACTAATTGAAGATCTTATGTAAGGATGATACCATCCTTTACCATATATGTAAATTTAGAGGCTATTGGAGGAGGACAAAAAGGCAAATTTGAAACTCAGGAATATGTTGAAACCTCAAAATATGCTAAGAACCCATAGTATTTACTAAACAAGTATTTTTTAAAGATAATTTTGAGAGACATAGATGACTTATTTTTTATGTGGATTCATTAAAAATTTGATAATCATAAGGAAAGGACATGAGAACATGATGGAAGACTTCTCAAACAAGAAAACAAGAAAACTTGAAATTCTTTATCTCTCTTGAACCATATAAACTCCTTTAGAAGCATCTAGACTATAGATTTACACTTATATTATATTATTGAGATATAATTGGATATAAAACGTGTGAAAAGTACCTAAAAAATACCATGTAAATGAAGTATATGTCCTTGAGAATCCTTTCAAATTTAAATGTTCTTGAAATGATGCCCTAATGAGGAGAAATTATAAAAAACTGACTACCTTCTTGGATACAAGACTACAGATGTATACCCTAACTTAAAATGGAGTATTAATGAGGCATAAGAGACCAGTTTTATAACCAATTATGTTATAATTAATTTCTTTGAGTCTACTTTCTCTGGAAAAAATTGTAGACCTCAATCTTCTCTCCTAATCATACCAACTCCAAACTTGAAGGCCTATCGCTATGTGAAAAGAAGCTAATTATATATAGGGGACTAGTTTTGAGCATATATTGAGTCAAATTTACATGAAATTATTCATAAACATATATCATATCCTCCTATTTTAGGCCCTTGTTGTATAAAGTTGGCTATATAAATTCATACTTATGTATGAAATTACATGAAAATTGCTCTTTCTTTGATTTTTATTGTTAACTCAAGCATTCCACCACAAATTTAATGCACAAGGGAGATAACACAAGTAATTTAGGATAATAAAAAAATAATGAAACATCTTTACATGCTTTTAGAGCCAAAATTTGCACGTGGGAGTTTAAAAGGGCCTTTTTCACACTTCAACTAGCTTTAAGTGACCTTTTTAAAATATGGAACTTTATGACTAATATAAATTCATATATATAAATGTTTTTAAAGTTATTTTTATTATTTTAATTACCTTTTCATATTAATTTTAGCATATTAAGATCAAAACTTGTCCTTTTAGGCCAAAAATACATAGTTTTAGACCATCTTGAATGGGCTCAACAACACTATGATTTTTTTTGAATTGTATGGGTTTGTATTTGTCCTTGACAAGACAAATTACCAATAGGAGGTATTATAAATCCAAATTAGTTGATATACCAATTAAATAGTATGGAATTTTTTTATAAATGAATAATTCTAAGAGAATAAAATAAAGTTTTTTTGCATGAAATTGAAGGGTCATGTAATGATTTAGTGGGATCACCTATATAAATAGAGGTAGAGAAATGGAAAAAATATTAATAATTAGATAAATATGGAGAAAAATTTAGGGGATAACTTCCTTCATGTATATTATGTATAAAACCTATACATAAGATTATAGAATTTCAGGAAATTTTTTAATTATATATGAGAATATACAAAAGAGATTTAAAATCTTTCTGTATGAGTGGAACATGATAAAATAGAAGAATAAATGGATATAAGGTATGTAAATGGTGTGAAGTTTTATACTCAATAAAAATTGAGTATGCACAAGATACTTTTCATGAAAGAGACTTATTTTTATTAGATAAGATTAATAGATGGGTTAAGGGTCCCATGCCCATTATAGAAAATCCCAAAATATAAAAGAGATAAATCAATAAAAAAAAATAGAGAAAATAGAACTCAAGGAATAACAACTACCACTGTATTCAAAAAATGGATGCCAAAAAACTTGTAAAAAGACAACAAAAAACTAGACACCAAGAGATTAATGGTCTAAATATTTGGACTTCAAATAGAGAAACAACTTGGTGGTCCAAATGTTATCATTTTTCTTCTCCCTACCTTTGCTGTGGTTGCTAATACCTTGGGTACTTTTAGTGATATCCCTCTTTTTCTTCAACCCTATAGATTTCTTTTCCTCCTTTCCTTGTATTGAATCCCTCCTATATTCTTCTTTACCTCCACTATGATTGTTCTTTGTACCCTAAACAAATTTCCCAGTGTTCACTAATTCCTCCTTCTCCTATTGATTATCACCATTTCTCATAAAATTCAACTAGGGATAAAAAATATTTTAACTTTTCAAACTCATCTAAAATATCCAAACTCAGTAAACTTTGGATGGCCACCTGTATCTACAATTTTTTCACTTATTATTTAATTTCATCATTTAGGTTAAAATTTAAGGAAAAACAACCCAAGTTGGTAATGGGTATGACATAAACTAGAACTCCCTTTTGGTTGTCTCTAGGATGGAAGTCCTCATGAACATTTTCTGCACTAATCCCTCCATTCTTCCCCCCTTTAGATTCCATTTCTTGTTCTGATAAAAAAATGACATCCTTGTCTGAGTCCTATTTCTTATTAATCTATATTAACTTATAAATAGACTTAATCTAAAGGGTTCCCCCCTTTTGAACATAAGTTGGATAATCCCCTGATGAATTATATTCAATGAGTGGTTACATTTTAAGTTAGTAATACAAACTTCTAGAGATTTTAGTAAAAATAAGGGGATACTAATTAGATGTCCTCTAAAATGATTTAGGAGTAAGAAATGGTGATAAAATATCATCGTGTGTTTTCCCTCAAAAGTGATATATTTCATGATTTTAAGATAGATGTCTGACCACTTCCTAGGAAAATCAACCCTAGGAAACCCTTTGTGATTCAATGATTTGGGTTTTTTCTTCTTTGTGCTATAAAAATAATAAATAGTTCATCCTTTATTTTTTGTCTTTGAAATATTCTACAACATTTTAGTCTATACCTATAAAGTTACCAATGATTTATTTAGTGACCATGATTTTCAAGCTACACATAGGGACCTCCCTTTCTTTCCAACCTCTTGTAAAATATCAAGAAATCATCACATCATGGCCAACTAACCTTTCCATGAAAATTAAAATCCCTAAATTTACCATCTTTAACAATATTTAAGGGTCTTAATTTACCTCAACATATGAAATGGGCTCAAATATATCATGATCACCTCCCATTTTGAACTATCTTCTTTCTCTACACTTTTTGTGAGTGGGACCACTAGCTATTAAGTCTAAAAAGGTATTAATTACCTTTACCTTATTTAAAATATAAATTAATATGAAATATTTCCACTTGTATGATTCCTTTAGGTATGGATGAAACATGATTTCAGTACACATGAAAAATCTCCTACATCCATGCTAATTAGATTTATCTATAATGATGCTCAAAAGTCATGCATTAGAGTGTCCTTTATTATATTCAATGATGGGTATGACATTCATGAAAATTCCATATCACCTTTTTAGTAGGTGACAAAGCCACAAGTGACCCATAAATTTTTTCATTTTGTTAGAACTTATAGAGGAGACTTATAAATATATTTAATGCTGGAATAAAAACCAAATAGACAATATTTTAGAAGATCAGCTTAGAAAAAAAGAAGACAATAACCTCCAATAAGGGGGTGAGGTGGGTTTAATTCACTAGATTAAGATTATAACATGGTATACACATACAAGAGGATAATATAAATTGTTTTCAATAGCAAAAAAGAGGTAGAGGATATGATGGTGGTAGAGGATGTAATGGTCCATGCATGCCTTATGTTTTTTACAAATGTGAAGAAGGATATAGATAATTTGAGTGTCTTCACTATCATGAATAATAAAGGATACAATGGGGTATTCCAAGAGTGAATTTGGTTGAGGTTGAGATAAAATAATTTAATAGAGAAGTTGTAAACATAGAAATGTGAGAAAATATCATGATGAGGAGAACAATGATATCTCTAAGAAAATAACAAGTGCATAATAAATAAGGTGGTGATTCATGGTTAAATACAAATATTTTAAAAAAAAGGTGTACTTCATAAGGTAAGATATGAAAATTAATTATATATGGTGGCATTTGTGAAAACATAATTTCTAAATAAATGGTATATAAACTAGGTTTATAATTTGAAAATCATCCTTATCATTATCAGATTTTATAGTTTAAAAAAGCAAATGAAGTTATAGTAGATAAAATGTGTGAATTTATAATAGATAAAATATGTTTAATTAATTTTTATATATGAAAAAATTCTAGGAATGAAATATGGTGTGTTTTTATTCTAATGGATGGATGTCATGTGTTATTGGGAAGGCCATGGAAATATAACATTTTTTTTATGATGGATCAAATAATACATATACTTCCTATAAAGGTGGTAAAAAGGATTTTTATTACCTCTTAAATAAGAAGGGCATGTATAAATAATTTTTATATAAAAATAATTTATCAAAGAGATGAATGTGACATGTTTTCATTGTACATTAATAATAGCTAAAGAAGACATAAAAGTGGTGTAAATGCCAACATAAGAAACACAAATGTTGAAATATTATATAGAGGTTATACCTAAAAATTTAATAGATGATTTATCATCAAATAGATAAATTAAACATCATATTGATTTAATTCTAGGATTAGCTCTACCTAATAAAGAATATTATAGGATGAGTCTAATAGAACATGTAAAATTGAATAAACATGTTACTAAATTGGTGAGAAAGGGTGTAGTAATAGAGATCATGATTCCATGTGAAACACTAGAATTGATATATTCAAATAAAAATGAAACATGGATGATGTGTTTGGATGATGATGTGAAACACTAGAATTGATAACTCCAAATAAATATGAAACATTCAAGACTAGGGATGGATTATATGATTAGATGGTGATGTAATCCAGATTATCTAATGCACCCAACATGTTTATGAGGGTGATGAGAACTGTGATATGAGATTACATTTTTAAGTTTATGGTGGTTTATTTTGATGGTATTTTGAGATATATTAAGATTAGAAAAGAATACTTAAGGAATTTAAGAATGATATTAGAATTTTTAATAAAGGCTAAGATTTATGTAATCTTGAAGAAGTACAAGTTTATGAAGAATATTTTGGTATTTTAGGGATATATAGTTTCAACAATGGTGTAAGGGTGGATGAAGAAAAGGGAAAGACAATTGTTGAGTGGCCTATTCCAAGAAGCATGAAAAAGGTAAGAAGTTCCATGGTTTAGCAACATTTTATAAAAATTTAATTAGGAATTTCATTAGTATTTTTCACCAATGACAAATTAAATAAGGGTTAAATAATTTGTGTGGATAAGGGTAGCAACAAAAATATTTTAATTATTTAAGAATAAGATTAAAAATTAACATGTTTTAGCATTACCATATTTATGTTTCACATATGAAAATTAATTCCATGTTGAGTAAATAAAAAAGACCTATAGTATATTTAATTGATAAGTTAAATGAGGTATGAAATAATTATTCTACATATGATGTTGAATTTATTACATCATATAAGAATTAAGATATTTGAGGAATTACCTAGTGCCTAAGGAGTTTATCCTATTTATAGATCATGAGGCTTTGAAGTATGTGAACACTCAAAATAGGTTAAATAGTAAACATGAAAATTGGGTGTATTTATTTTAGGGGTATAATTTTGTTTTGAAACATAAATTAGAAAAAAAAATAGGTAGTTTATTCTTTTCAGTAGGTGAGTGACACTGTTAACTATTATGGTGATTGAAGTATTTGGATTTTAAGTTGTCAAGGAATTATATGATAATAATCCATATTTTAAAAAGATAGTTGAGAAATTTAGGAATACATTAATAGGTGAGGGAGCTATAATTTATGATGATTACCGTATAAAATATGGTTTTGTATTTAATGGAATCAAAATTATATATTAAAATTGGGTATCTAAGAAATAATATTATAAGATAATTTCACAATGGTGGTTTGAATGGACACTTTGATAATAATAATAATAAAATATATTTTTTTAGAGGAAGTACTTTTAGGTAAATATGAAAATATATGTCCCAAGATATGTTTTAATATGTATTATTTGCCAAGTTTTTAAATCCCATTTATAAAATGTAGGGCTATACATGCGATTACTAGTTATAAGAGGACCATGGAGATATTTGAGTATGGAATTTGTATTGAGGTTTTCAAAAACACAAAGAGGTAATGATTCATTTTTTTAATTAAAAATAGGTTTTTTGATATGTTTCATTTTATTTCATGTAAGAAAATTAATGATGTGACTATAGTAGTATAACTATTTTTAAGGATGTTTTGAGATTACATGGTGTTCCAATAGAATTACATTAGATAGAGACAAAATTTTGAAGTCATTTTGAGATGAATCTATGGAATAAAATATGAACTAATCCAAAATTTAATATTAAACACTACCCATAAACATATGGTCAAACAAAATTAGTAAATAGGATCTTGGGATATTTGTTGTGATGCACAGTTAGAGAGAAGCCCAAGCAATGTGCCTTGGATTTACTATAATATTAGTTTGCATATAATAGTTCTATCAAAATATCAATAGGTAAATAAAAATTTAAAAAAATTTATCGCATAAATACAAAGTTTTTTTTATATTTGGTGCAATTATAAATTTTAGAGCAAGTTAGTGATGATGTAGAATCATTTACAAAGAACATATAATAGTTACAAGAAGTAAGAATAAAGCTATAGGAATTCAATGAAAAGTATAAAGAAGAAAAAAATGTAACAATAGGGTAAAAGTTATTTGAATAAGTATATTTGGTAATGTTTTATTTTAAAAAATAAATGTTCCCTAAAAGGAACATATAACAAGCTGACGTACAACAAAATTTGTCCCAGTAGAATTGTGAATAAAATCAATGGTAATGCTTATGGGGTGATTTTACCACATAATATTGATATGTATATAGTATTTAATATTTAATATTTATATTTTTTAATGGATAATATGGTGAATGGTAATAATATTAAGAATTGGATTTAGATAAACATATACTAAGGAAGAATAAATAAAATATAGTGCAAGTTCTAAATAAGATGGTAGTGAACAGAAAATAAGGAAGTTCTAACAATTATTTGGTACAATCTAAAGGATTAAAATAGAAATAAAACACTTGGATTTTATAATGGGGTATAAATAATATATATAATAATAATTTTCAATCATAAAACCATACTAACTTGAAAGAGCTAAGTTATTTTTAACCAAAAGAGAATGATGCAGACATTTATCTTGAGGAGGCCATAACTTTTGACTTGTAAGTCTATTTGAGCTCTCCTTCACACAAAAATAAAGGTATATAAAATAAAATTTTATCCATAATGTTATATATCATATTAGGTATTTTTAAAAACTTTTCAGAGGCCATACATGACCATCTAAGGGTCCAAAAATACATTTTAAGTTTTTAGGATTTTCATATTTTTAGAAATAAGATGTTTTTATAATCAGACATGAAATTGAGTTGAATTTAATCCAATAGTTTTATTTTATTTTTTAGAGGATAATTGCATATTTTTAGGCCCATATACTCTTGCATGTAAAACTTACTAAAAATAACAACTACTAAAAATAGTAGGATGAGTTAACTCTGGCTAATTTTTATGTTTTAGTTTTATTTTTTAATTATGTTGGGGATCAACCAACAATAGATTACGCTTGTGAAAGCGATAAATGCAGAAATAAATCAGATAGACAAGTAATTAGAATGAGATAATAGAAAGAACAAGAGATACAAGAAACCACCCTGAAAACTTGTATTAACAAACTCTTTACAAAAGGAATACAATTAAAGAAACTTCTTTCTTCCACACCTCTCCTAGACGTATAAGATCTCTCTATAGATCTATATTCCTCAAGAGCTCTCTCTCTCAAGTACAATCAACTCCAACAACCTAGATTGATACAACTTTGTATTGTCCTTCAAACATTCACAATGTTCTACTCATACAATAATAAGCTAAGAAGATCTTTCCTACATATAGAATTAGGAAACTTGAGCATGCACTTACAACAAACAGTTAAGCCACTTGAACAAGGGCTCTAAAAATAATATTGCTAATAATAGAGATGCGAGCTTAAGACTACAACTTAAACTCATCATGCAAACACTTGCTTCTATCCTTGAAAATAGCTTTCTGGATGCACAGGTAACCGACGTCGGTTCCTGCTACTTGCCTATGACCACCGTCAGCCGACCAACTGCCGACGCCGGTGCATCTGCAACTACACCTGAGTGACGTCGATCACTCTTGACCGACGCTGGTGTCTGTGTAGACCCGAAACTATTATAGTGTGCTCCTTGGTGAAGTTTTTACCTCCATACCCTAACAATCTCCCACTTGGAGATAAACAGCTACACTAGTACCTGTACAGCAACATCTTCTAGCTCCTCCATCTTCAGCTCAATCATGAAGACCAATAGAAGTTGAATGAAGATTCAACTTATCCTTTGTAACTAGCTTGGTTAACATATCAGCAGGATTCCTATCCGTATGGATCTTCTCCAGCTTCAACTCACCATCTTCCAATACCTGTCGTATGAAATGGTACCTTAGATGTATGTGCTTTATTCTTGAATGAAAGGCTGAATTCTTAGCCAAATGGATTACACTCTGACTGTCACTATACAATTTGCAACACTCATGCTCCCTACCAAGCTCATCCATGAATCATGTAATCCATTTCATCTCTTTGCTTGCCTCTGTGGCTGAAATATACTCTACTTCTGTAGTTGACAAGGCAACAACCTTCTGCAACTTAGATATCCAGCTAGCCACCGTTCCACCTACAGTGAAAACATAACCTGTAGTGCTCCTCCTGCCATCCAAATCACCTACCATATCTGAATCTACATAACCATGTAGAGAAGTATCTGAACCTCCATAGCACAAGTGCCTACTACTGGTTCCTCTCAAATATCTAAGGATCCATTGAACTGCTTTCCAATGTTCCTTACCTGGATTGGCCATATACTTACTTACCACTCCCACTGCTTGGGCAATATCCGATCTAGTACACACCATTGCATACATCAAACTCCCTACTATGGAAGAATATGGAACCTTACTCATGTACTCTACCTCATCATATGAATTAGGACATTGTTCTTTACTCAACTTAAAATGTCCAGCCAAAGGTGTGCTTACCGGTTTAGCATCCTGCATATTGAACTGTTTCAACACCTTGTCCACATAATCTTCTTGAGACAATATCAACCTGTGATTTTTCCTATCTTTCTTAATGCTCATGCCATGGATTTTCTTTGCTGCTCCCAAATCCTTCATAGCAAATGTTTGAGCTAATTTCACCTTAAGCTCAGTGATATCTTGCATGTGAGATCCTGCAACCAGCATATCATCTACATACAACAATAGAATAATATATCTACCATTATCAAATCTATTGAAATACATGAAATGGTTAGATTGACACCTACTGTAGCCATGCTCAATCATAAACCTGTCAAATTTTAAATACCATTGCCTAGGAGCTTGCTTGAGGCCATACAAGCTTTTCTTCAATCTGCACACTAACTTCTCCTTACCCTTGACCTCAAATCCTTCTGGCTGTTCCATATATATTTCCTCATCCAAATCTCCATGAAGAAATGATGTCTTAACATCTAGCTGCTCAAGATGCAAATCCTCAAAAGCAACCAAAGACAATACAACCCTTATAGAAGTCATTTTAGCAATAGGAGAAAAAATCTCACCAAAGTCAATACCTGGTTTTTGTGCAAATCCTTTTACCACCAATCTGGCCTTATATCTCATCTATCCATTCTCACCTTCCTTTAACCTGTAGGTCCATCTGTTCTTGAGTGTTCTCTTACCAACTAGCAATTCAACCAAATCCCATGTTTGGTTTTCTCTTAAGGACTCCAACTCCTCAACCATGCCATGCTCCCACTGACTCTTGGACTCCACCTATATTACTTCTTCAAAACTCTCTGGTTCTCCACTATCAATTAGCAATATGTAAAATAAAGAAGGAGAATATCTAATTGGAGGCTTACTCACCCTTTCTGACCTTTTGATGGGTGTCTGAGACTCGTTCACAACACACTGTCCACCCAAATTCTCTGACAGTTTCCGACCTCGATCACCTCCAGACCTGTTACTGGCTGACGTTGGTTCTGTTTGACTGACCTCGATGTCTATCCTACTGATGTCGGTCTCTGTACGGCTGACACCAGTTTCTGTACTATCGATGCTGGTTCCTAACCTGCCGATGTCGGTCTCTGTGTTTTCTTGCAAGTGATTATTTCTTTTTCTTGTGAGCTTATATTGGACCTTCACCTCGTCTAATTCACCATTGCTCTACTCAAATTGATTTAGCTTCCTTAGCTAATCACAATACATCACTCTTTCATTGAAAACAACATCATGGCTCCTAATTACTTTGTTAGTTTCTAGATTCCACAATCTGTAACCAAAATCATCTGAGCCATAGCCAATAAACGTGCACCTCATAGACCTAACATCAAGCTTCTTTCTATTTCCTTTATCTATGTGCATAAAGGCTTCACAACCAAAAGCTTTGATATATGAGAGATCTACCTTTTTACCTATCCATGCCTCTTCTGGAATACCACCATCCAGAGCTGTAGAGGGTCCTCTGTTAATCAGGTATACTACAATGTCAATAGCTTGTGCCCAAAACTGTAAGGGCAAACCAGCATACAATCTCATACATCTTGCACGCTCCATTATTGTCATGTTCATTCTTTCAGCAATTCCATTCTACTGAGGTGTCCTTGGAACCATCCTTTGCCTACAGATTCCATGCATATAACAATAATCTCTGAACTTATAATTACAGAACTCACTGCCATTGTCAGATCTCAGGCACTTCAGTCTTTTACCTATTTCATTCTCAACCATAGCTTTCCAGATCTTAAAAGTCTCAAATACATCAAATTTTCTTCTAATACAATAGATCCATACCTTCCTTGTAGCATCATCTATGAAAGATACATAGTACTGTGATCCTCCAATGGAAGCAACCTGAGCCAGTCCCCACATGTCTGTGTGAACAAGCTGCAACTTATGCCTCTTCTTAGTAGACCCAGTCTTGAGAAAACTAACCCTTTTCTATTTTCCAAATACACAGTGCTCACAAAACTCTAGATCTATGCCTTTTAAATCTGAAAGCATACCTTTGGACTTAAGAATTGACATTCCCTTCTCACTCATGTGGCCAAGCCTTGAGTGCCACAATTTAGCATCCACATCTAAAGTAGATAATATAGAAGGAGATTTTTTAGTAACACAATTACACAAATAGAGAGTACCTTCTCTCTTACCTTTGGCCATAACAAGTGCACCCTTGGTCACCTTCCAAGATTCTGTTGTGAGAGTTACTGTACAACCCTCATCCCCTAACTTTCCTACAGAAATCAAATTTCTCTTCAGGCTAGAAACATGCATCACATCTCTCAACACCCATGTGTTGCTATTCTGCATCTTCAGTTGCACTTTGCCTTTGCCGATTATTTTACAGGGCTCATCATCCCCTAGATACACTATTCCAAAATCTCCATGGATATAGTCACTAAAATATTCCCTGTTAGGTGTAGCATGAAAAGATGCACGAGAATCTAACACCCAAGATTCTATATTATTATGCAGAAAGAAAATTAAAGCATCTTGTGCAATACCTGCAACCTTGGCTTCTTCCTTTTCTTCATGCTGATTGTCCTCCTTAGGCTTTGACCAATAATCTCTGCTTATGTGCCCCATCTTTCCACAATTCTAGCATTGTGGCCTTTTGCCATTTCTGGATTTAGATTTGCCTTTCCCCTTAGATTTGGATCTTGATCTGCCTTTCTTGCTCTTCTCTTTCTGCCTCCCCCTACTCTCAAAACTTAAAGCATTCCCAGATGTCTCTTCTATGCTTTTCCTATGTATTTCCTCATTCAAGATAACACTAAAAACTTCATCTACTTTCAAAATATTTGATGCAGATGCAGTATTACTTACTACCATTACTAAGCCATGCCAGCTTTCAGGCAAAGAACATAATATTAAAAGAGCCTTTATTTCATCATCAAACACTATATTGACTGAACTTAATTGATTCACAATTCCATTGAAATCATTTAGATGAGTAGAAACAGATCCACCTTCATTCATATGCAAATTAAATAACTGCTTCATAAGATATACCTTATTAGAAGCTGAGGGTTTTTGCATACAAATTTGCTAACGTAGTCATCAACTCTACCGTAGACTTTGCCTGTGATAGATTAGATATCACAGTGGATGCTAGACTCAGTCTTATAGACCCCAGAGCCTTTTTGTCAAGAACTTCCCATTCTTCATCCTCCATGTCTTTGGGCTTCTTTGCAACCCCACCTAACGGTAAGTAGAGATCTTTATGATACAGATAATCCTCTATCTGCATTCTCCAATGTTGGTAATTTTTTTCATTGAACTTTTCCATTCTCAGTTTACTTTCATCTGCCATTGCTTCTCCCACTCAAAAAGAAATCCCTGCAGAAACCCTTGTGAGAACCTGTAATCAATACACACTACACAGATCTGAACCACCTGTTAGTGAACCTGGGCTCTGATACCACTTGTTGGGGATCAACCAATAATATATTACACTTGTGAAAGCAATAAACGTGGAAATAAATCAGATAGACAAGTAATTAGAATGAGATAATAGCAAGAACAAGAGATACAAGAAACCACCCTAAAAACTTGTATTAACAAACTCTTTACAAAAGGAATACAATTGAAGAAACTTCTTTCTTTCACACCTCTCCTAGATGTATAAGATCTCTCTCTAGATCTCTATTCCTCAAGAGCTCTCTCTCTCAAGTACAATCAACTCCAACAACTTGGATTGATATAACTCTGTACTATCCTTCAAACATTCACAATGTTCTACTCATACAATAATAAGCTAAGAAGATCTTTCCTACATATAAAATTAGGAAACTTGAGCATGCACTTACAACAAATAGTTAAGCCACTTGAACAAGGGCTCTAAAAATAATATTTCTAATAATAGAGACGTGAGCTTAAGACTACAACTTAAACTCATCATGTAAACACTCGCTTTTGTCCTCAGAAATAGCTTTCTAGATGCACGGGTAACCGATGTCAGTTCCTGCTGCTTGCCTATGACCACCGTCAGCCGACCAACTACCGACGCCGGTGCCTCTGCAACTGCACCTGACCGACGTCCATCACTCCTGACCAATGCCAGTGTCTGTGTAGACCCGAAACTGTTATAGTATGCTCCTTAGTGAAGTTTTTAGCTCCATACCCTAACAAATTCTACATGTCAAATAAAATTTTGAGTTGATATTTATTCCAATAATATTATGTAATTATTTTTATTATTAAAATATAATCAATAAATATTATTATTTTATGTAATTTTAAATATTTTTCCTATTGATATTTTACTTTACTAGTTTGTGGGATTCATCAGCTAGTGACAAGGAGGGTGATGTCGAGATGAACCCATTTCAATTATTGATAAGGAATCCATGAAAAATTGGATCATGTAAATCACATAATTATATTCAATTATATAATTAAATCCTCAAATCTACCATGATATGAATCTAAGAGTGATAAATGGAGGAATAACAAAGAGAGACATGCCTTAATATAAGCGAGTGTAAGAAGAAATGGATTATCTTATAATTTTCCCAAGATAAAAATATTGTGAAAAAGAAGAAGCATTATAAATAAAATATTTAACTCCACCATAATCCCCAACCTCCATGTTTATATAAACTCCACACTTGAGCAATCCATCTTCACTCCATTAATCTATAATAGACATTGATCCCATCCCATCTAAAGGTGAAATAAAGTTAATGGATGATTGAAAAATAATTTATATATGAAACTCCCATGAAATTGGACCAAAATACATAGAAAAACACATCTATATAAAACTTTAGAAAAGATAACAATAGAATATAAACCATTCATGAAGGTTGTGAGAACATATATGAAGGTAAATAAGGAAGCTAAATAAAAGGATACAAAATAAAAAATAAGAGTTATATAAGGAAAAATAAGTGAATAAGAAATAGTGATTAAATAAATAAGAGAAATCATAATTATTAAAGGAATAAGAAGTGGGTTATAATGAGGAAAACCAAAAAAGATAGAATCCCTAAAGAAATATGAGTATAGAAATACATAGATGTGTAAGTAGAGATGGCAATATAGTGTAATAATATTGAATATATACATAAGTAATAAGAAGATTGAAAAAGGTATGGTGAATATAAATTTCAAAGGAAAAAATAGACAAGGAAAAATTTGTAAGCAAATAAGTTATGATCTCAAAGGAAAAGTAAAACAAGAAGGAGAATCAGGAGAATGAGATAAATGAAAATAAGTCCCATGAGGAATAAGAGGGTAATATTTAAGATGATAATAAACAAAATAAGGAAGAGTATGACACATTTTAGAATCATTAAATTTAAGATTAAAAAGCAAAAAAACTCTACCATATTGTTGTAGAAGGGCACACTATACAAATATAGAATAATTTTGAATAAGGTATGAATGAATCACAATAAAAATTTCAAGGCTCTAAACCAATCACACCTAAAGGGAAATAAATTAAAATACATTTATTTTAAGATAAGATCACAAGCAAAAGATTTAAAGGGGGAGATGACACATTTGGATCATCATGGATGGATATTTAGGCCCTAAAAAACATTAACTAATTCCTCATGCTTATGTCTCAAAGGTCCTAATAAAAATCATCTCCATTACCTTAATCAACATATCTTGCAGTGGTTAATGTTATAGATAAAATTGAATTAGATGTTGTACAAATTACCTTAGACAAATGGATTGACATTGCACATTCCTCTCATGCTTCAATCACTCAAATTGTAACATAGCTAAATAAATATAATGACACATATAAATATTGTATGCCAAAACCACAAATATATTAGATTACATGTGAATATCCTATTTTTAACAAGTTTTAGGGGGACATGTTATGTTAGAGCCATTTAAATCCATCACCATGATCATGAATCTTGGAAAGGTTTGGATGTCCATATAGAGGCTAGATTAAATCAAATCATAAGTGTGAAGATAACACAATTAATAAGAACCATTTTAAACTTTTGGAGTAAAAAACCTTCATTTAATTAATTTGGACATATTTTGATAAAAATCATAATCCAATATAGTCAAAACCATAATCATAAATCAAAGAAATTTTATTTCAATATCATCAAAAAAATATATTCTAGTATCAATAAAAATGGATTACAATATAGAGGAAATTAGATTCCAATATAAAAAAAAATTGGAGTCTAAAATCAACATAAACAAATTCCAATTCAAATAAATTGGATTCCAATATTCAGAAAATTGGATTCCAATATCATAAATTTTGGATTCCAATATTTTTCATTGATAGAAATTTTAATGTAGAACTATACATTGAAATGTATTATTCGTTACTAGAATATATATACATGGAATTTTATGAAACCCATAAACATAATATAATTAAAATCAATGACTATGATTAAATATATTGTAGGCACATTTAATAATTATTTTGTAGAACATAGTATCTTCTAGGCTAAAATAAATTTTATTATTATTGAAATAGTTTATAAGCCTAGTGGTTGTTAGGTTCTAAAAAATATTATAATTATTGAAAGAATTTTGAAACCTTATGACTACTAGTTTCCAAAAAATATTAATATTATTATCCAATGACATTTATAATCTATTGCCTATTAGTTTTGCATCAAACATATATATTAGTCACCTTTAATAATAAAAATTTCAAACTTAGTAGTTTCTAGGCTTGAAGGATAATTAACATCAATGGTTTAAATAACTATAATATTATAAAAATAATTTATAAAATGAGTAGCTTCTAGGATCAAACATCTATTATTATTATCAAAGGATTTTTGGAACCATGTGTTTGTCAATTTACAAACAAATATTATAACTATCCAAGAATATGTGGAACCTATTAGGTACCATTTTTGGATGAAATTTAATATTATTAACCTTAAATAATAATTTTATTTAACCTATCAGCCACTACATTTGAAGGACAATGAACATCAATGATATCAATAACAAAATATTGGAACCTAGTGGATACTAGGTTGAAACAACTATTATTTTAATCAAAAGTTTTTTGGAATATAGCTAATTCCAATTTTCATATAAATATTATAATTATCAAACTTATTTACAAATATCAAAGACATTTTTAAAGATTTTCATAAAACCAACATAACATCATATAATTAACATTTGATATATTAATTTCAAAGAAGAACCTATTAACTGCTACATTCAAAGAAATATTATGATAATCAAAAGATTTTCATAACCTAACTTCTACCATTCTAAACATTTGTTATTATTATCAAAGGATATTTTGAATACAATGGGTGTTATGTTTCCATAAAATGTATATATTTTAAAATGTAAATGAATAAACCTAAAACATATTTTTTGGACATCTATTATTATTAAAAAATGAGACTTAGTGGCCGCTAGGTTCCAAACAAATATTATAATTATTGAAGGATATTTAGAACCTATTGGTGATTAGGTGTATTTAAAAATTATTTATGACTATCATAGACACCTTTGGGAAAAATCATAGTTTTTTAAATGTAAATGAATTCATATAGTAATGCCTCCAACATCACAAATATAACATAAATGATGTAGAGTTTAAATTCTATTTTTTTGCAGATATGAAATCTTATTACATATTTGGAACGTAATGCAGATAATATCATAAGTATGACATACAAGATATATTTAATTATATTTATATAAATATATTTACAAAATATTTTACATCATTCAAATCTTTAAGTACTTCTAACATCACCTAAAATTCCCCTAGCACATAATTATTTTCACCTTTATTGTCTATATTGAATGTCTTTGCAATAATATAGTTCCCCATATCATTAGTTTTTTTTAATTAGAATCATCCATGAGTGATATGTTATGATTAATATAAGCATTGATAATTTTCTCCAAAAAATTGTTTAACATTTTGTTAAATAAGCTCGCATTTACAATGTTGTCATATCTTACACGTTGGACTTCAAGACAATTTATTGAGTATAGATCAATTCTAAATTATCATTTTATATTTTTTTTCATATAGAATAATGATGAAATAATGTAACTTAAATTTAATTTTCTACATTTGTTTTTTTATGTCCATATTAAAAATTTGGAACTAGATAAATAATTATGTATAAATTCCTTAATAGCTAGTCTAATTTTTATTTTATTTTCAATGCCACATGCTTAACTAAGATTTATCTATAATATATCATTTTTATTCACACTATGAACTAGAAAACCTTTTATATTGATTATTATCAACTTTATTATTTTACTTAGAATACCTATAAATCAAATAATTATTTGTTTATTATGTAACATAGAAAACAATGCCAAATAAAATTAAAGAATTCCATGGATAATTTTGGTAATTTATTTTTCATATATTAACATAAAAAATTTTGAATTTTAATAAATATTTAAATTTTCATAACATAAAAAATATGAATTAACAAATTTATTAAATAATTAAAAAAAAATTACTAGAGTGAAAGTTAAGTTTTGAGAGGACCCCATAACCTATTACAAAGCATAAGGATAAAACATTACAAAATAAGACACGAAACAATACTAAAACCAAAATAGGATACAATAAGAAATGGAAAACATTAGTAGACTATCAACAAAAGGTCAACCTATAGTGAACATCAGAAAATCTAACCCCACTTTATAGATTTACCAAATCCTATAGGTAATTAACAAATTTTAGTTATTAATGAAGGACATGAATATTAATATAAATAAAATATCTTGTTTTGACATTATCATTATCTATTTTATTATTCTTTTGGTTCCTCACCTTCTTGGTAGGCCTATCTAGGGTACTTTCCTCTTTCACATCTCTTGAGTCTATAGAGACCTCAAGGATGATCATGATATTTTTGGTATTTTTCTTAAAAGTATCTTTCTTCTTAATCTTAACCCCTTTCAACTCAAATTAGACCATTCCATCTTGACCCCCAATATATTCATATCATTCTTTAGCTCACCGATGTCCTATTCAAGATCCATGAAATCTTTATTATATATTTTATGTTCAACTTTCACTTTATCCATTATATCTTGTAAATATAATAGTATCCTTATTTTTATTATTGAAATAATTGATCAAATCCTCAATAAATATGAGGAGTGTGTTACTATCTTATTCCATTTTGTATGTCCTTGCTTTAATGATAGCCTTGGGCTTACAAATGATTCAAATTGAAATTATCAAAAAAGTATTTTCTAGGCTCTAACTTCAGGGGAGTCATTAGACCTTTCAATTTGTCCTTATATGTCCCATTACTGGTTAGTAATCATTTAATGTGAATAGGGGGGCTTGGGTTAGTTTCTTCCTAGACCTGAGACCCCAATGAACATAATATTTAAATTATATTAGCATAAAATATATTGAATTTCAATTTTATTAACAATGTTCAATTGCATATAATAGTTTAGTAAATAAATTTAATAACACTATATGATGTTTCCCCTAATTGTGCTCTTAATTTTTATCTATGACTAAATTATGTTTTTACATTTACATCATTTTTAATGATGAAACTAGTTGACAAACTTTTATTCTAGTAGAGTCATAAGTTCCTTAAAGTTATAGATGGTATATTAATGAATATTTCCTCATCAACATATGTATACATGTATTTCCTTCCATCTACAATCAATTTAATATTTTAACCATATACATATTTTTTTAGTAATTTGATTGTCATTCTTCATGTTTGACTTCAATTACTACCTCCCCCAAGTGAACAAAAAATGAAAAAAAATTAGCCACCAAAATTCTTTAATGAATTACTAAAAAAAAGTCTTAAATTTGTATATTCAAACCAAAAAGTAATATCAAAATTTCTTTTTTCAAATTATATCAACTTAGGAACAAAATTATGATGAAAATATTTGTAGCATAAATGAGTAAAATATGGGTTTTTATTTTGGTTTAAATTCACAATTTCCTTAAACTACAAAAAATAATCCTTCCACTCCTAATCTTAAGATTTCCTAGAAATTGAAACCATATCTAAAAAATATACCAAAAAATAAATAATTTTCAACGTCATTCTTTTTGGTGCATGAAAAAAATAAAAGATAAATAATTTTTTTTTGGCATATCAATTATGAGATAGACCCAATGAATACAAAACCATAATATATTTTCATATTATATAAGTAATTTATGATCATGTTTTAAAAATAATACCCCAAAATTATAATACTAAAAAAAATTTACACCATTTTTAATTTAATTCAATTTTTAATAAAAATGTCATATATCATAAAAATATGCCTAGACAGGGCTAACTAGGTGATCACTGTTTACATCATCTAACCATATATAGCATAATAAAAACCAATTATATATTTTAAAATTAAAAATTTCAACACTCAATTTTTTTATCTTATATAAAAAATATATATTAGGCCAAGGCTAGGTGGGTGATTAATATTGCCATCATCTACCCATCTTTGACACAAATCTGAACCATTACATATTTTCAATCTACAACTCTTTTTTAATTTTATCAAGTAAAAAAAAAGTTATAAAGGGATTCTAAAACCTTAATGTTTAACATAAAATCATGAGAGACAAAATGAATAAAATAGTGAAACATGCCCCATGTGCTGACTAATAGAAGAAGACTTCATAAAATACTTCTCCAACCCCCCCAAACGTAACCTAACAACAAAATGAGAAACAAGGAAACACTTACCACTAATTACCTTGAAATCTTCTCTAGAACTCACTTGGTCCTCCATAATTGCTAGTTTAGTCTTATATGTGTGTTCCATGAGTTTAGTTCTACCCCTAATGTTGCTTCTCAAATCTTCCATAATTTGGTCCTTTTATGTACTTGTTATAACCTTCTTAGCCTTAGAGTCCTTTATATCCCTCTTTATTTTATCATTATCATTAGTTTTATTTGTTTTCATTTTGGAGGGAGTTTTATCCCCCATAGGAATAACCTCATTAGTTTCCTTTCCCTTATTATTTGGTGTGGAATCTACCATTGTAACATGGTATCCATTTTCCATTAGTTTGAGGTTAATCCATTCCATCTTTAGCTTATCTAATTCTAAATTCATGAAATTCTAATCCTCCATAAGGGTGACCATTCATTAACCTAATTCTTACAATTTATCCTATAATTTCTATAGATCCATCTAGTGACCATTAGGGATCTCCCTAATTTCCTGATTGACTTATTTTTTTGTATATTTTAGTATCCCTCAGGGCTTGAATTAAGATACTAGGTTTGACACTCTTCCCCTCTAGGGATGGGGGTTGACATAGCCTTCCACTTCCCCTTCTTATCCTCTGCCTATCTTGGTATGGAATGGGTGTTTATAAGGTGGGGGAAGCTAGGTAGAAGATTACCAAGGTATTATGCTTATCCTCACTATCTTCAGCCAATTTTTTGGAGTCTTCCTCCAAATTGCCTTCCTTTATACTCTCAGTCATTTATACCTCTTTCTCTTTAGGTCATCTACCCTCTTGACAAGGAATAATATGAGGCCTTAGCAAATAAGGTCGGTGGTAGAGTTGGATTTAAAGGATAAGATAATGATTTATAGGGAGATGAATAAAAACTACGGAAGACTAATTATATGACATTTGAAATGATTCAGTAGTAGAAAATGATTTGAAAATATGAAATTGAACTTACCTTTTAGGGTTAAATACTTAATTATTTATAAGTATACCTCTGACCATCATCTAAGTAAATTATCCCTTAAGAAACATTTTTTTCTCTATTTTGAGTGTAGTATTAGTCTTGAATAATGTCTATATGATTTGTATCTTCCTTCAATTATCTTATAAGGCCTTTGTTCCTTCAAAATAAATACTTGTAACCTCCCCTATCAATTACTTAGAGATGTCTATCTTAAGTCCTATAAATCATAACTTTGACTAGCTCCAAGTGAGAGAAAATCCTTGGAGAGTTTTTCATCATGTCCCATAATCCTCATCATAAATTTAGTGAGACCACCTTCTTGAAACTTATTCCATACCTTTTAGTTACATTTTGCCTTAGCATATGAGATGGGATAAATCCTATCCATGTCTCCACCCATGACCTTAAGCTCCTTAGTAGTCAAATTATGGATTGGTTTACAAAAACACAATGGAAGTACCCAATGGTTATTATCAAATTAAGAAAATATGATGTTAATTATGTCATGCCTTAATTTATAACATAGATATGCCCTAGAATTTTCATAAGTACAATCATCAATAAACTTAGTATTACACAATTTAGGTTTTAGAATTGATGTTGCTATCACATGTGATCTAGTCTAATTTGGGATTAATGAAATAATTTAAATAATTGATAAGTAGGTGGGAAATATGGGGTGGTAGGATATTAGTCCCATACCATGTGATTAACTCACTTTTTAGGACTCCTACTTGGACAACCTATCTACTATAGAATTAACCCTTGGAATATTTGGCCTATAAAAAATTAGTTAAAAGGATTAAGGAGGCCTTTAGAATCCCTAATGACTTGTTTTATGGAAATTTAAGGGTAAACCTTATCTAAAAAGGCATTGAGGATGTTGTGGTAATAACCCTTGATGACTAGATTTTTTTTTGATAAATTAAGGTGGAAAACTAGGGGCTGAACCCTATATAGTCAAAAAAGACAAGAAGGCAAACAAACAAAAATTGCCTTCAAAGAGACGATGGTACAGTTGAGAACAACAGACAAAAACAAAATACAAGCCAAAAGAAGACCAAAGTTAGAGAGGTCTCCCCTTACATAACTATTGATTTGATAAGATCATTGAGTTTCTCATTCTCCACGTTGTCAGCATACCCAGTATTACCCACCACTTCTAGCATAGACATGTTCAGCAAAATTGTATTACAAAGCCCTTTGGCTAAGACATTCTCCAACTTCTAAATGTGGTCCTTTAAGGCCCTAGTTTTAGTTTTCTAATCAATTTCATCCTCAGTTCCCTCACTAGCTTCCTCGACATACATTTTCCCCTTATTGTTAGTAGTTCCCATAGTGTCAGCACCCTGCTCCTCAGTAACCTCAAAATCCCTAGTAACCTGCTTCCCTCCAGTGTCCTCTAAAATTTCTTGGATTTCTAGCTCCTCAGACTCTTCCTCCTAGGTTGCTTCTTTCGAAGCATTTTTTGAATAATCAATCAGTATGGCCTTCGGGGCTAGTTTACCAGCAATCCACCCCAACCTTCACACTTTAGAGGGGAATCCTTATTAATTTTGGAAATCTTGTCAGATTTGCCACCTTGGCCCCTTGTGGCCTTGCATAAATTCATATGGGTCCCTTCCGTAGTCTCTTTAAAATTTTATTCCTCTTCATCAACCTTTCTCTTCTTGACCTTCTTGCTCGCAAAGGAGTCGAGGGTATCAATAGGGGTCTTTTCAGGGTCATCAATATGCCTCATTCTTGACAAGACATCTCCTTTTGAATGATCTCCCTAATGTTTAATAGAATATGAACACCTTGTCGCCACACCCTCCAACCTAAAAATTGCTGCCCAAAGTTGGCACAAGCATCAGTGACCCTGTTGCCTTCTCTATAGGTATGGGAAATCTCAACTTTGGAAAACTTTTGTAAAAGAAATTAGATATCATTAATGATGTCTTTTAGCTTGATTCCCACATTTGAAGCTTTATTAATGACATCTATGACCATCTTAGAGTCTCTTTGTATATTCAAGTTCCTTATTCCTAGGGATATAGCTAACTTTAATCCCCACAATAAAGCCATTGCTTCAACATAGTTGTTGCTCTGGCATCCAATTCCACCTGCATAAATAGCAGACATCCATCCTTTATCATTCCTTATAATTCCTCCTCCACTAGCTTTACCATCCAACTTGGATGCCCCATCAAAGTTGAGTTTCATCCAGTTAGGTTTAGGGGGGATCCATTTAGTATTAAGTCTTTGTAGTATTTTGGAGTTATTATACCCAGGGATCTAGTTTAAAACCTTCCATTTGGCTACAATTTGGCTTTCAATTTGAGATAGGGGTTTCTCTGCAACATGAATATGAGATGTTGTAACACTTTCCATAATGGTCTTAGCAAAGGAGTTAAACACCTGAGAAACATTTCTAGTAGTGTCCCTAAAATTTTTGTGATTGCGCTCTTTCCATAAAGTCAAACTCAAACATGACAGAGCTTGCTTCCATAATTCCATAAGCCAGGGATGTGTGAAGGTTGGGTTTTAGCTGAGAATTACTTCTTTAAGATCAAAATTATAGACCCATTCAATACCAAAGTTGTTAAGTATTGTGCCCCATAATTCTCAGGCAAACTCACAGTGGATAAAGAGGTGTGAAATTGATTCCTCTTTTGAACCACATAGGAAACATCTATTAACCAAAGTAAACCCTCTCTTTTGAAGGTTATCCTAAGTAAGGATTTTGTTATGAGCAGCATCCCACCAAAACATGTTAATTTTTGGAATAAGTTTTTGATTCCAAACCTTTTTCCATACATCTTTATTCTGAGCTTCAGGAATGAGTAAATGGTAAGTAGATTTTAAAGAGAATAATCCATTCTTATCTAGCCACTAGTATTGTTCATCCTCCCAAGGAAAGAGAGGGATTTTGATCTCCTGAACACACTGTTGGATCTCCCAAACTCTTGAGAAAACCTTAGGCTGGTGCACACAATAATCCAAAAGATTTTTCTAGCTCCTCATCCCATTGTTATTTTCCATATAATCATTGACCCTATCTCCAAAAAATTGGGTATTCAAGTTAGCAAACTCTCCATAGTTTCCCTATGTGATGAGAGCCTTGTCCTTTAACCAAATATCATCCCAAAATTTGACCATTTCCAAGTTTCCATCTAATTCCCTGTTTGAGAAGGCTTCTACTTTTTTAGCATTTTATTCCATATCACAGATCCCTGGGGTAATACCGTCTGTTGAAGAAAGTTGGAATCATCAATGATATGCATGTATTTGTCATACATTATTTCCCCTTAATCATTGTTTTTATGGATTAGGTTCCACCTAAATTTTGAGAGAAGGGCTTTGTTCATGTTCCTGATGGACCTAATATTAAGTCCACCATGAGATTTTGGAAGACACACTTTTTCCCATCTGACTAAAGACATTCTCTGTTTGTCTTCTACTCCCATCCATAAAAATTTACTTTGGATCTATTCTAATTTCTTAGAAAAATACATAGTAATTTTAAAAAGAGATAGGAAGTATGCAGGAATACCTTGCAGAGAAGCCCAAAGAAGTTGTAGTTTACCAGCACTGCTGAGTAGTTTCCCCTTCCAACCAAGAAGTTTCCTCTGCGTTCTTTCCACAATTCCATTCCAAAATCTAGGAGATTCCTCTTTGACCAAGAGTGGGAGACCTAGGTAGGTAGTTGGTAGGCTAGCTTTAACACATTCTAATATATCAATGATTATATGTCTAAGTTCATTAGGAGTGTTAAAGAAATACACATTGCTTTTTTGGAAATTTATCCTTTGTCTTGACTCTCTAGCATAAATATTTAAGATATTATTCCATCTTCTAGCTTCAATCAATGATGAGATGTAAATGAAGATGGTATCATCCACAAACTATTGTACCACCATACGAAGAAGGGAGGAGGTAGGTTTGATGCCCACTAGCTTTTTTGAGGCTATATATGCTTGTATGTATCTTCCCAGTGCCTCAACCATAATGATGAATAAGTACAGGGAGAGAGGGTCTCCCTGATGAATTCCTCTCAAGGATGAGAAAAAACCTCTAAGAACACCATTAACCAGCACTGAGAATTTTGTAGAAGAGACCACGTTCCATAACAAGCGAGACATTTTATCATTAAACCCAAATTTTTTGATCACTTAGAACAGAAAAGTCCATGAGACTCTATCATAAGCTTTAGAAATATCAAGATTGAGAGACATCCTAGGGATTCTACTCTTATCCATGGAGTGAATAGTCTCATGTGTGGTAATCATAGCATCAAGAATCTGCCTGCCCGAGATGAAACCTTTTTGATTAGGAGAAGTAATTTTGTCTAGTAAAGGTTGAATCCTCATGACTAACATTTTAGTACATAACTTATACACAGTGTTACATAGACTAATGGGCCTAAAATCATTGAGGTGTGAAGGTTGTGACTTTTTAGGAAAAAGTAATATGAAGGTATTATTAACTTGTTTCAAAAGTTTACTTGATCTAAAAAAATCATGCACAATAGCCATGAGGTCTGCTCCTACTATCTCCCAATATTTATGAAAGAATATAGGAGGAAAGCCATCAAGACTTGGGGCTTTAAAAACACCATGGAGAATAAAATAGCATGGACTTCTTCCTAAGATATAGGCTTTAACATCTCTAGATTATCTTCTTCCATTATCAAATAAGGGATTTTATCAATAAATTGATTCATAGGTCTATCGATTCTATAATTGTTGTTTTCTTTCATAGGAAAATTCTAAAAGGAAGGCCCTGGCTTGTTCCCCTATTTCATTATCCTCGGTAATAATGTCTCCATTATCTAGGACAAGCTTAGTTATTGAGTTGGCTTTCCTATGTTTCATAGCTGAGAGATGGAAAAATGTAGTGTTCCTATCCCCCTCTTTAAGCCACTGAACACGAGATTTTTATTTCCATAAAACCTCTTCTCTTTCCATAAGATTCCTCCATTCTGAAGGCATGATATTCCCTTCTTCTAAAGTGTCCTCAGAGTCATCCCCTTGGTCCATCAGTTGTTGTATATCCTTGAGTTTTCCCACTATATTTTTATTCTACTAGAAGACCTGCCCAAAGCTGTATCTATTCCATCCATAAACTTATTATTTAATGTGTCGGAGTTTCTTGACTATTCTGAACATAGGAGTACCTTGAATAGGAATTTTCCACCATTGGGCCACCATTTGTCTAAAGTCTTTGTGTTTGATCCACATAGCTTTAAAATGGAATGGGGAAGGTCTGGAATGTCCCTGTTCTCTCCAACTGAGGAAGATTGGGTAGTGGTCAGACATGGTTCTAGGGAAAGCCTATGCCTGCATATTATGATAATCCTTCTAGTTGATTGATATAAGAAATCTATTTAATTTAACCTAAATCATTTGATCTCCTCTTCTTTTATTGGTCCAGGTAAAATTTAGGTTTTACAGCTCTATGTCCAATAATCCCTAATCATTGATGAATTTAGCAAAGTCAAACATGTTGTCTGAGTAATCCATAATTCCACTTGATTGTTGATCTTAATCTAAGAAACTAGTTAAATGCCTAAAAAAGTAGCCATATCCTCCACCACATGGTTAGTATGAAAACACATAAGTCTAGTATAAACAATAACAATAAACCTTGACTCATCCATAATAACCCTACCACCCCATGCATTGACTAGGTTACCCTTAAGATCCCCATTGAAATTCAACTTCAACTAGCCTCTAGGGGGCAAAGCCCATTTGATTAAACTTGTATCAAGTTTATGACCTGGGATTAAAACTTTGGGAATGATATTCCACTAAAGAAGTATTTGCCTTTAAACCTATGAAATAATGGTTTTATATGTGAGAATGGATACCTTATAATTCTTTGAGATAACAACATAGAGAGTGTATAAAGTGTTCCTGAGGTTCCCATTTTTATCCTCAAATATGTAGGCATTTATAGTTTTCCAAAATTTATATAACAAGTGGGTGAGGACCAAGAACCACAAAAAGGATAAGGAAGAAATTTTATTGGGTGGTTTACATTTATAAATGAGATCCAAGATGGAATTTGGTTTGGCTTAAGCCACATTGAGTTTCTGAAGGAGAAGGTCTAAAATCTTAGAGCTAAAGGATTGCTCCAAAAATGGGTAGAATACTGACACATCACTAGATTTATAAAGGATACATCTATTAGGGATAATCATACCCTAGTTAGACATGTTTTCCATAGTAATAATTTTATCTTAGGATATTAATAATAAGATGTGTGATCTTTAGGGTGAGATGTTTCATCCATAGGTATCTCTAATAAACCTAATCATATTATAGTTCAAGATTAAAAAGATAACATAATTTCATTGAGTAATCTCTATTGTCTTAAATAGACTAAATAAGAGAATCATCTTTGTGGAATATTTATTATTTTTTATGTTATAATGTGGTGTTTAAAGTGTGGATTAGCTATAAAACTTCCTCATTATCTAACTTGAGGGTCAAAGTCTTCCAATTTTTGATACCATCCTTTCTTGACCAATAATCCTTGATCTTGGTACCTATAGAGGCCTTGAAGATTTTACTAAGTTCATTCCAAAGGGGATTTGAATCCAAGGGAGATTGAGAGAGTCAAGGGTCATCCCAGAATTTGATTATTTCCATGTTTCTAACCTACCATCTATTACCTTTCTATAAGAAACTCTTATTATTGGAGATGGCCTTATAGAAGATGAAACCATAATTGGGTTATTTTTACAAATGAAGGTTGTATTCTTATCTTCCCTATAGACATTTTGATTTTAGAAGTTAGGTTTAATGGTTCTCTTCCTTTATTACTTTCCATCTACATTTGGATATGAGGGATTGGTTCATACTTTTAACCTACCTAAGACCAAGGTCCCAATTCATCTTGGGAAGTTATGATTTCTCCCATGCTAATAGAGGGAATGTGAATCTATCTCCTAATCCTCTTCATAAGTGTTTTGTTGAATTTATTCTATTTTTCTCATTATTTTATTAGGGATGTGGAAGAAGGACATAAAATACACAAGAATGGTTTAGAGAGAGCTTTTGACAAGTTAGAGTTTCCTAGACAATGACACAAGGAGACCTTTACATCCCACCAATTTATTCTAAATTTTTCCACCATTAGATTCTAAATATTTGATTGCATATTTCCATTAAAAAATTGACATTCCTAGATAGGAAGCTGGTAAATTACTAGTCTGGTAGCCCAAGATGGTAGACAACTTATTTTGGATATTGTGGGGGTATTCAAAAATAACATAGAGATTTTTTGTAGAGCTTACACATTGTCCATAAGCTTGCTCATAGTCCATGATAATTTTATCAAAGGCTTTTGGATTCAACAGCTGATACTTCCCCTAGAATAGAGGTATCATCAATAAATTATTTTTGAGTCATAGGGGTGGAATTCTAATAAATTTTAATACCTTTGATAATCCATTTCTCTCTTACATATTGAAGGCTTATGCTAATGGTTTTTGGTAGCATGATGAAGAGATATGGGCATAGGGGATAGCCTTATTTGATCTCCCTAATAGCTAAGAAGAATCCTTTTAGGACCCTATTGATTAGGACTAAGAACATGGGGGTAGAGATGTAGCTATGTATCAGATAGCTGAAATAAAAATTCAATCCAATCATATCTAAAAAATTATCTAAGAATCTCCATGATACCTTAACATAGGATTTTTTCATGTAAATATTTAGGAACATACCATGTATGGTGGGCTTCAAAATTGAGTGAAAAACTTCATGGATAATTATGATCCCATCAGTAATCTACCTCCCAAACATGAAGGATCCTTGTTACTCAACAATAATCCTCTCTAAAAGGGGTTAAATCTGAGTGACCATAGTTTGAGTACAAATATTGTAGATAATGGAACCAAATTTGATGGGCCTAAAATCATTTAATTGGTTTTTTCTTAGTTTTTTGGGAATTGTTGACAAGTTTGATCTCATAGGTTAAAATATCACCTTATCATTCAAAACTTTACTTGTAATGTTTTTTAAATTTTAATTGGTATGTAAATCTTGTAATATCTTTGAAATTGTTATCAAAGACATTGATTATCATATTTCAAGTTAGAATTGATAAAGTTAAGGTTTTAATCATCATGATCATTTACTTGTCTAGCTAACTTTTTTGACTAGTTTCAAGTTGTTTCATAAGATGAGAAGAGTTAATAAAATAATAATCTACATTATTTATTTTATAAAGTCATATCATGTTGTATAATTGATATAACTAGATGGCGATAGGTTTGACTAACTTCATGACCTGATTTACTATATTTTGGGTAATTTTTATGGGTTATGGAGTAGGTTTTACATGTGAATAGTGATATAATATCATAATAAGTACATGGAGTATTCTTTAAGGCACTAAAATGATAATTTATACATTTTTCATTAGTTTTATTAGAATTTTTAAGTGATTCTAGTAGTTTTAGTGTAAAAAGGCTTATTTTGAGGCCATTTTTATAGTTATTCAGGATGAAATTAAGATTAATGTATCTTAAATACCTTATTTTTATATTAAAAGGTCAAAAAATTGATTTATAAGAGGTATCAAGTCTCAAAATGAAAAAAAAATGATTTATCTCTCATATCAACCTCTTTGACAGCTCTAGAAGGGCCATTGGTCTTTTCTCAATAAGAGAGAGAGAGAGAGAGAGAGAGAGAGAGAGAGAGAGAGAGAGAGAGAGAGAGAGAGAGAGAGAGAGAGAGAGAGAGAGAGAGAGAGGAGAGAGAGAGAGAGAGAGAGAGAGGAGAGAGGAGAGAGAGAGAGAGAGAGAGAGAGAGAGAGAGAGAGAGTTAAGATCTAAAATTTTGTCCATTGTTATAGGTACTATTAATATTAAAGTAATTGTAATTGGTTTTCAAATTTATGTATTATTATTTATGAACAATCACTAAGAGTGACAATAGGTCATTGTGGCCTATTCATCTAAGAGTGGTATGTTCTTACACCTATTTATCCACTTAAAAAATTGATGGATAGGAATTATTTTTAGGGTGGTTTTTATAGGTAATGGATTTAAATTTCATGGTAATTTCATCATCCAAGTCATCTATATTAGTTTTTTTCATTTTAAAGAATAAAATTTTGGTGTACAAGGTCTTTCAGACAATCCTACTATAAGTTCATGTTTCCTTTTCATGGCGCTCATTATAAGAGTTTAATTATGATTTTTAAATCATGGCAGATCACTAAATTTAATGTAATTAAGTCTTATTGTCTGAGATGTGTCTTTTTTCTATCTTTTTTCAAGTGTATGCTCATTGAGACATTATCAATGTTTAAATAGTCCACTATATATTTAATTACGAATTTGGATCAAGTACCAATAATATACCATGGTGTTGGTTATTTATAGCATATTTTTATATTTTAATCATGATATAAAGAATAAAATAATCCATATTCACACTTTCCGATAAGATTTATAGTTACTTCCTTCAATTACATATTATACAGACTATAAGAATAGATGGGAGATTCTTAGGAGTCATGAAGAGGCCTAATACATATATTAATGTATTTAATTGTCTAAAACACCTCAAATTTCATCACCAAGATACTTATAATTCACTAAATGCCTTAAGGCTCCTAAACAAGGCTTATACATTAGTTGACTATATGTAGTCCATACAGACTGTTAAGGTAAGTTGAAGACGTAAGACTTGATCATAGGTTTTATGCATGAAATTAAGAAGTGTTAAAGAGGTTTTTAATGTTTTGATATGGTTTTGAAGATAAAAATAATTTAGGAAGTGTCTCTTTGTATGGTACTAATAGTCAAAAGGTGACCTATATGACCTAGGCCTATAGGTCCACATTCTGGGACTAAGATCAACCTTAGACCAGTATAAGGGAGCCTAAAGTATATAAAATTGAATATTATACAATATTAAAATAGATTATAATTCATTTAAAATATACCAAGTCACTTACCAAGTTATTGAAAAAGCCAAGAAACTAAGTGATAGTCTAAAGATCACCTACAATACTTATATAGAACAAAGATGGCTGAGGGTTTGACTAAGCTAGTAAGATCATGGGACTCTACATGAACAGTGAAATGAACTCTTTTTAGTTTAAATTTTAAGTGACTTTACACAATGAGAGGACCAACTTCTAAATGCCAAGCTAATGCTCAAGTATCCTTAAAAGAGGCACCTATAGGCCTACTATAGGATCAATGAATTCTTAAAGACAAATAAAGAAAATGAGATGTTCTGAATGGTTTTATAAACCTAAAATTAGGAAAATTATCAATTCAAGGCCATTTTAAAAGTTTATAAATGATAAAGTGATTTCCTAAAATCATAAGGTGTAGTCCAAGGACACCCTACTGCACACCTACAGGTAACTAACTAGACATTTAGTCAAATTTCAATCTAAAGAAAGGGAAGAACATGTATGAGAAAAAGAGTTTTAACCCAATTGGAACTCCAAGTCTGATGAGATCATGGATAATATTAGTGATGATAAGCTAATTTATAAACCCCATACATAGTCACATGTTCTATGTGGTTACATATAGGCCTTTAGTATAGAACATCCCACTTTCAACCTAAAAGAGAGATATATTTAGATATATTGAGGGGTTTTATGAGCCTAAACATGAATATTGAACTATGTTCAACAATTTTTATGAGATTAGTGGTATGTGTATGAAGTAGAGAACTTGAAACTCTTATACATAGTCATTATCCTAGATGAACCTATAGGTGTCTAGTGAGACAGACTGGTATCAAACCCAAAAATAAGACAAAGTGTTTGAAGAGGATCAAAAGACTAACTAAAAAACTTATTCAAGTTGATGAACTATATAATAATATCATTGAGGGTAATATTTAATTCTAAACCAAAATACTATCAAGTGACTATTTAAGAGAATACATAGACTACAAGATCAATATAGGCAAACGTTAAGCCTAAAAGGAGAGAAAAGTATGAAATGAGGGAAATTAAGGTCCACCTAAAATAAGATAAAAAATTTCATAAGGTCATTATACCAATGGAAACATGAGGGAAGATGAACCAAACTGAGATTCATCACTCCATAATTAAGCATATCAAAACCCTATAGTCACATACAATAATATAACTAGTTATGAGGAATGGATAGGATTTTTTTAAGGTAGGGTTTGATAATGAGATGATAGTATCATTTAAAATTAATCTCAAGATTTTTGAGAGTATTTTTTAATGGATTAAACATAATTAAAATTATCTAAAAGGATAGAACATAGTCCATAACACAGTCTAATGACATAATCTACTACAAAATTAAAAGCCTACCCTATAGCCAAGTTAAGATAGTGTCTCTTTCATCAAAGGGTGGAAGTATAAAAAGTGGAAAAGAGAGTGAAAATATCCATAAATTTTTAATTAGGTTTCATAAATATCATAGGAGGTAACAAGCTTAGTTCATAGACCTCTAGGGTCCACAAACCTTATTTGCTCAAAAACTCTCCATGATGTAATTAATTGTCTCAGACCTATGTGAAAGGTTAAAGATTATATAAAATCATGTTTTAATGTTTTTTTATGAATCATAAAGAATTTTTTAGAGATTAAATTACTTTAAGAATTAGTTTTTGGGTCTTAAAACTACCAAGAATGACTTTTCTTACCTTAACATGCATAGGCCTATATCCAGTCATGGGAGAATTTGGTGTTTTGAGAGTTCTATTGGGCCCAATCACACTTTGAAATTTGGTACAAATGGTTTTCATGAGTATATAAATAAATACATGGATAATTAAAATTATTAAAAATAGGGGACATACCCACTATTTTGTCTTAGACCTGGCCCACTCTTTAGCAAGAGGCAATTTTGAGACCAAGGGGCCTATTTCAAGTCTAAGCATGAAACAAGCATATCTAAATTCCTAAAGAGTCCTAAAGGTAGTTAAAATTAATGAAAATGGTCTCAAGGTAATATCAAGTGTCATCAAAGGTCAATTTTCATTGAAATGTACTTGAGAGCTAGTAAGAAGAGGATAGGCTCTAAACCCCAAATATCCTAAACAATACACTATGAACATACAATTGCATAACAAGGACTACAAAATAATGTAGAATAATTAAGTGGATTTTTTTAAAGCTGCATGAATGCATATCAGTAGTAGGAATGAATTTTGTGACCCCATAACTCATATTTGACCTCTTTTGAGCTTAAGAAACATTAAACATGCCACCTGAGGAGTAAATTCATATGATCGTATCATAGCTCACAATTTTAATGGGGGAATAATAAATTTGGGATAGTTAAGGGTGTTAAATAAGAAGGTTTTACAAGTTTAATGAGGTTAATTAATTATCTATTATTTATGAACAATAATTAAGACCAAAAATAAGTCTTAAACCTCTCTAAAACCTTGATGTGACTAGTCATGATAAAAAGACCTGTAAAGCACATCTAATGCCATAGTTTACTCCTAAAAATATTTTATGTTGTTGAGGACTCCAAGGAGATTATCGACATGTATTTGTTTCTGATTTCACTAGTACATATTTCCATTAATGCTCTATTTTTTACATGTTTTTTAGCTATTCTAAGAAGAGAAAGCTTCCCAATCACAAGATTAGGTCATTTGGGAGTTATATTAGAAATTGAATATGAAAAAACTAAACAAGATATTCTATAAGTGATAAAACTAGTCTTGTTTTCCAAGGTATTCCCAAATAGGCTCAAAATAAGACTAGGTGGTAAAGTGGTTTCTTGGTTTGTATAATTCCATAGGGTCTCAAGACCCCAAAATTTACATATTTGTGATAGCCTAGGAAAAGTGAATCACACACTTTTGGGCTATTTAACACATGTGGGATCTCTCTAGAGCAATAATTTTAGTTTTTAGGACTATGAGAGCTAATGATGCCTAATTGGAGAAGAAAATGAAGGGAAAAAAGTACTTCTAATTGGATTTTTATCATGAAATTTTGTGTATAGATGTAAGGAGATAGAGGGTAATAAAAAATGTGCCAAATATTCTAAGTTGATTCATATAATCTTCTAGATGAGGAGCTTTACATATTTGTAGGGCTATAAGGAATGGGTGCTAAAGCATGCTATATTAGAAGAATTGAATATTTTGGGATAATTTATGACTATAAATACATTATTTAAAGTCTAAATTAATGTTTAGAAGACTTACATGTATGGAATTTGTCTGGTTCAAATTAAAACTCTTCTTTCTCTCTCCCATCCCTTTTGCTCATGAAAGAGCCAAGTAGTTAAAATAGTTAAATTGATGCATAAGATCTATTCAAAAATATTTTCAAGGTTCCTTCTCACCTTAAACTCCACTTTTAAGACAAGAAAAAGTCATGACATTGTTTGGATAAGATTCAAATTTTTAAAAGGTCTTAAAGACTCCTAAGAAGACCTTCTTTCCCTCTAATGCCTAGTCAAAAGACAAATTTAAATGTGCATAAAAGACTCCTAACAACCTCAAATAGGTTTAAATAACTCATTAAATAATTATAATAATAATTCAAATGAAGACTTAACTAATACTTTAAGGCCTATTTTCAATGAAATGACTTCTTGACCAAGGATATATGGTTTTTTGGCAAGGATTTAGGCATTATTATTGGTCAAACTCTACTAATCAAGGCTGATGACCTATTATGAACTCCTTCAACTCTTTAATACATGTTTTAACATGAACCTCTATGCCATTTTCCAAAGTTGGATGAGATATAATCAAGGGAGTGCTACATTGGGTTTTAAGAAGACTAAGTGAATGTCACATTTCATAGTTTTTGGGGTTCCTATCCTCTTTCTCTCTCCTCTTTCTTAATTATCTATATATAACCAAATTATTGGAATTTTAAATAATCCATAACATTATTTTTGTCAATTCCATGGTAAAAAAACACTTTTACTTGCCTATTTTGAATGAATAAGACTGAATTCATGCCTCCTCAAAGCTTATTTTTAGTGTATGCTAATGGTTAGTTGATGAATGACAATGATAGTACATGATTACCATCATATTTTAATTTCCTCTTTACCTATTTCAAAGTGTTATTTCATCCTTATATGTTTCATGGTGTTGTTGAATAATCTTGTATGTTTGGCAAGTGTGAGCTTTCCTTAGTATCTTTGAGAGACCTATCGATTGGCTAGCATAGATCAACCATCAAGATGAACCTCTATGTGAAACATTAATGTATGAAGTTTTTATTTTGTGAATTATAATACATTTTATGTTCTTATTCAACCCTATTATCTTATACTACATAATTGGAGGCCACATTTTGGTGTATCACCTTAGTTATATAGGTTTTCCTTTTAGTTTACCTTCTTTTATTTTCCCTTGCAAGATGATAGTGTAGAGAAAATATTTTAATTGATACATCAAGGGGATTTATCCCTTATAATCTAAAAATTCAATCCACCTATTAGGATATCCCTATCTTAGGATTGTCTCTATGTTAATTCTAACTGTGAAGGCCTTAAACTACGTTCACAAGGGTGCAAGTCTAGTCATCAAAAGTTCTTAGCATGCCTAGTGGGACCTTATTAAAAAGAAAAGGGAAGGAGTCTTTGGTGTTATTATTACACTTACAAAACTTTAGAGGCATTCAAAACATCAATGTCATATTCGATTTTTATCATCTAGTTCTATCAACCTAGGCATAGTTTCCAAGTAAGTGTATCTTTATTGCACTATCCTAATGTTTTTTTTTGTGGCTCACTTTGAAGAAATTGGAAATTTCATGCAAGTTGATGAGCCTTATTAGTATTATGATGAATATTACCAGTATTTGATGATTATAAAAATTATAGTGATCCTTATCATCCTCACTATGACCCTAATTATGTATCTCAATAGCCTTGTTAAGACTTATAGTAATCATTCTCACCTCCTCCTAATGCATTTACAACTCAAAAGCATGATCCCCCTACCATATCCTTGTTTCAATTTAGTTCCAAATATGTTAAAATCTAAAGGGGTGATGAGAGTGTGGGATAGAGAGTTAGATGTGATACTATTTCACCTCATAGAGAAGATGATAAAGATAATACATATGTTGATAGATAGGTGGGTAATAGTTGGAGAAGAAAATTAGTGTGTCATGACTTATGAGTTGCATGAAAATATAAATATGATATAATGGTGGATAAATAGGTTAGTGAGATGAAAGAATCAAGAGATCCAACCTAAACCACCTCATCCATCTCTTCCTACCCCTGATCAAACTTCTTTTGTTCTAATTTTTATCCTATATACACCTACGCTTGCTCAAGAAAACAATCTTATACCATCTTGGAAACCTTATTATGTTATGATTCCTAGTTATGTCATGTTAAGTCTTTTGGATCAATATCCTCCCATCACTTTTAAATAACCCTCTTGTTTACCATATCAGACCTCTTAAGCTCCTTATCCTCATGAAGTCATTGACCATCTTAAATGGATCCTCCAAGAGAGATAGTTTAACCTCCAAGTGAACCTACTAGTTTAAAAGTCCTACCTTGGAAATAAGTAGTTATGTCTTGGGAGAAATAGGAGGAGGTGAGTGTTATAGAGTTTGAGCCTAAATAAAATCCTGTGTCTATTTAATTTCCATTTACCATTCCTCAGGAACCTAAGGTTATTCCTTCTTGGAAGATGGTCTAAGAATAATTTCAAGACAAGAAATAGGTCCTAGTTGAGAAGGTTGGAATTGAAGTGGAAACTAAGATAGAACCTCAAGAAGAGTATAAGGAGATTGATATGGTTGTTGACAAGGATGAAACACTCAGGACAAATTAAATTACTCTCTTTCCAATCATTCCTATAGGAATTCACCATCCCCAATAAAAATCATGAACATATTAATTTCCCTCCCACCATCTCCATTCTTGAAGAGGAACATATTACATGGAGGATAGATGAAGAAGTTGCAGCTGCATTTGAGTTCCAAAGAGAGTGTGATGAGGATGTTTCAAGTATGCATGAAGAGTAAATTTTCATTTGTACTCCCCTTATTGAGATAAAATGTAATTTAGCCTTTAAAGAAGTTGGATAAGTTGTATAAGAAGGTAAAGGAGGCATTGATTTATTTCAAGAGCCCCCTTTTGTTATGATTGAATAGCATGACAAAGAGGCCATATATGATGAAGAGAAGATATTTTTAGAACCTCATAATGAGTTTAAAGAACTTGTTGTAGTTTAAATTTAGCTAAATGTTCCTCATGGTGCTTCAAGTGTGAAAGATAAATCTATTCTTGATGTGGAATATCTCCATGATATGGTACAAACTAAAGTCATGAATGGATTTGAGGAATCTCCTATAGAACAAGAGGTTCACCTTGAGTAGGTTACTTCCCAATCACATCATGATTACACATTTGACATTTTTGATAGCCCTATAGCTCCATTTGAGAAGGATAAAGATGTCATTCAAGATGATCTCATTAAATATAATAAAATTTAGGAATGAAAGGGTGAATTGTAGTTGTACATTGACTTTCTATAGGAGATTAAAGACCTTTTTATGGATACATTACTCATTGGAAATCATGCTTATGAGAAGTTTGATCAAGAAACACTTATTTAAGATCATGATGTAAGTTATATTGACTACTAAAAAATCCTTGAATATATTGATGAACTTAAAATTGATTATAAGAAGAATGATGTCACTAAAGATGCCATATAAACAAAAAGACAATGCTTAGATGAGGTATCATTTGATGAGGATGTAATTGATAAGTAATATGAGAAAGATCCTAAAGTAAAAGATGAGTATATCTTTATTGGTGATTGTTTTGATGTTAATGATTCATTTGAAAATATATCAAGAGGATTGGAAACCATAAAGCAGTTGAGATCCATCAAACAAAAGTAAAAGAATCATCTTGTTTCATAACCTTGTTCATCATATAAAATAAGTGATCCAAAAAACTTTCCTTTTTATCTTAGAGGAGGATTATTTAAAGGTTAGTTATAGTTAGTTGATCATTACTCCAAGTTTTTTCCTAAAACATTAGTTTTATTTTTTTTATTTCAAATAAGTGCTTTGCTTACAAATTTAACTTATTAGTCAGTTTCCTTTATTTTATGTGGTTTTCGTTATTTTGGAGGAGATTCAGTAGTCTTATTTCAAGTCAAGAGTCTTTTAGTCATTGTTCAAGTTTTTATAATATTTTTTTTAGAGTGTGTGAGTGGTATTATGAGTCTAAAAGAGATTTAAATGGTATGTTTATTAGGCATAGGCATACTTCCCAATGGAGTCACCAAAATGTTGTTAAGTTTGACCTAACAGGTCAAACTATCACCCCTATCATTTGAAAATTTTCTTGTCATCTTGTTTTCCATATTAATTGTTATTTGGTCTTTTAATGTCTCTAAAATGGTTATCTAAGACCTTGATTATTATATTTTAAGGTAGAATTGATAAAGTTAAGGTTTTGATCATCATGATCATTCGCTTATCTATCCACCTTTTAAACCAATTTTAGGTTATTTCATAAGATTTTAAGAGTTTAAAACATCATAATATTATATATGTCTGGTATAAAATTCATATCATGCTATATAATTGATATAATTAGTTGGTAATGGGTGTGACTAACTTCATGACCCAGTTTATTACATTTTAGGTCATTTTATGACTTTTAGAATAGGTTTTTCATCTAAATGGTAGTATAATATCATAATAAGTAAATAGGGTAATTGTTTGTGAGAAAAAAATATAATGGACACATTTTTTAGTAGTTTAATTAGACTTCTCAAGTGATTCTGGTAGTTTTAGTGCCAAAATGTCATGTTTTAAGGTCATTTGTATAGTTCTTCAAGGTAGAATTGTGCTTTAGGAATATTTTGGACCTTATTTGTCCATGAAAAGGTAAAAAACTTATTTTTAAGAGGTTTTATGTCTAATAATGAATAAAATTGATTTATCTCTCATATTGGCTTCCTTGGTAGCTCTAGAAGAGCCATCAGTCTTTTCTCAATATGACCAGGGGAGAGAGAGTTATGAGATTAAACTTTATAAATTATTAGGGGTCATATTAATCTTGATATAAGTTTTAATTTTTTCATATTTGTGACTTATTATTTATTATCAATCGCTAAGAGTGACAATAGGTCACTATGGCCTATTCATATAAGAGGGGTCTATTCTTGCATCTATTTATCCACTTTAGAATTTGATGGAGAGGATTTATTTTGAGGGTGGTTTGAATAGGTAATGGATATCCATTATATGTTCATTTAATAGTCCAGTTAACCTATAGAGGAACCTTCATTTGAAAGAATAATGTCTTGGTGTACAAGGTCTTTCAGATAATACTGCTATAAGTTATTTTTTCCTTTTTATGGTGGTCACTCTCATAGGTTTATAGATATTTATCACTCATGGGATCTCACTCAATTTTTTTAATTAATTTTTCTTGTCTAATATGTGTTTTTTTTCTATCTTCTTCAAGTGTATGCTCTTTAAGACATTACCAAAGTTTGCACAGTCTATTATATGTTTAATTGTCAATTTGGATTAGGTACTAATAATATATCATGGTCTAGGTTCTTGATATCATAATGTGCTATTGGAATCATGAGATAATGATTAGAATAGACCATATACATACTTTTTAATAATATTCATAGTTGTTTCCTTAAATTACATGTTGTATGGACTATAAGAAAAGTTGGGAGACTCTCAAGAGTTAGGGAGAGGCCTAATACATATATTCATTTATTAAATTGTCTACAAACACCTCACTTTGATCTACAAGCTATTTCCAATTGAATAAACTATCTAAGTCTCTCAAACAAGGATTATACATCAGTTGTCTATATGCAATCCATACAGACTATTAGGGTAATGTTGAAGATGACATAAAACCTAGTCATAAGCCTATGTAGATAATTGAGAAGTGTTAATGATGTTTTTAATGGTTTTATAGGTTTGTAAAACTAGAAAAATTCAATAAGTGTCTCTTTATATGAAACCAATCAATCAAAAGGTGACCTACAGGCCCTAGGCCTATAGGTCCACATTTTGGGACTATGATCAACCTTACACTAACATAAGGGAGCCTTAAACATATAAAATTAACTATGATACAAGATAATAATATAGTCTAACTCCTGAAAATATACTAAGTCACTTACCAAGTTGTTGATAGAGCCAAGAAACTAATGAAAGTCTAAAGATCACCTACAATACTTTTATGGAATAGAGATGGCCAAGGGTCTGATTGAGCTAGGAGGATCATGGACTCTAAATAAAAAGTGAAATGTCCTCCTTTGAGTTGAAATTTCAAGTTCCTTGACACATTGAGAGGACTAATTTCTAAATACTAACCTAATGCTCAAGTATCACTAAAAGAAGCATCTATAGGACTACTATAGGATCAGTGCATTCTCTAAGATAAAGGAAGAAAAGGAGATGTTTTTAAGAAAATTTTAACCTAAAATTATGATAACAAGCAAGTCAAGGCCATTGAAAAGGTTAGTAATGATGAAGCGAGTTCTTATAATCATAAAATACAATAAGGACACCCTACTTCACACCTATATGTGGTTAACTAGAGAGTTAATGTAATCTCAATTTAAAGAAAGGGATGAGCATGTATGAGAAAAGGGTCTGAACCTAATTGGAACTCCAATTTTGATAGAACATGGAGAAGATCAATGATTATAGGGTAAATTATAAACCCCATACATAGCCTCATGTATTAAATGGTTACATATAGGGCTTTAGTAAATACCATTATATTTTCATCATAAAGGAGAGGTGGAGTTAGAGATATTAAGGGTATTATAAGCCCAATACTAAAACCTAAACTATTTTCAAGATTTTTGAGGAGATCGGTGGTAAGTGTATGAAGGAGATAAATTAAAACTTATATACACAATCATGATCCTAGAGGCACATATAGGTGACTAGTGGCATAGACTGGTATAAAACCTAGAAAGAAGACAAAGTGTTTGAAGAGGATATAAAGCCTAATTTAAAACATTTAAAAAATTTATGAACTATATAATAAGATCATTTAGGTAAGAGTAAAGTCTAAACCAAAATACAGTCAAGTGACTCTCTGAGGGAATATACAGACTACAAGCTCAAGATAAGCATACCTTAAGCCTAAAAGGAGAGAAAAAGTATGACATGAAGGAATATACAGTCAACCTCAAATAATATAAAAAGGTCATAAGGTAATGATACCAAGGGAAACATGAGGAAATATGAACCAAACTAATTTTCATGACTCCATATTCAATCATATCAAAACCCTATGGTCACATATAAGAATACATCTAGTCATGAGGAATGGATAGGAGTTTGTAAGGTAGAGGTCAATAATGAGATGATAAGAGTGATATAAATTAATTTAATGATTTTTTATAGTAGGTTTGAATGGATTAAACTTAATTTAATTTTTCTAAAAGGATAAAATGCAGTTTAATAACATAATCTAGTATAGACTTAAATGCCTTCCCTATAGGTGAGTTCAAAGATAGTCTCTTTCAAAAAAGGGTAGAAGTATAATAGGTGGAAAGGAGTGTGAAAATACCCATAAATTTTTCATTAGGTTTCATACAGCTCATATGAGGTAACAAGCTTAGTTCATAGACCTCTATGGTCAACAAGCGCTATTTGCTCAAAAACCCACCATGACATAATTCAGTGTCTCAGACCTATGTAAAAGGTTAAAAATTATATAAAATCATGTTTTAATTATTTTTTATGAATTTTGGCGACTTTTTTTATAGATTTATTATCTTTTATAATGATTTTTAGTGTCTTAAACACAAAAATTACCTTCCTCATCTTAACATACATAGGCCTATAGCTAGTCATGGGAGAATTTGGTGTTTTGAGAGTTTTATAGCCATGATTGTTTCTACCTCAAATTTGCTTTTCAGACTAAAAAGAAAGAAACTAAAAGAAAGTAATGGACAAGGCTTGGAAGTACCTGGACTAAAGATTGCGCACCGTAAATCCAGACGCTTGTGAGCACTCCTCTTTGGCTGTGGAGGAATGACACCTGCAAAAGAAGAAAACTTGGACAAGAGGATGTTAGATAGATAGACGGTGGGTTGCCAAGCAAGAGCTTGTTCCCAGAAGCATGTGAACTTCCTTGAGGGAGGTCAACCCACTATTTGATGAAGAGATAAATGACTGATAAAAAGACAGAATGCTAAAATAGACTTAAATGATAGCAAACTGAAAGAGACAAGGAAGCAAAGGCTTACCTGGAAGAATCTGTCAAACTGGTCACAGTCGCCGGCGTCGGTGGTCCTACCGGCGTCAGTTGTCGGGTCTGCCAATGTCGGTTAGTCTGCCGACATCGGTTGGGGTAATGACCGGCGTCGGTCGGGGCAATGGCAGGGTCTGGTCTGTGGATGGTCCGGGGCTTGATTTGTGCTCTGTTTAAAGATGGTCAGTGGACGGGTTTATGGACGAAGGTCTAAGTCTGCTCTGGGCCTGGTTTGAGGATGGTTTTAGTCAGAAGGATAGAGAGGGACAGGGAGATAGAGGAAGCCAATCTAGGAGATAGGAATCCGGGTCTGGGTGACAGTCAGGTTTGAGGGGGTAGAAGAGCTGAACATAGCTTAAAACATGATAACTAGACAGCATAAAGAATAGAAACAGAGAACATACCTGTGCCCTACTGAAGAAGGTGTTGTTGTTGCCGCTTGTTGAAGCCCTGTTGCTGATGAAGAATACCTGTTGTTCACCTGCAGAAGATTGCTGTGTATTCGAGGGAGAGAGAGTCAGATTGATTGGTAGAGAGATTGCTGATACAAGGGTTTGATGCCAAAGATTCAAGAGTCAGGATGCGAGAGCTAGAGAAGCAGAGAAGTGAAGAAAAGCCAAGTGCAACCAGCCGACAGAGAAAATGGTGAAGAAACCGTTATGAAGGGTGCCGATGCCGGCAATATCGCCGATGTCGGCCGAAGGCTGACCGACGTCGGCGGTTGAAAGGTCGGAGAAAGGCTAAAAATAGCCTTTCATCCATTTCCCAACGGCCGGGTCGAATGAATGCCACGATGAAACGGTCGACGGGGGGGTTAAATGGGCGAGAGGAGAGGTTGGAATGGGAGTCTAAGGCATTAAATGGCCATGTGGGGAATGAAGGGGATCCAAGGAGGGTATCCTAGGGTGGCGAGGTGGCAAGGAGAGGGAAAAAGGGGTCTTATTTAATTAAAAATAGGTGTTTATTTCCAATTAATAAGACTTAGGTGGGTTAGGGACCAAGGAGGACTAGGAGGGAGAAAGGACCAAGGGTTAGACACTTTTTAGGTGTCTACATTTGCCCCTTTTTGTCTTGTTGGTTGTTCTTGGATGAACTGCAAGACAAAAACAGGGAGGGGTTGCCCCAGGTGAAGGATGATGTGGATTGCCTCGAAGTATGGATGAGGTATTCCCCCTCAAAGCAGGAGTCGAGAGAAGGAACCTGATGTCGGGTGCTGATTTGACAAAAGGTGGATGAGAAAGAGAGAGGTGAGTGAGAGCGCTGCAAAAGTCATGATTGCGCGCATACCACTGCACAAGATGGTCAGGTCAAATTATCGCATGTCGAGGGTCAAGGAGTGCCAAAATTGAAGTAATCGGGCCCCAGCATTTAGTCGTCTGCTGATCGGGTCACTCAATTTAAGCTGAAGCTCCAAATGGTCGTCGTGTCCCAGGTATCCAGGGCTCAGGAAGTGCTCCCAAAAACACGAAAAAGTCACAAGTAGTAGGGATCAATTGGCTCACGATCCTATACTTGTGAAGGGTCAAAAAAAGGTCTGTGGACAATTCTGCTAACTAGCCGTGGAATAGCATACACGTAAAAACAACCAAGGCAACATTGGCTTGGAAGTGGTCGAGGTCGAAGGAGATAGGTATGATCTCCAATGGTTGGTGGTCAATGGATGGATGAATGGACGAAAGGATGCGGCCGAGCTAACCCCAGAAGACCTCATGTCAACTGAGTGCTGCCTACATAGCCCTGGTAATAGGGCCTCAGGCCGATGTAGTTCTCCCTAAAAGGGAGGGAGGGTCGGAGGGATTGATTGGTCTTGGTCAAAGTCGATGATTGGTCTTGGTCAAAGGAAATGATTGGTCTTGGTCAAAGTCAATGATTGGTCTTGGTCAAAGGAAATGATTGGTCTTGGTCAAAGTCGATGATTGGTCTTGGTCAAAGGAAATGATTGGTCTTGGTAAGAGTCAAAGAAGAGAAGGTTTGTCCATCATAGAGACGAACAAATGGGGGTGGTCAAGCTAACCTCAGAAGATGTGTTATCTGAGTGCTGCCTACATAGCCCTGGTCATAGGGCCTCAAACCAATGTAGTTCGGATTGCGAGGGTCAAAATGGTCGATGATTGGATGTGGTCAAATGTTGAAATGATGAGGATAAAAAGATGAGGATAAAAGGATGCTACAGATGGTGTCTTCTGTAGAAGTGGTCGAGAGTCTTTCATTCCTAGTAAGTTTCCATAGTCGTGATGGATGTATGCTAGAAATGAATAGAAGGTCTATTTATGCTTCAGCAAGTATTGGTTTATGCTTAACATAAATTGGGTCTAGTCGGTAGTTTCCATGTGTATTGGTGTCCATAGAAACTATGTGAAAAGGACAAGGATGATGCCTGATGTCATGTTGAAAATGTCGAGGCTGGGTTGAAAAGTGTTGAAGTTGGCTGGGTTTAAGGATGAGTCAACAATTGACGTGGCCAAAGCATGACCAAAGTGTAGAGAAAAGGTGAAAGGCAAATTGCTCTTTCATTGACAAGGACCAGAAAGGAAGCATAGATAGGGGTTATTAGAACAAAAGCCCCGTTCATGCATTGCGTCGTTGACCAGTGTTGAGTTAGAACGGTAATCGAATCACTTTGACATTAAAGTGAGCTCGAAGTCCCTTGAGCCGGTGATAGGAGGAGGATAGGGTAACCCAGTTTAAGAGTAGGAATAACCTTGCCCCTTTTATAGGAGACCCTGAGACAACTACAAGCAAATGTCCGTGACTCGTTTTTTTTTTTTTTTTTTTTTTTTTTTTTTTTTTTTTTGCGCAGACTGATCGATGCGGGAAGCCTGCATAGAGATGTCACTTGATGTAATGGTCATGTTACGAAGCTGATCGATGCGGGAAGCTTCTAAGAAAAGTGTTGTTTATTGCCAGAGTAGTCATAGCCATCCTTCGAGGGAGTGGTCTATATTTTTGCTTAATAATGTTTGAAAAGTTGGCCTAGTTGTCCTTCGAGGGAGCAGTCTAGTAATACAGCAATGATAGTACAGCTGTCCTTCGAGGGAGCAGTCTGTCTTTTTGATTTGACTTGATTTAGTGACCATGGATATGTTTTGACATCTTGATTTGGATTTATTGATAGGAATGAGAGTCACGAACAAGACTGTAGAAGCTCAAGGACGCCCCTTTTTATTAAGACAAAGCATCACTGCATCCTAAAAGGGTTGTAGAGGACTTGTTAAAGGGGAATAGGGTTGAAAGGGATGAGGATTAAGAGGACGAGAATTGCTCAAGGGACGAGCTCAAGTTACGTGTCAAGTAGACGAGTACTCGACTAACAGAAGAAAGGTTGAAGATGCAACGCATTGAAAGGGGTTTAAGGTCTGATAAGACCCTGGGCCATGCTAGTATGTTAAGGTCCGAGTCAATTGGGAGCAAACCTGCCCCATTTGCCTCTTTCCAGATTGGTCAGGTGTTGATTGATGGATGTGAAGTTGGTTGACATTGTCGTTGGTTGGTTGAGAAAGGTTGAATGTTTTAGATAAAAAGGATTGGTTGAATGATATTTGATTGTTGATTGGTCGAGAGTTAGTTGAAGTGTGGTAAAATGTTCAGGCAAAGTTTGTTGAAGGTTTGGTCGAAGGTTTGGTCGATGTCATGGTCGAGGGTTGGTTGAGATTTGGTCGAGATTTGGTTGAATGTTTGATCGAGAGGTCAGGGTGATTGATATTCGGTTGAAGTTTGGTTGAGACTGGTTGAATAATTGGTCGGGGGTTGGGTCAGTGGATACTTGGTCGGGTTTTAAGATAAAATGAGTGATTGATATGTGTTAGAGACTGGGTTGAACAGTTGGTCGAGATTTGACTAAAGGATGAATTCCCCCAGCGGGTAGGGAGAATGTTTGAAAGGTTGGTTAAGGTCGGTTGAGGTTTAGTGGTCAAATGGACGGTGTTAATGTCGAATAAGGAGGTCAAAGGCGGCAAAGGGACCACAGTTTGGCGTGGAGATCCCGATTTAGGTGATGAGGTTGGAGAGGCATGAGTCGAGGTTGATGTTTTGTCGAAAAGGTGGTCAAGAGGACCCTTGATGAGAAGGGAATCCTTTCTCCGTTGCTGACGAATGACCGCTTTAAGAGCGCAACAATGCTCAGTGTCATGTCCTGGAGTGTGATGATAATGACAGTATGCGGAGTTGTCAAACCAAGATGGTCTTGATCTGAGAGTTGATGAGAGGGGTGGTGTTGAAGGTTTGTTGATAATGTGGTGGAGAAGAAGGGTGTCATTCCCAAGACATTGGCGAATGGCGACCTTGAGGGCATGACAATGCTCCGTGTCGTGCCCAGGCGTGCGATGATACGCACAAATGCAAGTGTCATCGAACCATGGTGGTTTAGGTCCGAGAGATTGATATTGTCTAAGAGGTGGGAGGTCGATACGAGAGAATTGCAATAAGTGCCGTAAGAGCAAGTCATATGAACCTGCTAATGGGTTTGGATGCTTTATTGCAGTGAGGGTTGGTGACGTTGGCTTGGGATGTGAAAGAGTCATAGATCGAGAGCTCGGATGAGATGTATGTCTGATGGGATGAGGAAGTAATGGAGGCGATGTGCCTCTATGAAGGATGGGAGTGGGAAGCACTCCTATTAAAGTGGATGGATGTGGGCCTAAGATTGAAGGTAATGACGAAGGTGGGGGAGGAGTCCTCCGATGTGGTCTAGTAGCTTTCATGTGTTTGGGTCGAGGGCCACCATTATGCGAGGCGAGGTTAGATGTGGGTTTGGGTTTGGATGTGGACGAAGGTGAGTGAGATGTAACAATCTCAGGCAAAGGACAAGAGGAAACCGCGACTGGGTTTTCCTCGGTTGAAACGGGTGGAGAGACTGGTTCTTCTCTTGGTGGAGAAGAAATAAGAGAGTCTGGCTCCTCAAGTGGGCAGAGGGCATGGATGATCGTGCCTTCTACTTGTAGTTGAGGAGTAGGTAAGGTAGGGTCTTCGGATGAAGGTGGGCTTAATGGTGTTGATGTGGTCAAAGCGTCCTCCAATACAAGAGAGGTAGATGGAGGACTAGTAGGAGAAGGAGGTTCCTCATCCTTTAATGGAAGAGGTTGGTCAAGGACAAGAGGCAAGATAGTGCTAATCGTGTGAATGTCATGGTCTTGAGGATCATTGGTTGAAGTCTGAATGTTGTTTTGAGTAGGCGGATGATTCGGAAATGGTTGTTTAAAGGTGTTGATATGTTGGTTAGGTGGGGTGTTCGGGTTATCTAAAATAAGATCCCCCTTGTCGATCATGTCTTGGACGATGTTTTTGAAAGTTCGGCAGTTGTCGATGTCATGGCCTTGGACGCGATGAAAGGGATAGAAGTCGGCCTCCCTATACCATGTAGGGATGGCCTTTGAAGGGTCAAATTGAGGTGGTCGGATTGGAGGGAGATTGAGGACCCCCTGCTTGAGAAGTTTTTCCAAAACGGAAGCGTATGGTTCTCCAAGTGGAGTGTAAGAACGCTGAATGTACCGTTGTTGGAATTGTTTGGTGATGCTAGAAGATGTCAAAGGTTGAGAGTAATTCGTTGTTGTTGAGGATGGTGATCTAACGACCACAGTATTGGCCACTCCTGTAGACTTGGAGTTGGCAGAAGAAGAAGGTCTGGAAGAAGAATGGTCAGTAGATTTTGCGTTGGTATTACGCAACTTGACCTTATCTTCTTCAAGGGCATGGAGTTCAAGCTTTCGAGCCATGATGAAAGCTTCGTCAAAAGTGCGAAATGTCTGAATCTGAAAGGTAGAAGAGATGTGGTTGGCACATGCTCGAGAGAAGAGCTCGATGAGCTCGGGTTGAGGTAAAGAGAAGGAGAGCTGGTTAATCAGACCTCTCCAACGAGCGACAAAATCGACTACAGATTCGTCATCAAATTGTCTGATGGAGTAGAGGTCTGTGATAGAGACTTGTTTGGTGATGTTGATTGAGAAATGGTCAAGAAATAGTTGGGCGAGTTGGATGAATGAAAAGATAGAGTGTCTGGCAAGAGAACTATACCAGTCAAGGGCAGGGCCAAAAAGGGACATAGGGAACGTGCGTAGAAGTAACGCATCGTCGTGGGTGATAAGATAACAGGCATGTCTAAATGCCCGTAGATGTTGTTGTGGGTCTTCCTTATTCTGAAAGCGAGTGAATTTAGGAAGCTCCCAATGGCTAGGATATGGTCGAATAGGGATGGAAGGATGGATGGGCTCATTACAAATTTGTTCATATGACAAAGTATTGCTTGAACCAGAAATGGAGGCTTCGAGATGGGACATCTTATCCATCAGAATCTTAATGAGATCTACTGACGGATTGGCGGGTTGAGCGCCCCCTAAGTTGTAAGGCGCTTGGGAGATGTTAGAGGAGGCGTGCGACATAGTCGGTTGTACAATGTACGGATGACTAGTCGCAGGGGCGGAAGTGAAGGCTAGAGGTGGCTGCGTTACGAAGGTCAAAGGTATAGGTTGACTGGGCACCGCCAAAGGTGGTTGGATGGCGGCACTGATAGCAAGACAGGTTGGCACTCCCACATTTATGGGCGCAAGAGTGTGAGGGGTCGAGGCAATCAAGTTCTGATATGATGTAGAACTTGGTTGAATTGCAGGTGGTTGAGGGGGTAATGGAACCCCGATGGAGGTCGGTCTAAAAATAGACGGGGAGGCCAAACTTTGCGTATTGGCCATGGTTGGGTTAATAGTCAAGGTGAAAGGCTGAGTCATAAAGGGTTGGGTGGCGAATGGTGTGGATGTCGTCACCACGTCACCCGAAAGGTCTCGCGTTGGGTTTCTCATGAGATAGTTTTGGAGGGCTGCGGTATTGAGGTCCAAGAATCTCTCAAAATCTCGGTCCCCTTCAGGGATGATGGGAATTTGAGTCGGGGTCGGGGTCGGTCCTGTAGGAGTTCTTTCAGTCTCCGAGTGGAACTCCATGATAGGACTGGTTAGAGACAGGATAGACTGGAGCGGCTGTTGGTTAAAGTGGTTAAGAAGAGAGTCCTGGTTCCAGAAACTATGTTTTTGCAGTCTCAGAAAACCAGAATGGAGTTTTTGGCAGAGACAGGACAGGTTTCAGGCTACTGGTTTTGAAGAAAAAGGACAGTGACAGAGACCGACGTCGGTTAAAAAACTGATGTCAGTAGGAAATGAGGCCAGCGTCGGTCAGATAACCGATGCCGGTAACAGATGAAGCTGACGTCGGTATCAGAACCGATGCCGGTGACAGGGGAAGGCCGACGTCGGTGGAAGAACCGATGCCGGTCACTGTGTTTTCCAGAGAGCCAAAAGGTTCTTGGAAAAACAAAGAAGAAAGCGTCCTCACACACTCAAACAAATAGATGAGAAGAGGAAAACAGAGAAAGACAGACAAGCCTAAGCGATAAATCCTAGGAATTAACCTTAGAAACTTGTGGCTTATGCCTTAGATGAATGTTGGGGAGATTGGCTAAAAAATGGGTCCTAGAAGAAGGCAGTCTAAAGATGGTTTCAGGTGTTGTTTTAGGTGCTCAAAGATCTGTGTTAGGGTCTGGTACGTGGCCTGGTGCTAAGGAGCAAGCTCCCCTCACTTCACGATTCCAGTGGTTAGCTAGTCTCGCTTAGCCAAGATATACCTCGCCTAGAGTTTATCCTCCGCCAGAGAACGGAGTGGGCTTCCCCCTTGGTGATGAAATCCAAGTGGGGTCACTGGGACGGGTAAGGTATCCGCTGGGGGATGAAATCCCAGTTGGGCCTTGTCTCAGGTATGTTTTATGTGTGTTTTAGTGCATGTGATCTGGTAGTGTAACATCAAGTGTCTACGGTTTATTCAATATGCGCCTAAGTTACTAGATGTGGACTAATGCAAGCACAAGCAGAAATGAAAGTGCAATATGTTTTAATGCCCAAGTCGAAATGTGATGTTGTTATGAAGACAAGATGGAGAAAGGGACGAGAGTATGATATTTAGACTAGTCTAGAATGCAAGGAAGAAAGGTTTGTTTTAGTCCTGCTTATAGTGTCATTTGGAATAGAAGAAAGAGACAAGAGAGAAGGAGCCTAAATGCACCTAAATGAATGAAAAAGAAAAAAGAACCCAGGAGGAACCTAGGGTCCCACTGGGCGTGCCAGAGATGTTTCTACCTCAAAGTTCGCTTTTCAGACTAAAAAGAAAGAAACTAAAAGAAAGTAATGGACAAGGCTTGGAAGTACCTGGACTAAAGATTGCGCACCGTAAATCCAGACGCTTGTGAGCACTCCTCTTTGGCTGTGGAGGAATGACACATGCAAAAGAAGAAAACTTGGACAAGAGGATGTTAGATAGATAGACAGTGGGTTGCCAAGCAAGAGCTTGTTCCCAGAAGCATGAGAACTTCCTTGAGGGAGGTCAACCCACTATTTGATGAAGAGATAAATGACTGATAAAAAGACAGAATGCTAAAATAGACTGAAATGATAGCAAACTGAAAGAGACAAGGAAGCAAAGGCTTACCTGGAAGAAGCTGTCAAACTGGTCACAGTCGCCGGCGTCGGTGGTCCTACCGGCGTCGGTTGTCGGGTCTGCCGATGTCGGTTAGTCTGCCGACGTCGGTTGGGGTAATGACCGGCGTCGGTCGGGGCAATGGCAGGGTCTGGTCTGTGGATGGTCCGGGGCTTGATTTGTGCTCTGTTTAAAGATGGTCAGTGGACGGGTTTATGGACGAAGGTCTAAGTCTGCTCTGGGCCTGGTTTGAGGATGGTTTTAGTCAGAAGGATAGAGAGGGACAGGGAGATAGAGGAAGCCAATCTGGGAGATAGGAATCTGGGTCTGGGTGACAGTCAGGTCTGAGGGGGTAGAAGAGCTGAACATAGCTTAAAACATGATAACTAGACAGCATAAAGAATAGAAACAGAGAACATACCTGTGCCCTGCTGAAGAAGGTGTTGTTGTTGCCGCTTGTTGAAGCCCTGTTGCTGATGAAGAATACCTGTTGTTCACCTGCAGAAGATTGTTGTGTATTTGAGGGAGAGAGAGTCAGATTGATTGGTAGAGAGATTGCTGATACAAGGGTTTGATGCCAAAGATTCAAGAGTCAGGATGCAAGAGCTAGAGAAGCAGAGAAGTGAAGAAAAGCCAAGCGGAACCAGCCGATAGAGAAAATGGTGAAGAAACCGTTATGAAGGGTGCCGACGCCGGCAATATCGCCGACGTCGGCCGAAGGCTGACCGACGTCGGTGGCTGAAAGGTCGGAGAAAGGCTAAAAATAGCCTTTCATCCATTTCCCAATGGCCGGGTCGAATGAATGCCACGATGAAACGGTCGACGGGGGGGTTAAATGGGCGAGAGGAGAGGTTGGAATGGGAGTCTAAGGCATTAAATGGCCATGTGGGGAATGAAGGGGATCCAAGGAGGGTATCCTAGGGTGGCGAGGTGGCAAGGAGAGGGAAAAAGGGGTCTTATTTAATTAAAAATAGGTGTTTATTTCCAATTAATAAGACTTAGGTGGGTTAGGGACCAAGGAGGACTAGGAGGGAGAAAGGACCAAGGGTTAGACACTTTTTAGGTGTCTACAATGATCACACTTTTAAATTTGGTATATATGGTTTTCATGAGTTTAAAAATTCATCCATGGACAATTAAAATTCATACAAATATGGGACATATCCACTATTTTGTCTTATACCTGGCCCACTCTTTGGGAAGGGGTAGTCTTGAGACCAAGGGGCATGTTTGAGGTTTAAGCATGAAATAAGCATATCCAAATTCATGAAGAGACTTTGAGATAGTTTAAAATAATTAAAATAATATCAATACACTCTTATGTGGCACCAATTCTCAAGTTTCACCCAAATTCCCTCTAGGGATAACAAGGAGATAGGCTCTAAACCCCAAATACCCTAACCAATACACTATGAGTATATAATGGGGTAATAAGGACTATAAAATAATTTATAATCATGGAGAGGATTTTTTTTGAAGTTTTATGAACTCCTCCTAGTAGTGTGAATGGTGTTTGAGATCCATAACTCATATTTGACCTCACTTGAGCTTAAGAAACACTAAGCATGAAACCCAAGGAACAACTTCAAATGATCATACCATAGCTCACACTTTTAATTGGGGGATAATACATTTGGGATAGTTGAGGGGGTTATATAATAAGGTTTTCCATGTGTAATGGGCTTAATTAATGATTTTTTCTATATGAACTATCATTAAGACCCCAAATAGTTCTTAAACCTCTTAAAAACCCTCATAGTGACTAGTCATGGGGAAAATATCTCAAAAGCACATACAATGTCACAATTTAAAACTTATTGGATGTTTTTGATGACTAAAATTAGATTCTTCACATGTATTTTTATGTTTACATCACTTGTATAGATTTACACAAATGCCTTATTTTTACATGTTTTTGATGTTTTTCAGGTGTTCTAAGAAGGGGAGATATTAATAATCATGGGAAAAGGTCATTTTGGAGTTTTAGTTTTCACTAAAGAACTAAAAAATTAAAAATATATCTTGTAAGTGATCATACTAGGCCTATTTTCCATGGTAGTCTTAAACAAGCTCAAAATAAGACTAAGTGGTAAGGTGGTTTCTTGGTTTTCATACTTCCATAGGGTCTCAAGACCCCAAAATTGACATGGAATTTTTTGATATACTATTTAAATTTAATCACACACTTTTTTTTATTTCACATGTGTGTGATCTCTCTTAATCAATATTACTAGTTTCTAGGCCTAGCAGGCCTAATTAGGCCTAATTAAAGAATCAAATTAAATAAAAAGAGTAATTACACTTAGATTCTAATAATTAAATTTTGTGTGAAGCTTTAAGTTGGTATATTATACTCAAAAATGTTCCTAATAATCCAATTTTATTTTTAAAACCTTCTAGACAAGGAGCTTTATAGGTTTTTAGGGCTATGAGGAATGGGTGATAAAGCATGTTATATGAGCAAAATTGAATCTTTTGGGATACTTGATGAATCCAAATGTCTTGTTTCAGGTTTTAATTCATTTTTATAATCCTTTCATGGATGTAATTTATCTGGTTCAAATCAAAACTATTCTTTCTCTCTCTTATGCCTTGTGCTCATAAAGGAGCCAAGTAGTCAAAACACCCAAATTGATGCATACAAGCTATTCAAAAATATTTTCAAGATTCCTTATCACCTTCCACTCCATTTTTAAGACAATAAAAATTACTAGGATTCAAGGTTTTAAATGGTCTTAAAGACTCCTAAAAAGACCTTCTTTCCCTCCAATGCCTAGTCAAAAGACAAACTCAAAGGTGCATAAAAGAATCCTAACAACCTCAACTAGGTGAAAATGGCTCATAAATTAAGGATAATAATAATTGTATTTAATACTTTACTAATCCTTTGAGTAATATATTTAAGGAAATGACTTTTTGACCAAGGATATAGGGTTCCTTGGCAAGGATTTAGGCATTGTTATTGGTCAAACTCCACTAATCAAGGTTGATGACCTCTTAAAGAATATTTAAACTCTTAAATATATTTCTTAACATGAAAATTTATTCCATTTTTGAAATGTGGATTATAGATAATCAAGGGAGTGTTACATTGGGTCTAAATAAAAGTAAGTAAATGTCATATTTCTTAGTTTTGGGGGTTCGTATCCTCTTTCTATCTCCTCTTTCTCAATTATATATATGAAATAAAATGTTTGGAATTTGAAAAAATCCTTAACATAAGTTTTGTAAATTCCATGCTCAGAAAAACACTTGTACTTGCCTATTTTGAATGAATAATACTAAATTCATGTCTCCTTAAAGCTTGTTTTTAGTGTATGATAATGGCTAGTTGATGAATGATATTGATAGTACATGATTACTCTCATATTTTAATTTATTATTTACCTATTATAAGGTTCCATTTAATTCTTATAGGTTTCATGGTATGATTTAACAATATTTTATGTTTGTTAAGTGTGAGCTTTCCTTAGTATATTTGAGAGACCTATCAATTGGTTGCCTTAGATCATCCATCAACTTGAGCCTTTACGTGAAACATTTATGTATTGAGGTTTTATTTTTATAATTTTAATAAGGTTTATTTTATTATTTAACCTTATTAGTGTATAATGTATAAGTGAAGGACACATTTTGGTGTATCACCTTAGTTAGATAAGATTTCCTTTCAGTTTACCTTCTTCTTTTTTGCTTACAAGCTAGTAATGTGGAGTAGAGATTCTAATTTATACATAAAAAGGATCTAGCCTATAAGATATTAAATCCACCTATTATGCCACTCATATCATATGATTTTCTCCATGTTAATTCAAACTATGAAGGCCTAAAACTACCTTCACAAGGGTACAAGTCTAGTAGTCAATAGGTTTGAGAATAAAGAATTTGTTATTCAACTCTTTAAGTATGGTACTATATTTTGAGAACTCATAAAAAAATAATTCAACATCCTTGTGGATTATTTCCCAAAATTATTGTAAAAATAGTGGGTGGAATCCATTCAGGCCTATTATTTTGTTTGCATCCATGGAGAAGACCATTGATTAGACCTCATCTAATGATGGAGGCTTACAAAACTCTAGTTCTCTACTTGGGAAATGATCCTTAAAATCTTATATAGTAATCAATCTTTAAATTTATTTTATTATAATATAATTTCCTTTAGAAAATTATTAATGTGGAGGATGATTTGTTCATTGACCTCACTTTCCTCATTACATTCCTTACCATCTTCAAGGATCAACCCAAAAATTATTTTTGTATTCCTATTTATATAAGAATTTTAGTGAGATAATTTTGTGTTCCTACCCCTTCCTCTATATAGAGGATTCTATATTTTATCTTCCAAAATGATTATTCCTTGGATTCAAGGTTGTGGTATGCACTGAAAAGTTCTTTTTTAATGTTGAACAAGATTTCATTGAAACCATAGTTTGACATATGGTATTCAAGATTTTGAATCTCCTCCTCCATGGATTTATTTGGATAAATATGTTACCAAACACCTATTTATTCCATATTATAATATATTTCTTAATGTGGTTTAATTTGTTTTCCAAAATGAACATATTTGATCTATAAATTAGTTTCTTCCACCAAACATTAATAGTCTCATGGATTTCAGGGTGATGTAGCCACATGATCTCAAATATAAGTTGCAGGTTATTGGGTTTGAAGACATTTTCACCCTCAAATATGATATGGTTATGATCCGACCCAATCCTAGGTAGATATGAAAGGGAGTTAGAATAATGAAGATCCCAATTTAGATAAACTAGAAAGTGGATGAGTCTTAGATGGATTAAGTCTTCCTCGAGTCTTCTGTCAAACTATAACTCTTATCACTCAAGAATTTTTTAATAAATTAGTGAAATCCTTATTGATAAATTATATAATATTAATATATATATATATATTAATATTATATAATTGATCAATAAGGATTTCAATAATTTATTAAAAAAATCTTATATATATATATGTATATATATATACATATATATATATATATACATATATATATATATACATATATATATACATATATATATATATATACATATATATATATACATATATTTATATATATATATACATATATATATACGTACATATATATATATATACATACATATATATATATGTATATGTATATATATACATACATATATATATATACATACATATATATATATATACATACATACATATATATATATACATACATACATATATATATATATATACATATATATATATATACATATATATATATATATATATATATACATACATACATATGTGTGTGTGTGTGTGTGTGTGTGTGTGTGTACACACACACACACACACACACACACACACACAATTATCATTAACTACATACCCTTAGCATCCTTAATAGAATCATCAATACCACTTATCCTTGCTATAGTAAAGTTGTCTTTAGGTTTTCATTTACAAAATTGAATAATAGATTTTGTATTTTCAACACTAAAAGGAACATACTATTTAGCCTAGTATGTTTAAAAATCAGTTAAGGCTTTACCATATTATTTTTTACATAATTCTATTCCCGAATAGATGCATTTTTTTACTCAATGCCAAATTTTGAATACAAACTTATTTTTAATTTGTCTACATTGATGGATATTTCTAAATCAAACAAAAATAATAAATTAAATATAATATGTACACACACACACACACACACACAGATACATTATATATATATATATAGACACACACACACACACACACACACACACACACACACACACACACACACACACACACACACACACACACACACACACACACACACACACACACACACACACACACACACACACACACACACACACACACCCCACCCATTTTATTGATATTGTCCTTTAGAGCTTTAAAATTTCTTCTCTATGTGTTTGAATTTTCTTAAAATGTAAACCTTTTAAATCAAGAAAAACTAGTTAATTTTTTTGGAAGCTGCATAAAATTATAATTACATTATTTCATATGACAATAAATTGATTCAAAATATATGATAATTTAATTATAAAATTAAAAAAAATAGACCTTTAAATTTATTCTTGCTTCCTCCTCCATGAAGTGATGACATATAGTAACTACTTTCCCCTTCAACTCTAGTTATTTCCACATCTATTATTTCATTTTATATTAAAATGAGCATGTAATAAATTAGATAAATCCTAATTGACCAAATTAACATTAAATTAATTCAATTTTTTTTTTAAATCTGTTCATTTCATGTCGTGTGTCATAAAATTTGAATTAATATGGATATATTTTTTTAATACTAAATTCACACATTTGATTATCTTTCTACATTATTTTTTTGTACTTCTAGTTCAATTGAATCAATAAGTTACGTGAACATTTTTACTAAATTAATCATGGTATGAACTAGTATATTTAGGATGATAATGAATATATCAAAATAATTACATAAGGAGATGCACATGGAAATATTAAAAAACATTTAAACAACTCAATATAATAACCATGTTAGGAACTTGATGATTGATACATTCAAAATATTACGAATACTAATGAATGTTTATCACAAAATTATATCTAAGGATAAATATTATTATTTTCATTTAGAATGCAAAATAATTGTTAACTCTAAAAATATATGAAATTTTTCATAACCTAGTGGTCACTAGCTCTAAGAACATTCATCTTAGTTAATCAAAAAAATTGTATCACAAAGTGAATTTAAAAGTAATAAATTTTATTAAACATTTAAAAGGATAAAATATTAGATTAATAAATACTATATATTTAGTAATTAATATTTTAAAATGAAAAAATCACATCCATGAAAGAATATGAAATCAATAAAATCATCAATTTCCACCATAACATCTACTAGCTCTCTACTAATATAACAAGATGAAATTTTAAGAACGTAGTGATCACTACTTCCAAAAATATTGACTTTATTTTATCATAAAAATTACTTCTTGGACTAAATTTGAAACACATGTATTATGTTTCACATTCAGAGAAACAAATCATCTCAAAATGTCACCATAAAAACATTTTTTGAAACCATGTTACCACTAAATCTCAAGTATTAAGAAATGTATTTCATATGTATTGTAACATTTAATTCAGGTATAAATAATTTAATAACATTATTAGGGATACTATCAGACATTCTCTCTCAATGAGTTTAAGTTTGTTAGGAAAATAAATTCAACTAAAAAATAATATTAAATCAATAAGATGATTTTTTGTGGATGTGATGATCTCTCTACCAATAAAATAAGGTTAATTTTTTATAGCCTAACATTGGTGATATCTAATAATATTCATACTATTAAATCACAATAATTGCATCTCAAAGTGAATTTGAAACTAAGAAAGTTATTACATGTCTAAAACAACATAAAATTGGGATCTTAGTGGTTAATTCTATAAGAGATGATACTTTTAGACAAAAAAACAAACATCTAAGAAATAATATGAAATCAACAAGATCATCTAATTTCACATTAGAATATGTTTTAGATTAAGGTAAAAATAGGTTTTGAAGGGACCCTGAAACCCTACACAAGGTGAAAGCTAAACCTTAAAGCACAACCAGGTTAACAAAAGAACCTGATTACATAATAGTACCTAAACCAAGTTTTACAGGGACCTGTTACCAACAAATATGACCATGAAAAATAGTTATCAAAACACTGATCTGAAAGTTAACAAACTAGAACAGCAAGCTAAACAACCTTCCAGACCAGTAACTAGCAAACCAAAAAACTGACTAGTTTATAGCCCCCAAAAAACCAGTCAGCAAAAGGGAACTTTGAATGAATCTTTCAAGTTAAGATTTTTCTTTTTGCATGACTGAAGATTCATATTTAGAGGAGGGACCAAAGGCTTAGACTTCTTTCTCCTAACTGATGTCCAACCATCCTCTACCTTAGTTGCCTTAGCAACCCATGCCTTAGAAGACAATGATCTTTGGACTCCACTAGGCATAACATCCTTGTGAGAGTCAAACACAATCTGGCTCTTAGAAAGATCCTCCAAAATAGGGGAAGAGACCACCACCTCCTCCTCTGGCTTAGTTGTATCACTAACCATAGCCTCCACAGGGGCTTCATTAGAATGATTCTCCAATGATTCCTCTTCATCTTCCGATTCAGATTGCAAACTTCCCTCATTCTCGGTCTCAGAATTTGTTGTTGCTTCGAGAGGTTGTTTGTCAATGCTATGTTCAGAGAAAACCTTAGGCCACCAAGAAGGTAAATGTCTGGGATTGGAATTCCCAACAACATAATGAGCAGCAATATGTCCCATCTGGTGACACTTCCTGCACCAAAAAGGGATCCCCTCATAATCCAAGATTTGTGTCTAGGTACCCCTTGGGGAATCAATGCATATCACCTCAGGCAGGCCCTTAGAAACATCTAGATCAACCATAAATCATGCATAAGTCGAGTGGGGATGAGTCATACTATCTTCTTCATATAAAAAGTCCCCTATAGCATTTCGAATGGTTTTAAAAATTGCCTCTTACCACAAGTGTATCAGAAGATAAGGGAGTTGCACCCATATAGGGAGCTTGTTAAAGGATTCCAAGAGAGGATTAAAATCCATATGCCAAGGTTTAGCCATAAGAGGAAATCTGCCATGCCAAGAAAAATTATTGTGACACAATATAGACCTTTTATCTTCAGGGCTTTGAAATATTACTATAAAAAAACCCCTGGCACAAGGCTGGATTTGACCATCTTTAATTTTCAACCAGTTCTTGGCAATCCAATTTTGTAGATCTACAAAAGAGGGCCAGAAACCATGGAAATAAAAAATGGCAGCACAAGAGGAAAACTATTTTTCCGATTGGAAGATATTTTCTACTAATTCAGGGTCTAGAGTTACCCTAATAGGTTTTAAAGCACTTATAAGTGAAATGCGGGTTGGTCCAAATGTTGCATGAGGCAGAGCATCATGTATATCTACTTTGAAGGCTGCCACATCTACAAAGGTTCTCTTCCCTAGTCCATACCCTGAACTAGGACCATTGGCTAGACGCAAGGCTGTGGTATCTTCAACCCCCATAGAAGAAATCCCTTTAAGGGTATTCAGATTCCTCCCCTTACTAGCTGAAAAAACCTCATCCGTAACGGTAGGCACAGCCACACCGGCCATCGGGTTCACAATAGCTTGTTTCAAATTTTTTGGTTTCACGCGCGCGCAGGAGCCATCCATCTTTCTTGTTAGATTTTCCTTACACTCTTGTTAGTGACAGTAGGATCCATCCATATTCACATTAGACTATGTTATCTCTTTACAAAATTAATTAAATTAAATTTTTATAGACTTAACAGTCATTATATTTAAACAAACTTAATATTTTAAAGCACAACAATTGAATACCGGAGAGAATTTGAAACTAATGAATGGTTTTTATGTTTAGAATGGCATATCCTCTAAAAAAGTTATATTAACATTATTTTCGGAACCTAGCAAGAACAATATATCAAATATTTATAATAATATGCCACATATATCACAACATTAAATTAGAGTCTAAATACTTTCATACAAATGTTGGTGTCATTGCCCCTAGAAAAACCATGAAACAGACAAGTAATTTTTTTTTTAAAGAATTCACACTCCATAAATCCAAATAACCAATAGGATATCTAAAATTATTTCATGAGTATGTGACGCATTGAATAAAACTCATATGCATAAAATGACATGGATTACACCACACAATTGGTTTCATCATTTTAACATGACCTTTCTGGCCTCAATTTATCTAATAAGAATACATGCCCTTAGCTAGAGTCTAAATTCCTACATAGATGTAATGGGATCCATGGCCACAAGGACTAAATTAAATAGTCAAAGAAAACAAGGAGGGTTCAAATAACCACTTGATTATTTGATTTTTCCTAACTCTTAATGGGGTTTAGATGGGTCCCCAAATAATTTTAACCAATCATATGCCATGTTTTACATCTTAAGTTATAATTTTAAAAAAAATTAAATTTAAAATAATTTTGTGTAAATAGATTAAAAAAATCCTAATATTCATATTATCTCAAAATGTGTCTAAAATAGATTTTTTAGATCTTTGAGGATGAAGTATTTCATCTCATTCATTATATCTCTTATATCTTCACAATCATATTAATATAGATTGATAAAACCATAGGAATCCTTAAATGAGATAATAAAGTATTATATATTCACTTTATAAGTTTTAAAATATCATATCAATTAAAATGGAAATAAGGTTTGGAGGTTTAATTGTCAATAGTCATCTCTCTCCACCTTCTTTTCCCTTAGATTACCACCATTAAGGGGGTCTACAATTTTTTTTTTCTTATATCATATTATTTAATTTTTTTCAATCAATAAAAATTTGGTTATGTATACTTTTTAGGTTTTAGGATTCTTATAATTCATCTAGGAGGTCTAAGGTTCTCATGGTAATTAAAATAGTGTTAGGTAGCTTCAAGCTCCTCCCAACCATTAATGGCCACCTATACTCATTATTATGAATAAATGGACATTTATTTTTAGTTTCATGTCATAAATATAATTTAAAATGGTATGTAATGAAAAAATAAAGGTTTTACCTCTATGGGTCAACCCTTCTCATGGATTTTAGGAGCACACTAAACTCAATAATTCTTAAATATACTCTCTCTAGAAAATGTGTCATTTCTATAAAAATATAGGGTTTCAAGATCTAAACCCATATCCATGTGGAAGAGTAAGAAACTATAAGAGGTTTGTTTTTAGGTCACCCCACACCCTATACTTTTATCTACCCTAAATGGATGTACAAAAATAGTATAAGTTATTTCGAAAGTTCAAGTTGAAAAATATTATAGAGACATAACTATATGAAAAAATACTATTGTGTAATAGAATAATCAACAAACATTAAAAAAAAACCAAAGATGGTTATTGTAGTTAAATTATAATCCCTAGTAAATAGAATTTTAATTCCCACATAAAGGAATAAACTTTGGTTTTTTTATGCATAGCTTAATAAACCACACCTCCCTTAATTTTCTACCATGGTATAAGCCCACTTCCACACTAAATGGTGCCAACCTAACACATACGATTGTTATGGAATAAATATGGTCATGGTATATGATAAAACATTTGATTAAGTATAAAATTCCATATGAAAAGGGTAATTCCATACATATCTAAGTGCCTATGTAAAATTTAACCCTACAATGTTCATTTTTCTAATATTCACTACATACTTTAGACAACTCCAAAGCATCTTAAAATAATTTTGTTAGGCTAATAAATTTGTAATATTTATTTTAAATTTATTTAAATTAATTTTATACCTCAATAATTATGTGAATTTATTTCTTTAAAAATGACTATTTTACTAATGATTTAGAATAAAATTACAAATTTAACCTCAAAAATTCATATCTTTTATTTTGTAGTTCCTAAAATTATTTGACAAATTTATACATATTTGGGATGGATTTATACTATGAATAAACCATATTAATTATATTTATTTAGTGTAATAAATTCATAAAAATTATAAAACCCAAACAACCTCTTTAAAGTCTTAAGCTCTATAAAGGGTTTCATGAGCTTTCAAAGAAAACATCCAACTAGTCTTTTATTCTACACAATATGACACATATATTGATAATTTAAGAATATAAACACACTTTCATCATAATAAATTCATCCTTTATTTTTATTTCATAATTAATTTGAACTTTCTTTGAGAGGGTGAAAGAAAGAGAAAATATTCACACTTGAATCAAATTATTATTACAACTTTTCTTCATTTTTTCATATAATATAATAATTATAAGATTGGAAAATAATTTTAAAATTTTTATTAGGATTCCAACATCCCAAGATTATTTTTTTTATTTTTGTAAAACACTTTAAGCTCCAAATAATCCATGAACTCCACATATAAAATTGCAAGGCCAAGGAAAGCATGGGATCATCATAAATCTTATTTCCATCATTTGGTAACTTCCCTAAACACCCTCACTACAATTAATTCCTATATATTCATGTAGTTTACTATTAAAATTTTATAAGTTATGAATAATGGATTTTTTCATTTTTAAGTAATTAAAAGGTATACTAGGAAATGCCTTTAGTTTACTTCCTCATTTTACAAACTAGGAAAACCTTCTACATTTGTGCCTAAACACATATATATCAAAAAAATAAAAAGCATTAATAGTATTACATACTTGAATATATTTCAATAAGGACACACACACACACACACACACACACACACACACACACACACACACACACACACATGTATATGTACATATATGTATGTAGATATATGTATGTATATGTATGTATATGTATGTATGTATATATATGTATGTATATGTATGTATGTATATATATGTATGTATATGTATGTATGTATATATATGTATATATATGTATGTATATATATATATATATATATGTATGTATGTATGTATATATATGTATGTATGCATGTATGTATGTATGTATATAAGTGTGTGTGTGTGTGTGTGTGTGTGTGTGTGTGTGTGTGTGTGTGTGTGTGTGTGTGTGTGTGTGTGTGTGTGTGTGTGTGTGTGTGTGTGTGTGTGTGTGTGTGTGTGTATCCCTCTTAGACTAAATTTCAATACTAATTTCTAAGAAATGAGAAGAGGATGGATTAGGGGAAATTGATCTACCTTACCTAGAATTTGAGAACAAATCAAGTCCATATGGGAAGTATAAATTTACATTTTAAACAATAAAAATGACATTAAAATCATAAAAATAAAGTGTAATTAAAAAATTTCCAAAATTCCTTAAGAGGGTCTATCACAATAACTAATCTTAGGCCCAAAACATGTTTAATAAAATAGAGAATTGTAAGTCAAAGGCCTTGTCAATCCAAAATAAATTTAAAACATTTCAAGGAGAGTAATAAGATATTATTTTCAAAATATAAAAACATTAGATAAGAAGGTATCCATGGACTTCTGACCTCAATTTATCTATTAGATAATTAAACATGCCCCTCAAGTCGTAGTTTCCAACTAGCATCCATTTATGGTCTCCTCATTCTTTCTCCAAGATTGTGCTCCAAATCCATTTTCATAAATGGTTTTTTTAATCTTGAATATTAATTCCTATTTAATAATTATAATATCCACTGATACATAGCTAATGGTAAGGTGAAATATTCATTTATCATGCCTTTTCCTCTCTCAAAAAGTAGTATAAATCTTTTACACTTATTAAAGACCATTACCTTTTATTATATGGAATGAGAGAATGTATGGCTCACCCACAATCATGAAATGATTTACCCATTCCAATTTCAGTAAAAATCACATGAAAGGCCTAAAACTATATTTTGACTCCTAAATTACTCTTATACTTACTTTTTAGTCAAATGGCTCTAATTTCAATACAAAATATCTAAAGTTCACTTTATATAACACTCTAAAGTTGGATTTTAAAATCCATTCATTTTTTTACAAATGGTAACATCATATTAACTCCATTTTATATTTTTTAATTCCTATATGGTTTAATAAAGTTCTAAGGTATGGGTAAAGAGGGTATGAATAGTGTTTTTTGTCCTAAAATTATAAAAAATCAACCAAAACACATTTATGAATAAAATTAAGATAGATGTCAAATAAGGACTATGCATATAATTAATAATAAAATAAATTAAAATTGTATTCCAATAGCCTTCAATTAGACACATGTATTCTTACACATAATATGCATATAAAACTTCTCTATCCTAGGATAGTCAAATCAATTGAAATTGAAACAATCTAAGTGGCATTTATAAACACATAATGCATACATAGAAGCATTAAAAAATCATAATATATCAACATATCATATAAATTATTTATATTTGTATTATTATCCATATTATTAAATAAAATTATATTGATTTAAGAACACAACAAACATAAATAAATAGGAAAGGTAGAAATTGGGACATACAGTTAGGATCCTTGTTGCTATTATCTCTTAATGGGTTGATTTTTGTTAGAAAAAAAATTAATTTGAAAGATAATTTGAAATAAATAAGATTATATATATTGAGATTGAATACCCACAAAGTATAAATAATTTTAACAAGATGAATGTGTCCAAAACTTAGTGATCTCTAGCTCCTAATATGTTGATGCTATTTAAGCATAACAAATCCACATCAAAGTCAATTAAAATGTAATTTAATGTTACTTTTGATCATAATAATAATAAATAAAGAGTATGGATAAATTTTTTAAGAACATAATTTTGATTCTACTCATGTATTTGAGCCAAACAAATCAATTGTAACTACTAATTACAGCATGTCTAGAGCATCTTGACTACATATCACATTTAAAATATAATCTCATTGATGCTAAATGAAGGTGGATGTTTATGCATGTAAAAAAGTATTCCTCATGGTATTTTATATTATACCCATTGATATAATTAAAAAAGTCAAGTTAAAAAATACTATATATGGAAAATGTAATTATTATAAATTTTTTATCACTAATATTAACTTGATGTTAAATATTTGTAATACAACTTGAGACAAACCTAATTTTAAATAAATTCCATGTTGTAAAAAAAAAAACCCACTATATATTTAATGGATGCATGTATCACCATGATTCCTCCATAAATACTAAGTATAGGCGATGCTCCCATAGATAGTTTAGAGAACATACATTCCAAAAATAATTAAGATTATCAAATTTAAAAATATGTTTCTTTCCCTCAAGAGTAATTTCTCTTGGAGCCATGATATCTAATGAAATAACATTCATCCAAGCCTATAAAACCAATTATATTTTATCATCCTAGGGTTTTTCATCACTATGAACATTATATATTATAGACATAATTAACATACAAAATTCTTCCATGTGGACACTGTACAACCTATAACAACCTTCATAAATTGTTTATTGTTTTGTTTTCACATTTTTCATATATATTTTCCATGCTTGAGTGAAAATATAGGTTTTTTGTGAATGTATCATAAAGAGACAAATGCAACTTGAAATAGTTTCACCAATAAGGGTCATTATTTACATATCTCATTTTGTATTATCTTAGTCACCAGTTTATATAAATCATAAATTACTACCTTAGTGGTTAGTCGATATAGATAATTAATTAACCTATTTTAAATTTAAATGAAAATTAATAATGACAATTAAATTCATATGTATTTGGGTCTCTATTATGTTTATTCTTTCCTAAATAAAATATGTAATCATCAAAAATGTTTTGAGTTTTCAAGGGAATTTTACACTCATCGTCTAAATTTATTTTCCCTAATATAGGGGTATTTCCATCACATTTTATTTTCTTATTATTATCTTCTCCCACAAATACCAATAGATAGATATAATGTTTTTTTAGAGTAGTATTTATTTATTTTCACATGTTTATTTATTATGGGATTTTTTCCCTTTGATTTTGCTTAATTTTATGGAGAAGTTTGTTTAGGTGTGCAAGTTGATTAGATGACGAGAAAACAACTCCCTTGAATGGGTATTATAGGTATGGTTGTTACTCCTTTATTCTTAGTTATATTAACCACCTTTTATGGAGGATTTAATCAAAACTCTCTTATAATTAAATCTCACTTGGTGAGCTTTTTCATTTAATGGAAGATTGATATTTTGGTTCCTATTTTAATATTATGCAATATTATCACATGTTGGATTCATTTGTTTTAACTAAATTATGGTGTTTGTTGGAGAGTTTTTAGTTATGTCATAGAGGTCTCCTAGTGAATGGATGAAGAGACCTAATATTCTATGAGATAATGACAAAGTGTTCAATGTGTTTGTTTTAGTATGCTTGAAGAAGGTGGTTGATCATAAGAGTTATCATAGTTAGAGTTGTTTAGGGATGAGTATTATGATTTAACTATGTGAAAGAGGTCCCTATTATGTTTTATATGTTTGGAGTGCTTGTGTGCATAATTTTAATTCATCTAGTTGTCCATAGTTTTCATCTAGACACTTTAGGTCTAGTGGTAGAAAACATAAGTAGGTAGTTTGACGACATCAACATTGCCACATGAAAGTGAGTAAGGGGAATTGGTCATATGGTTATGATCACATTATTCCCTAGTTATTATGTGCCAAATATAAATTCATGTGATGAAGTGTGGTCAAAGATATGAGGATGAAAATTTGGCTACTCAAATAGAATTCACCATGTTCCCATAGCTAAATTTATAAAGGGTTCAAGCATAGCCAGTTAAACATGTTGATGAGGTTAGCATTAACATGAATGAAAGTGTTAGTAAAAAATTACCATATGGGTTTGTTAAATTTTTTACCTAGTTTCTATGCACTAATTCTCATGTCATGCATTGAAGTGCATCAAAAGATATGAAAATTCAAAGCTGGGATCTGGGGCATTTTTAAAGTGTTTTCCCTTAGCTAAATTTACAATGTGGTAAGAAGAGTTGAGCAAGCATTTTGATGGTAGCATATCTCACATATGTAGATGTTTCATGATAAGGTAATCATATGGGTTTATTTAGTTTTATTTATAGTTGATTTGTGATAAATTTGAGATCATTTACTGAAGCACAATAGTAGTTATTTACGAGAAAAGTTGGTCTCCCAAATAAATTCTAAGAATAGTTGACTCTGTGATAGAAGATTTTGAGAATTAATTTTAATGTCATTTTATATCACATGTGTAAAGGTTATATGATTAGTTTGATATATGGATGGATTATCTTTTGAAAGGTGATCATGAGGTACAATTTTGAGATCATGTGTCTAAGTGTAGAATAAGTTATTAAGGTCTAAATTAGGCTTTCTAGGCATATTACAGTTGGTCCCAATACTTAGTCAATTTGCATGATGTTAAATATCTGGACCTAGTGGAGATCTAATGGCTCATGGGAGTTCATACAGTGAAGATATAGAGTGAATATTAATTCAAAGAGTTTGATGGTTAACAAAGTTAAAGATCAGGACCAAATGAATATCTAATAGTGCATGGGCAATCATACATGAATTATCTAATGGTGTGTGTTGAGAGAGATGGAAAGAAGTGTATGATGTTTAATGATTAAGAAAAGGTATAAGATAAGGATATAATAGTGATAAATTTTTCATACATATTTATTTAATGGTATGCACTACATGATAAAGCCATGACTGATCTATGGAGATCAATGAACAGCGTGGAGTCAACATTACAAGATTGCACAAGATGAGGTCAAAGTGACTGAGGTTTAATGTTTCAACATTGGCACCTATATTTTAAAGATATAACAAGATCAATGGTGCATAATAAATCTAAATTAGAGAGGACATGATATTATTGAAAATATTTTTAGGTCTAACTTTTATCATTTCCATTTGAATATTTGAATTTACTAAGGGAAAAACCAATGCTTAGTAATTTATTCATATCTTTCAATTGAAGACAAATTTGTTGAAGCTGTAAAAATTAAAGATGAAGAGGACTCGATGGTGCATATAATGAACCTAATTTTAATATTTATAAGTGTGTATAGTCAAATATATTAATATTCAAAATTGACTATGTGTTCATGCTTATTTTGCAAGTGACTGAGAAGGAAAATTGAGCTTGTGCAGTTGTTGTTTTGATGTTTCATGATGAACTAGATATTAGGGAGTGTTGTATACTCCATGATGATTTTATTTGAATATTTTTTAGATGTGATAAATATATATTAATTATTAAAAATTATTAAAAAGTTGACTTTGTGTTTAATAATTATGTTCTTATGTATAAGGTCTTTATTTGAGTTATTTGAGCATACACAAAGGTGAGCAAAGTTCACTATGATAATTTTAGGATGTAAAAGGGGAAATAAGGAGTGTACCCATATATTTTAAAGTGGTTTTGTGTTTTTTATTTTGAACTATGAAGTGCAAAATGGGTGAATAGGTCTCCATGAGACCTATAAGAGCTACAAGGGCCTTATTAAAAGGTGCAGTTGCTTAAGGGTGACCCATTGATGTTATGGCCAACTTATGAATATTTTTTGAGCCATGAATTTGTTTAATATATGAATTAAATGTTAAATAAATTATAATGGTTTACCAAGAATTTTTTAATCATGAAATCCTTATATATAGTGAAATCAAATATGGTGTTTTCTAGACTTGTGAGAGTAAGACTTGGATGAGGGTGTGAGAATGTAGAACCAAGTGAAGGATAGAAACTTTGAAAGAGAAGTAACATGCTAGTGATGACTAGTAGATAGTGAATAGGATGATACATTCTTATTTTATTAAGTTGGTGTAGGAGGACATACACGTTAATGGACCTAATGAGGCTAGAGGAGGTAGAATGAGCAAGTTGCTTAAGAGGCTATTTGAGAGAGTATATAATGAGTGAAGGAAAAGTGAAAACTATATAATATTGGTGTTTGATCTAAGAGGTAGATTAAAATGTTCACTATGTGTATAACCATTTGGTCATGTTGTTATTTTTATGGTAGAGTGGTTGTAGGTGTGTTGAAGTGAGTGTGAGAAAAGGGTCAAAGAGTGGGGATAGTTAGGATATGTAATATGTCCTAATTGGTCTTTGTGTGTTAGTTAAAGTATGTAATGTGATTTTATAAATATGTATTTTTGTGGTGATAGAATTATGGATGATAAATGTAGAGTGGTCCAAAAGGTGGCTTTGGATGCATTAAGTGTGAAAATTTGAAGAGAGATGATATACTTTCTATCTCCATCAGATTGATAGGCAATAAATGTTTAAGAGATGTGTTTATAGGTGTTGTCATAGGTTCTCAAAATATAAAGGGGTTTTTTCCTCCTTGTAAGGTCAAACTTGCTAAAATTCTAGTTATTGTGGGTTCTCAGCTAGACATGTATAATAGCTCCTTATGGAATTACACTCTCACTAAAATCAAGAATGATAGTTCCTTGATCATTTATAGATGGTCTAAATTGGATATTGTTATTATAGGATAGTATTCCAATTGCAATTTATAATGGATTTTATTCCCCAAGAGGGTTTCCCATGTATGTCATGTGTTATGTGCTTGATCTTTCATTGTCTTTCTTATTCATTTCTATGAATGATGTGTATGCCTCATGAATGTATTTATTTATTGATTAAGATTTTGGAAGGATTGAAACTAAAGATAAAATATGCGGGATCACTAATTCACCCCCCCCCCTCTTAATGACTATAACTCTAACAATTGGTAATAGAGTGGGTCCTTTAGAGAAATCTTAATATCTTGAAAGTGATCCTAAGTAACTATAAAGATGGATAAGAAGTTGAAGAAAGAAAATAAACAATGGAAGGCTATGATCAAGGAAATTTAAGAATATATATGTACTTTGAATAAAGATGCCAAAAAGGATGAGAATAGTATCAATGATCTCAAGATTCAACTAATAAATACTAAGAGAAGTTTGTGTTCAAAATAAAAGAACATCATTTTTTATAAAGAAGCTTGCCATAATAGCACAAAAGATGACAAAAAGGAAGAAGAAGAATATCTAGAAGCTGAGCTCATGAGTGCACTTGGTGAACTAAAGGAGAAAAAGAAGAGGAATCATAAAATGAGAAATATGGTCAAAGGTCTTGAAGCACAAATTAGTTATCTTGAGGGAAGTTTGTTAGTCATGTCCAAGAAAGATAAAAAGAAACACCAAGAATAGATCAGGCCTATTGAGGTGCAAGCATATATATTGAAAGGCATGGCCAACAAGGAAAAATAGGATGAAGAGAAGATAATTATTATTGAGGATTAATCAAGGACTACAAATACAAATATGAAAGGAAGAGTAAATGAGTGTTCTCAACTGAATATTTAAATGGAATCATTGAAGAGTGAGCATGAGAATACTAAGCAAGTGAAGGAAATTATAAGATTGAAAATCAATGTTAGAAGGCCAATTAGACAAATTAATGCAATAAGGTATGTAAGTTCTTTTCAATGTCTTTGTTATAAATGTAATAAGTATGGTCATAGAGCCAAGGAATGTAAAAGTAATTCAATCAAGTATGGATATTCATGGATCCATGATAGAAGAAGTATTTGACCAAAAATTGATCATAGTTTAAATCTATCAAAAATTATGAAGGACATTACTTTTATTAGTTGTCATAGGGTTGGACACTCTAATAAATTCTATCCAAGTGAAGGTAATAGGTCCTCAAGGTATCTCAAAGGACATGAAGCTTCCATTATGAATAAGAAAGGTTTTTCTTGATTATGGAGACCAAAGATTATCAATGCTAATCACACTAGTCCAAAGGTTGATAAGAAAGTTTCTCTAGAAGGATATGCTATAAATTAAGAAAAGCTCAAGGATCAAGTAGGTAAGATGGCTATAGAAGACAAGAAGAGTCAAAATTTGGTATGGAGACCTAAGGCAGTAAAGACTAAGGAAAATAACTCTATTGAGTCCAAGAGTCTTGATGGATTATTTGCCAAGATGGAAAAAGAATCAGAGATGAAGGAGAGTCAATAGTTTCTATTGATATCATTTATTAAAAAATCTAAAGAAAATAATGAAGTCAAGAATTTAGTTAAAGTTAAGTAGGACTACGAGCCTGATGAGATTATGGAGATATAAGACTCTCCAGAGTTTTAGGACTTTTCGTCTCTCTATGTCAAAGGGGTGTCTCTATCTTGGCTTCAAGAAAACACTTGTTTGTTAGAAAAATCTTGGTAGATGTCAGATATTGTTTGATAAGAAGGTATGAAAACAAGGTTTGTTTGTGCATTATATATATATATATATATATTTTGTAGAGAAAATAAGATTGTGAAGAATCTCAGTGGTCCTATCTTGAGAAAGAATTATCTTATTGGTTATGGTTTGGATGCTCTGGTATAAAGGTGAGTTTTAAATATCTATCTACATATTAGTTTCTAGTAGATGCTAGTGTTCTAATGATGAGGTATCTCTATATGAGTATTGACTTTGATTGGATATTATTTGAAGACTTGTTGAAGATGTCATGTTCTTGATGAAGCATGAAGTTAGGGGGATTTGTAATTGGTCAGGTCCTAAGATTAGAGGACTAAGTAGTTGAATTTGAGAAAGAAGGTATGTAGAAGCAAGTTTATGTGGTCAAGATGATAATGTCAATTAGAGAAGGTCTTTGGTTAAGGAGGAGAAACAAGTTCATGAGTTTTATTTATAGGTTTGTGAAGGATATTTAGTATAAGATCATAATGGATGGTTTTAGGTGGCTTAATGAGATTAAATATTTTTGAGTGTTCTCAGTTTTCTTAGCTCTTGGCTTAAGGGCAAGTAGGCCTAAAATGGGTTATAGGAAGTCTATGATCCCAATGGTTTGAAGGATCAAATTTTAGTCCAAAAGTGTGTGATAGGTGTCTCCAAGTGTCCAAGAAGTTTTAGAAGAGTGTGTTGACTAGAAGGAGGTTTGTTGACTTTATTTATTATGAGATTCTAAGGTTTTAAGCTATGATAGAAAAGTTATTTACCTTATAAGTTAAGTTATAAGTCTTCTTAATAGGTTGAATGGGCCAAATGGGTTGTCAAAATAATATTCATAGAGATTTGAAGGTCTATGGATTTTAAGTTATTTAAGTTTTTGTCAAGATGGAGGCCTAATTGGCAAGTTAGTTTGTGAATTAAGTATGTTACATAGGATGAACTAGGTGTTGAAAGTTGGTGTGATTAACGGGTCACATGAGAATGATATAGATATGAGGTTTCATGTCCTGAAGATGTGTCTACTTAATATTATAGGCTTTGTAAGTTATAGGTAAGGCTACAAGGAGAATAAACAAGCTTAATATGAAGAAGAATGCCTTTTGATAGGTTTCTTAAAAATAATAAGGTATGGTTTTTTTTAAGTTGAGCTCTCAAGTTGGTTTAGTTCATGTTTCTTATTTGGTGAGTGGTATGAAGTTATGTTATTAGTCCTTCTGGTAGCTTAAGAGATAAGGCTAGTAAGCATGTGTGGTGGTTCCTAATCGTTTATGGAGATCTGAAGATGCTCAGAAGGTGAAATCTCTTAGATTTACTAGGTAGATTCCCTCTTAGATGTATCTTGATGTGTTCCATTAGATTTATATAGTTTTTTGTGTTCTTTCTTCTTTGGTTACAATGTTTGGTTGAGGAGAGTGTTGGCATGGAGCAAGAAGAAGTTATCAATGCAAGAAGACGTAAGCTCAAGGTAAGGGGGAGTTTGTATTATATTTATAATATGGCACTTTCATATTTGTGGTATTTTTATGTCCTCAAGATCAGCTAGTACCCACTTTGTCATTATGCCAAAGGGGGAGAAAGTTCTAATTATGGGGGTGTTTGAAGAGAGAGAAGTTGACCTATATTTTTCTATATATGATGGTTGTTGACATCAATGACAAAGGGGGAGATTGTTGGAGTGTTTTTAGTGATGTTATGGATGTGTCCTTATGAATGTATGAATATACTCGATAGTCTATGTGATAATTATAATGTGTTTAATGCACTTGTCATAGTATGCTTGAAGAAGGCTTACTTGATGATTAGAGTTGGCATGGTTAGAATTGTTTAGGGATGACTATTAAGATTTAAGGATATGAAATAGGTCCATAATATGTTTTATATTCTATTAGTGGTTTTGTGCATAAGTGGAATATATCTAGTTGTCCATATTTTTCATCTAGACACTTTGGGTCTAGTGGTAAATAATTTGAGTAGGTAATTTGATGAGGTCACCATTACCATGTGGAAGTGAGTCAAGGGGATTTGGTTATATGGTTATGATAATAGTAGTCCCTAGTTTTTATGTGATAGATATTAAGTAATGCAATGAAAAAAAAATCAAGGATATGAGGATGTAAGGTTGGCTAATCAAATAGAACTCACCATGTTCCCATAGCCAAATTTGTGAAGGGTTTAAGCAAAATTGAGAAAACATGTTGATGAGGTCACAATTCACATGACTAAAAGTGTTAGGGAAAAATGATAATATGGGATTGTTCAATTTTGTGCCTATTTTTTATGTACTAACTCTTAGGTCATGCACTAAAGCACGTCAAAATATATGCATTTGGAAAGTTGAGATCTCAAGCATTTTGATAGTGTTTTCCCATATCTAAATTTACAATGTGACAAGAAGAGCCCAAAAAGCATTTTGATGTTATAATATCTCACACATGTCTATGTTTAAAGATAATTTGATCATATGGGTTTGTTCATATTTATGCATAGTTTATTTGTGATAAATTTTAGATCATGTGCCAAAGTATGACAAAAGTTATGTAGGAGCAAAGTTGGTCTCCGAGATAAATTCTAAACATAGTTGGCTCTGTGACAAAATATTTTGAGAGGGAATTTTAATGGAATTATATCTTTCACATACAAAGTTTATAGGATAGATTTTTTACATGTATGGAATATTAATTTAAAGGTGATCATGAGATCTAAATTTGAGATCATGTGTCTAAGCACAGAATAAGTTATTGAGGTCCAAAGTAGGCTTTCCAAGCATATTGTAGTTGGTCCCCATACTTAGTCAATTTTCATGATGTTATAGATCTAGACCTAGTGAAGATCCAATGGATCATGGGAATTTATAAAGTGAATATATATAGGTCACAACAATTTAAATAGGTCAAAGTGTTTGTTGGTTAACAAAGTTAAAGATCAAGACCAAATAAAGATCCAATTATGTATGAGTGATCATATATGAATGATCTAATGGTCTATGTTACAATATATGGAAATAAGTACATGATGTTTAATTAATGATCAAAGGTGTAGTATAAGGATGTAATGGTAAATAGGTGTTTGTACATATTAATTTAATGGTGTGTGTTTCATGATAAAGACCTGACTAATCCATGGAGATTGACGGAGCACATGGAGTCAACATTACAAGATTACATGAGATGTGGTCAAAGTGATTGAGGTTTAGGGTTTGAGAATTGGAGCCTATGTGTTAAGGATTGAATAATATCAATGTTACATGATAAATATGAAGTAGTGAGGACATGATATGATTGAAAAGTGTTTGATGTTTAACTATGATTGTTGCCATTTGAATTTACTAAGGGAAAAACTAGTGCTTAGTAATTTGTCCATGTCTTTTGATAGAAGGCAAATTTGCTCATGATATGAAAATGAAAGATGAAATACACTCCATGTCACATCTAATTAACCTAATTTTAAGATATAGAAGTGTTTAAAAATTAAATATATGAATTTTTAGAATTTATTATGTTTATTCTTATTCTAAAAGTAACCTAAGAAGGATAATTGAGTTTGTATAGTTGTTGTTTTGATGTTTCATGATGAATTAGCTATTGGTAAGTGCTTTAGAATCCATGAAGATGATATATGAGTATTTTAGAGGTGTGATAAATCTATCATAAGTAAGAAAAATTCTTAATAAGTTTAATTTATGTTTAGTAATAGTGTTCCTATGTATAAGGTCTTTGTTGGATTTGTTTGAGCATACATAGACATGATCAAAGTTGACTATGATCATTTGAGGATGTCAGAGGGTACATAAGGAATAGACCCATGTACTTTAAATTGGTATTGTGTTTATTTATTTTATCAATGAAGTATAAAATGGGTTAATAGGTATCCATGCGACCTATAAGAGCTGAAAGGGCCTTATTGAAAGGTGTAGCTACTTAAGGATGACCCATAGATGCTATGGCCAGCTTATGAAGTTTTTTTTGAGATATTCATTTGTGTGTTATATTAATTAAGGGTTAATTTAATTATAATGGTTGAAAATGAATTTGTTAATTATGAAATCCCTATATATAGTGAAATCAAAGATGGTGATTTATAAACTTATGAAATTAAGACTTGGATGAGGGTATGCGAATGTGGAACCAAGTTAAGGTTATAACCTTTGAAAGAGAAGGAATAAGTTAATGAGGACCATAATAGAGAAAAGGGGATCATACATGCTTATCTAATTAAGTTTATGTAGGATGGCATATAGTTTAGTGGACCTAATGAGCCTAGAGGAGATAGAATGAGTAAGTTGCTCAAGGGGCTATGTGAGAGAGTATATTGTGAGTGAAGGCAAGGTGAAAACTATATGAACTTGGTGGTTGATCTAATAGATATATTAGAGTGTGGATTGTGAGTATGACCATCTAGTCATATTATTATTATGATAGAATGGTTGTAGATACAGGGAAGCGAGTGTGAGTGAAGGGTTGAAGAGTAGGGATAGTTGGTATATGTAATGTGTCCTAATTGATATTTATGTGTTGTTTTAAGTATGTAATATGATTTGATCAATATATAGAGTTGTTGTGATATATTTATTGCTAAGAAGTGTAGAGTGGTCCAAATGGTGGCTTTGGATGTTTTGAGTGTACAAAGTTGAAGAGAGATTATATACTTTGTATCTCCATTATATTTGTAGGTAATCAGTGTTGAGGAGATGTGTTCATAGGTGGTTTTTTGGGTTCTCAACATATAAGGGGGTTATTTCATCCTTGCAAGGTGAAACTTGATAAAAGTCTAGTTATTGTGGGTGCTTAGCTAGATAGGTCTGGTAGCTCCTTGTCTGATTGTAGTCTCAATAAAATTAGGAATATTAGTTCATTGATCATTTTAAGATGATTAAATTATATCTTGTTATTAAATAATAGTCATCCAATTTTAGGTTATAGTAGGTTTTTTTCCCCAAGAGGGTTTCCCATGTATGTCGTGTTATGTGCTTGATCTTGCATTATCTTTGTTATTCATTGCAATGAATGATGTGTATTCCTCATGAATGTATGTATTGAATGATTAAGAATTTCTAAGGATTATAACTAAAGTTGAAATATTTGGGATCACTGATTCAACCACTCAGTGATTGTACCTATAACAATGTGGACCTAATTTATTCATGTGATCTGAATAATCATGTATTAAACTTACATAAACCTTGGACTCAACTCTAATATGTTAAAGATACACCATGGTAATCATGTGTCTAGTTTTTTGTTATTGTTAAGTTATTCTTGAAATCTCAAGTTTTCATTATTACACTAATTTTATCTTAGACTATTTAGTCTTATTTTGTAGGATATGGTTTTCTCTAAGATCGATTCTTGTGTGATTATGTAGGATCCTTCATTTCCATGTCACATGGACTTTGAAGAGGATATTATGTTTTCATCATAATAACCATTTTTTCCACACTATGTATGTTTATCAAGTACAAAGAGACATTTTTTATTTATTAATCCAATATCTTGGCATATTTGAGAAAATCCATGGCTTTGGTTTCATAATAAGAAGTAAACATATTTTACTTTACTCTTGATTATCCTTCCCAAGCTCCAAGAGGCTATTATACCTTAAGGGTAGTTAATTGGTAGCCTTGACATCTTGTATTCCTAGTTAGATTCCTAAAAAAGTCTTGATCTTTCCTCCATAACCTTATACAACTCATATAGATATATTCTAGGCATGATTCACACCCCACTCCACCATTAAATCCCATGGTGAAGTTTTTAACCCTTTGGTTTTCTCATTCAATCTAATCAAGGCCGATGCCTTCATCCGATAATTTCCCACCTCCTACCCCATTTAAAACTAATCTAGTAGGTTTCTCTGTAAAAAAAAACACTAAAGTAAAAAATAGGCATTTTCCTTTAAAATTCATGGTTTTATATTTTTGGTGGGAAAAGACTTATTGTAATTAAAATATTTTATAAAACCATAATATAATGATTTAAGTCAAATATATTGACATGAAATCTTATTATTTTAATTTTTTGAAAAGTTTTTTATACAAAGAAAGTCTTATTGTTTTTAAGTAAGACAATATAATATTATGGGACATTTTTTTTAAGGAGTGGGGTGGTAGGTTATTATTTTTTTATAAAATGAACATTTTAAAATGTTTCATTAACTTTACTCATAAAAATAAATCAATGATTGTGGGGTGAGGAATTATTTTAGCTATCAAAGGAGTTAGTTATTTTTTTCAAATAAAAAAATAATATATTATGAGGAATGGAAAGTTGTTTATTTTTAAACCATTAATATTTTTTCTTGTCAAATATTGAGGGTGAGGACTGGTTTGGCATGTGGCCAAACCGCTTCACATTTGAACAATAATTATTTTTTTATCTTTCTCACTTTGTATTACTCATCTTGGATGCACTTTCAACTGAGACTAATGTCCTCAATTTACCTTTAAAATCACATATTTTTTACATTTTCACTCATTGTTCTAGACACATTCTCATTTGTGCCTAACATTTTTTGAGCATACGTTATTTACAACATTCAAGTGGGGGTTCACCATTTCATTTTTTTTTTGGGGTGGGGGGGTTACTATTTTTTTATGTAAATTTATAATAGGTTTTACACTTTTAACTCAAAAACACTACAAACTTCATTTATACATAATAGATACAAGTTCAGTTAACTATCTAACACCACTTAACTATTATTAATGGTAAACCAAAATGCAAATTGTATCAAGGAAAAATGGTTGCATATTATTACAATGGTAAATTATACTAAACATAATACAAAAGTATAAAAATTTAAGTGATAAAACTATTGTGATGAATCCTATGGGTTTTTATGTCTATCAATTTCTCATGATGTTCTCTTTCATGTAGAGTCTGCTAAAAGTCCTAATGAATTCTGGACTACCTTGTTAAATATATTTAGGAAGATAAATGTAATGAGATGACATGAGTTATATAAAAAACTCATTAGTTTGAGTCTTATTAGTTTTGACACCCTTTAGTATTTATTTAATAATTTTATGTCCTTGAGATTAAAGCTAAAATAATGTGGGATAGATAAGAAACATGACCAACTTATTCCTTCTATAGTCTCAAAACTAGGTCTTGATTGCTATATCTTTGTCTCTACCTTATATTCCACTAAAATTGATCTAATTACTACATGGAAGATGTTTTATTTAGATTAATTTGTTGTTGACTTGACTCAAGAGAAATATAAGTTAATATAGATGGGCAACATGAAGCCCTCAAAACCTAAAAACCTAATTGTTGGGAATGGGAAATAGAGGGCTTCAAAGAAAAAGAAGAAGAAAAATAGAAAGGATCAAGAGAATAAGAAAAACCCAACCTATGCCAAAATAACCATATAAATCTCCTCTTATAATGAAAAATCTAAGAAAATAAGGTTAAGTGTGCTTATAGAAAGAAAATTGACCATGGTGAACACAAGTGAATGAAGAAATAGACTGACTACCTGATTCATGTTCTCAAAAAGAACAAATAAGTGTTCCTGAGTCTATCAATCTAAATTCATAAACTTGATATTCTTATAAGGAAAGAGTTAAAGGTAAAGATAAATAAAATAACAAAGATCCTGTATAATTTTTAGTTAAAGCCTCTTCATAGGTTATTGACTAAGGTGCTTCGCACCACATAGGCTCTTCACAAGTTGAGTTTTATTCCTTAGAGCTTTGTATCATGTCTTATATCACTTTGGTTGATGATAATTTATTAGAATTTATAGGGAGATGGTATATTGAAATGTATGGAGGAACATTCAAAAAAATTTAAGTGTTATATTGCTTTCAACTAATCTCCTATTAGTGTAACAAATCACTCATATTAGTAAATACATGAGGTTAGAATTTTCAATAGATTTTATTATAATAAGAGAGTTCAATAATTATTCTAAAGTGATAGTGGGTAGGGTAAATTACCAATATAGTCTATATACCTTCTCACATTTTACACCTAATTCTTTTTCAATTGTAATATTGACTCATTTAGATAGAGTTAGTAAATTATGGCATAAAAAATGACTCATAAAAAATAACTCATAAAAAATGACATGGTCATAGTAATACCTCAACTCCATTTCTCTAAGGGTATTTTCAAGGGTTTCGCCCTTAGGAAGCATCTTTCAAAGAAATTTGACAAAGGAAAATCTTAGAGGGATTCACAGTTATTGGAATTAGTACATGGTGATGTATCTATTTTCACTAGTAAATATTTCATAAGGGCTAAGTATGTCCTTGCCTTCATTATTGATTTATTGATATAGACATGGGTCTACATACTTAGGAATAAATATCAATTTTTTGACTTTTTAAAATTCAAATTTATTGAAGTGAAACGATTTGATAAATGCATGAAGGATCTTAGAACTGATAATGGGGGTGAGTATGTCAATAATAAAATTGAGTAGTTTTTCACAACATATGGGATTGATTTTCAGTGTTAAATTCCATACAATCCTAAATAAAATAATTTTTTATAATGTAATAATGGGTATTTTAAAGAGATGTCAAACTATATGATTCACTCTAATGTTGAACATTATCATTGATTAAAGGGGAGATTGTTGATCATTATCATTAGTTATTGAGTTGTTGAAATAAGTGTTATCATTGATGTTAATATAATATATTAATGTCAAAGGTTCTTTTCAATGTGAAATGTCAAATTAGCCTTGAGGTATGTGTATGATGAGTTCTATTGACAACATATTGAGTGTTGTTATTGTATGAAAGTAGTGATGTGAGAATACTATTCAAAGAATGTTCATATGATAACTTGAGTGATATCATTGATAATCATCATGATTTAGTATAGGTCAGCATGTCATGTAACTTTCAAATATTTTCTTAGACCTTATGAGATTATTTATGTAGGTAGTATGATGAAATGAGTGAGCTTAAAATATTTGTGTAAGTAGTTCCAAAGATTATCCGAATGAGCTATGAAGATGTGAAATCTCTAAAGAATACTTGATAGTGTTTGATCATGAGAGAGGTTATTTTATTTTTTACATGAGGGGTTTAGGACCTAAAAAATGATTAGAATGTTAGATCTAAAGATTTATTTGTGTAGCTTTAAAGATGCTCTAAAGTGCATTATGAATATCCTTAGTCAAGCTCCAAAGATCTATAATAAGCTCTGCATATGTTATGTTTAAGCTCTAAATAAGAGTGAGTGCATGAGGTTACTTGAGTATAGATAATATGAATTATACAATATGATTATTTCAAGGTAAAGACTATAAGGTGGTTATAATGTCATATTCAAGGTATAATGAGACTTAAAAGTCAAAAAAGAGATATGGTGGCCATATGGGGTATCAGGTTCAGTTTCAAAAACATGTGATTAGGTGATCATTGAAAGAGGTGAGTCAATTCATTTTAAGTATGTGCATGAATTTTTAGGTTATGGTCTATAGGAAAAGGCTTCAAAAAGTGTTGCAAGGTTTCTTTAGTGCACAAATTGAAGAGTTGTCTACTTGAGAAGGTGTTTTCAAGTGTTCCTTGACACATATAGCATCTACATGAGAACCTAAGTTTTTAATGGTTTATAATTAATATTTTTATATCAAATTTACAATAATTAGTTTTTGAAAAGAAGAACTAATCTTTACGAATGATCATTAAGACTAAAATTTGGTATAAACCCTCAAGGAACCCTAAGATTGACCCAATGTTGAATATCTTGTTATAAAGATATAAGAACAATTTGGTATGGTCAGATATGTTATTGGAGGTTGAATTTAACTCTCTCAATCATCTCTAGGTGTGATTGGTTTTTGAGGTGAGTAAACAGACCCTATATGAAATTGCTTATTTTTTAGAGATTTATTGTAGCATATACAGTTGATAGAGTCAAAGTTGATAAATGAATGAAGTTTGAAGTGTTATATTTGTTTTTTCTCATGAATGTTTCTATATATTTTACATATCTCAGGTGTAAAAATTTGGTGATCTAATTGGGCTAGTCACTAATAGACCTAGTGATGCAAACAGTGAGAAAATCAGATAGAAGTGAGAAGATGTTTCCTAATGTGTTTTCATATAATAATTATGTATTGAAGTGGATGATGATGTTTTTTTGGACTTTAATAATCTATTCATGTTTTTCATAATATTGGAGTTAATGTAATAGGTTGAAACATTGAAGCCAAAATAGCTTGACTAGCTGAGTAGAGTTTGTGATAGAGTACATCAATAGATTCATTTACAAGATAACTAGTTTACATAAGATCTTATGAATTTTTGGGTTGAGTTTATATGAGGATGATATAATATATTTTTAATTAATTTAAAACCTTTTAACCAATTCAATCATGTGATATAAGTTCTTGTTTCCTTGACTATGTTTTGAAGTTAGTTGGCACTTCTGAATATACATCTTGTCGATAAGAGTTTGAGCTTATATACCCTAATTTGAAGAATTTGATAAAGTCAGTGCTGACCTTGAGGTCATGTCTGACTATGTATTTTTTTGACATTGTTGTTTGGAAAAATTATGTTTATGCCTAAATTATTCAAGATAGATTTTTTGTGTATGCATAAGCATTTTATGAACAATGATTTGAGAAGGGGTTCAAATGGTGATTAGACCTAAAATGTGTTACGAAACTAGAGTGGAGTTGTATAATGTATATTTGAGTGGAATATGATTTTTTCCTACCATTTTATGTGTTTTAATATGCTTCAGGAAAGATGAAAGGGTAATTTGTTGCTAAACAGACCTTTTAGGTCTCCATAAAGCCTAAAAGAGGAGTAAGGGCTAACTGAGCTATGGATGACATAATGTATTGGTTAATTAATTATTAAGCCATATTATTTTCAATATTATAAGACTTAATATATGTCTGACATAATAAGATAATTATGTGGCTGACTAAGGAGCATATGATTAAGTGACTTGTATAAAGCCAAAGTAGTTTAGGCCTATTTGAGTGTGTTATAAGAGAAGAGAATAAGAAATTGATATAGATCATTATTGATAGTAAATGGGTCATGAAAACCATTCAATAATTGTCATAAATATCTATTATAGGTTATATATATGAGGATCAAGGTCAAAATACCTAATCAAGCCATAAAGAAGTCTAGTTGAGAGAAGAGGGATGGAAGCTAGTTTGAGAGGGATAGAAGTGAATGAGAAAATGAAGATGAATATAATATTATATTATATAATATTTAAGGGTTTATTATATTTATCAGGTGTTTCAAGTGGTTGATTTGGTGCTAAGTCATCTAGGGGTTTGTTTCCTCTTTTCAAGTGGGTGCTTGTTAAATCCTAGCTGAGTTAGTGCTTAGCTAGTTGGGGTTGGTGTTCCATGTGGAGTTGGTGCTTCACTAAATATTATTGGTTGTATTATAGGAATGTATTATATCTGATTCATAATTATTATCTATTCCTTTTAAGGTTTTCCCATGTATATTATATGTTCATGTGTTTTATTCTCTTTCTTTTTAGAGCTTATGTCTGTTAAGATGTACATCCTTGTTAGAATAGTTCATGTATGATTACATGGAAATGAATGAAAATTTTTAAGGACTAATTCACCACCCTCTCAATCCTTTTGATTCTAATAATTGGTATCATAAATTGGTCCTTTGAATTGGGTCTAAAATCATAAAAAAGATCCTAAGAAACAAGGATGACTAGTCAACAAGCTCAAGGTGGTTTCTCTAACAATAAGGTTACATTGTTTAATGGATCTAACTATGCCTTTTGGAATGTCAAAATTAATATATATGTGATTTATAAATGAAATGATATTTGGTAGTCAATTTTGGATGGTTATATTTCACCTCTTATTCTACCAACATATGCAGCAGGTAAGAAGGCTAGTGAAAATAACTCAAAGGCAATGAATTCCATTCTTTGTGGCCTATTAGAGGCTGAGCTTGTAAAGGTAATGCATTGTGTATCAACCAAACATATATAGAAAATTTTGAATAACATATATTAATGAAACACCAATGTTGGAGGTTTATCAATGATGTCTCCAAGGTGACCAAGGATGTTTATGAAGTCTCATATGTGTTAGAATGACAATGACAAAGTGTGCTTGAATGACATTTAGTGTTTTTACAAGGTCCTTCAGTGTTTGACTTAGTGAGGAAATTAATGGATGTTATTTATAGTTTGGAAATGTTTAAGAGACCTTATGGGATGTAATGAGTGATTAGAGTGCTTATATAAGTGAACATAATTAATCAAAATAGTCATATGAATGTCTAAGCTCAAGTAATCATATCAATCCATAAGGATGAGTAAGAAGTTTAATGATGTCATATTTCACATGTGTGAAGGTTTCAAGAGTATATTTATATGTTGATAGATTCACCTATGTAAGTATATTATATCTTTCAAATTTTAGGTCTAGACATGAAGCGTATCAAAATTTATTAGGGTGCAATGTTGGCTTCTTAGAAAGAATTTATGAAGTTCCCATACTTAGCCAAATTTGTGATATCAAAGATTTATGGTGAGAATTCAATCAGATCTAATATAAATGGTGAGCATTTAATCTGATCAGATAATGATATAATAGAGTGCATGATCTTGTTAATTATGATACAATGGTGTGTATTTATTTAGTATGTCAAAGGATGTTCAGAAGATGTGCGGCACTGCCAAGTGGTAGAAGTTCATTGGAGTCAAATAGTCAATGTGTATAAAAGGCATGTAAGGGTGCCAAGTGTCTTAATCATGGATTCCTATGATAAATATCAAAGGTGAGCATTAAAGATTTAAATACTTAATAATTTTGAGGATATCGATTGATCATAATTAATCTAGTTGTGTAGGGAACATGAGATGGAGACAAAGTGTTTGATGTTTAGCATTTACATAATGACCATTGGAATTTGATTATTCAAATTAATGAGGGAAAACTTATCTATAAGTTTTGAGCTATATATTTCTATCCAAGATTAATTTTATGGTGGTGAAAAAGGAAAATTTTAAGAGGACTTCATGTCACATCTATAAAATCTAGTTAAAAGGTTTGACTATCTATACGGGCGAAGTTATTGAGATCCAAAGTTTACTGTATGTTCATTCATGGTAGTTGTATGTACATAATAATGTTTGAGTATTTTTTGATTTTGTAAAATAGTGTTTTGGTGGGAATATTCATTTTAAGATGTATTAGAGGTCATATAGAGTGGACTCATGTATTTAAAAGTGATCTTGTGTTCTTTTTCACTCGATGAAGTGCTAAAGGGGTAATAGGTCTCAATAAGACCTATAAGGGATACTAAGGCCTAATTGAAAGGCATAAATACTTAAGTGTGACCCATAGATGATATGGTTGAATTGTGAGGATGTTATTGAGATATGTGTTATCATGATATAAGTCTTGATGGTTAAGGTAAGTATTATGACTGACCTAGAAGTTGATATTCGTGAAGACTTTATAAAGAGTGGAGACCAAGGCAATGGTTCATAGACTTTGAGGTGGATGAGTTGTGAGAGAGAGGATTCAAATGAAGAAGGGAAAATTTAAAAGATAAGGTATAGGTCATTGAGGACCAACAAGGAGTGAAGAAGATTAGTCATGCTTGTCTAATCATGTTGATGTAGGAGGACACATAGGTCATTGGACATAATGATCCTAGAGGAGGCAATTTGAGCAAGTTATCCCTAGAGGTAGCTTGAGAGAGATTAGAGGTGAATAGTATAGACAAAGGTGATCATCATTAGTTAAAGAGTAGAAATAGGTGTTTAAGGTGATCTATTCAATTAGCTAAGTGGGTGTTTGGTTACCTAGGTCTTATTTACTCCTTGTAAGCTAAAGCTTGTTAAAGGTCTAGTTATGGGTGCTTAACTAGATAGGGGTAGTATCTCCTTATGGGATTGGTGTCTCACTAAAATAAGGGATGGGAATTCCTTGATCATTTTGTGCTTATATAAATGCTATATGTTATTTTATAGGACTGTAGTCCATATTTTAGGGTTTAATGGGTTTTATTCCCTAAGAGGGTTTCCCACATATATGATGTGTTCATGTGTTGTATGATTTTATGTATGTTTCAGATGTATGAACTTTCATGTTTATGTTGCTTGATCATGTTGATGTCTGATAAATGTTTAAATATTTGGGAATTTAATTTGATTATCTTGCATCACTAATTCACCCCCCCTCTTAGTGATTGTACGTCTAATAACTAGTATTAAAACAAGACCTTCATTACAAGTTTAACTAGTTGAAGGTGATCCAAGGTAATGTTGACCAAATTTTAGCCCTTTAGGACAAATTTGGGCACCCCTATTTTCAAAAATCATCTAGGTATTATCTTTGTCTAGGTCTATTACTTAGCTTTTCTTTGGAATAAGTGTTCTTTGATAAAGCCCATAATAAATGTACAAGTCTATTCCTTTTGGAAAGTTAATTTTTGGTCTTTTCTAGTATTCTTTCTTAAGTGTTGATATATCTTAGAAATTATTAATGACTGTATCTTTCTCTGGATCATTCATTTCCTTCTTAAGAATCATATACCTTCTTGAATATAGCATATAAAACATTGATATAGTAATAAATACTAAGTTGTGAGTCTTTTTTGAAAAAATCCTTGTTCTATCTTTAAGTACTAGTTGCAATCAATCGAGAGGAAATTATACATTGGTACATCATCATTTTGTTTTTAGTTATTTTCCTTTACCCTTTTAATACATAATTTATATATTAGAGAGATTTTTAAAGTACATCAAGGGGAGTTAGCACCCCTTGATTCATCTCAATGAAGTTCTCACCCATAACAAGAGAGATGATTCCATTTTGCCACTTAGATGAGGAGAGCTGAGCATCTCCTCAAGGGTGAAAATCTAAGAGTCAAGAATTTTTGGCACACCGATGGGACCTCTAAGTCCTGGAAGATTATTCAATATTGGTGCTGATCTTAGCATTGGTAAAGAGAAAGAAACATCTACATTCAATACTTGGTGACTCCATTGAAGAATTCAAGTTTTTTTTTGATGATTAGTCCTATTTTCCATGCCAAAGGTGACCAATAGGTCTACTACTAAAGGTGTACCCTTTGAGTTTGTGGAATTACCTCTATATTCTCCCAAAAGGTTTAGGTTTTTCAATACTCATCCTTACAAAAGATATTTTTTATTTAAAGCTTACAAGTTTGTGTTAAATTCCATCTATAACACCCATAGTGATCATTCTAGAATGGATATAAGACAACCTTTTGTGCTTTTCACTAGGGCATCTCTCTTGCATCTTGCCCAATATGATCAAATTCTAAGAACAACCCTCAAAATTATCTCATAGTTTAGTGGAGATGATCCTATTAATACCATTAAGAAAATAAAAAATATAGTAAACTTTTTTAATATCCACAATATCACCCAATAAAATGTAGCTATTAATTTGGACTTGTCTTTTAAAGGAATTTTTTTTGGATTGGTATGGGACCCTACTTGTAAATTCTAGTAGATCATGGGATGAATTGGGGCTTTTATTCACTGATATGTTTTGGGAAAAGAGTGATCACCTATCTCTAGCTGAGAAATTGACCAAAATAAAGAGGTAACCACATGAATTCACATAGGATTTTAATACTAGGTTCCAAAAAACTTGGGACAAAATCCCAATTCTTGTGAGGCTAACCACAAAGTATCCATTTTTGTACTACTTAAAAGTGTTGAATAATCACATTGCCATGATGATTCAATATATGGATGGAAACACACTACTTACCACCTATTAAATAGCCATAAATGCTAATAATTTTCTTTTCCAAGAAAGAAAAATAAGTCCTAGACCTCTAATGTGAATATTCCTTGATTTGCATTCTCCTAGTCAAAGTGCATTGCCCACTTTTGCTCCTCTGTCTAGTCAAGAAAAATATGCCATTACCCCTACCAATGAAATCCATGAATTTAAAATCCTACTTTAAAGTGTTACCAATGATTTAGTTTCCATCAAAAGATAACAAGATCAAGGTTATATACCATATCAATCCTATAATGAGTTTGGACAAACAAATAAACATCCTTTTTAGGGAAATAATCAAGGAAAAGGTTAAATTACCCATGTCAAACCTTATCAAATATATAATCCTAGTGATACTTAATTATAAAAAACCCTTATCCCCACTCAAAATAATTTGTTCCAAGAAAAACCCAACTAACCATGTTTTGAACGTGGTCAAGAACAAGTTGCTTATGCAAATCTATGCATAATCAAGGTATGGTAATGCAAGGTAGTCAATATTTACAAGATTCAAATTTTGAAGGACCCATGTAAGGTGGGGTGGAAAATTTAAAACCTTAAAACTATGCTACCCTCATAATTCATTTGGAGGGAAAGTTTTGTGCCATTAAATACTTGGGAAATACAAGCAATCAAAATACTAGTGTTGCCTGTAATACTAAGTCCAAAAGGAAGGCTATCGATGAAGCTCAAGGAGCTAATAAAGGACTTGTTATGACTCATAAATCATCTATTATGGTAATTAGGTCTAAAAAAGATCCTAAAGTACAAGAAAATTAGAGGATTCTAAAATTTAGTCTATGCTACAACAACACTATGGAGGGTAGATTTTCCAACAAAAGTTTAAAAAGCTTCCCAAAGGCCTAGTGAATATTGAAAGCATATTAAATGAGGATAAATAGATCAAGAAGGAGAGGGTAAGCATGCCAACCAAGAAAGAGAACTATGAAATGGTAGAGATATTAAAAGTTAGATTACTTACACTCAAAAAGATATGCATTAGTCAAGAAAAACATGATTTAACTGAATTATGCAAAGAGTTTAATGATATTTTTGCATGGGAATTAGTGACTTGAATGGTTTTGATCAAAGGTTGGCTCAAAACACCATATATATATTAAAATTACAAAATCATCAAGAAAATATAAAGGCCAACCAATCCTAATATTGATCCACTCATGAAGAAAGAGCTCACTAAGTTGATTGAGTCTAGAATAATTTTTCCTATCAAACATTCTTCTTGGTTGGTCAATTTAGTCCCTATTAGAAAGAAGAATGGGGAGATCATGTTGTGTGTGGAATTTGTGCATTTTAATAGAGTGTATTTGAGATACCATTATCCCCTCCCTTGTATGGAGCAAATTCTGTAAGTGGTGGTAGGTAGTGAAAGGTTTTCTCTCCTAGATGGTTATTCTAGATACAATCAAATCTTGGTGAAATAAAGTGACCAATAAAAGATAACCTTCAAAACCAAATGGGGAACATATTACTATAGGAAGATTCCATTTTTATTATCAAATTCTAGATCTAATTTTCAATTTGTAATGGACATGGCTTTCCAAGGACTAATCAATGACGTTGTATTGGTATATCTTGATGATCTAATAGTTCTCCAAAGAAGCAAAAAATCAATTGAGTCACCTAAGATATATTTTTAAGAGGTGTAGAGAGTTTTAGATATCTCTAAAATAAAATAAATGTGTGTTTGTTATTCATGAAGGCAAAATCTTAGGCCACATTATTTCTATGAAAGGTCTGTCCATTGATCCAGAAAGGGTAAGTGCCATCTTGGCATTATCTTTATCTAAACATAAGAAGGGTCTACAAAGCTTCCTTGGTAAGATAAATTTAATTAAGAGGTTTATTCCTAATTTTTCTAACCTGGTCAATCCCTTTACCTCCATGTTAAGGAAAGATGAGATATTCACTTGGATAAGGAGGAAATAAAGTTTTGAGGAGATCAAGCAAGCCATTACCCAAGCTCCTACTCTTGAAAGTCCAAACTTATCCAAGGACTTAAATTTGTATACTTCTAGGAATGAATAGGTAATCTCTACCATTATTAATCAAGCTAATGATGAAAATTTTTAACAACCTATTGCCTTATTTAGTCAAGGTTTAGAAGGTTATGATGTAAGATACATATATGTTGAGAAACAAGTTCTTTCAGTTATAAGGAGTTTGAAGAAGTTCAGGCATATGTTGTCTAACAACAAGTTTCACATTTTTGTTTCTCTTCTTAGCATGAGGAAATTTTTGTTGAGTAGAGATTTTAATGATAAAAGGGAAAGTTGGATCACCAAAGTGATGCAGTATGATGTGGACATCAAAACAACCAAGATAATGAAGGGAAAAGGACTATGTAACCATCTTGATTCATACATGAAAGAGCAAAGAGAGGTTTCTTTGGCACTCCATGATAACCATCTAACATTTTTACCTTCAACCATAAGGAGTTGGACACAATACATGATTCATTTCCTTCAAACTATTGAGTGTTCACAAGGTCTTGATTGGGCCAAAAGAAGGTATGTTAGGGTACAATGCATTCCTTATGTACCTATTGATGGAGTTCTATTTAGAAATGGATTTTTAGGTGTGTTTTTGAGATGTATTTATTCAAATTATATTGACAAAGTGTTGCATGAGTTTTATGATGGACTATTTAGTGGTCACTTTGCTCCAAGAACTAAGACTACTAAGATTATGAGAATTGGTTACTTTTAGCCTAGCTTTTTTAAGGACACTCACACTTAGGTAAGTAAATGCAAAAAGTGTGATCTTTTTTTATGGAAAAAAATATATAGCTACCTTGCCTGTTCACCTAATCTATGTTGAATAACTATTTATGCAATGGGGTTTGGATTTCATAGGCCTAATCAATCTTCCTTCTACTGATGGTCACAAGTGGGTCTTGATAGCCACTGATTATTTTACAATATGGGTGCAGTCAATATCTCTTAAGGAGGCTAAATAAAGTTTAATCTTGGAATTCTATGAAAGTATAGTAATAAGGTTTAAAGCTCCTTCAATAATCATTTCAAATAATGCATTAGCCTCTTAGAAACAAGAACAAGTGAATGAGATTTTAAGCATGGCATATATCTTCATACCTCCTCTAACTACTATCCCTAGGGAAAAGGACTAGCTAAGTCCATAAACAATAATTTGATTAGGATCATAAAGAGGACTATGGAGGAGATTCCAAGGACTTGACACACCAAGTTGAAGATAGCTCTTTAGGATGATAGGATCACCCTAAAGAGAGCAATTGGGAATGCACCATACACAATTGTGTAAGGAAGGGAGGCTAGGATTCCTATCTCATTTGAGTTATTAGCTTTAGACCTAGCCTATCAGCTATAATTTATGGAGAAAGAGAGCATGGAAGTTAGGTTACATGAGTTGATGGAGCTTAAGGAGGTAAGAGATCAAGTAATGCAAACCATGATAACTCACCAAGAACAAACAAATAAGTATTTTGATAAGAAATCCATGCCAAGGAGTTTCTTGGAAGGAGACATTGTCTTAAAATGGGATGAAGATAGAGCCAAACCTGGAAGGCATATAAAGTTTGATGATTTTTTTAGTGGCCCATATGTGGTCACACAATGCAAACAACACGATTCTTTCCAAATCTCAAAGTTTGATGGAGAGGAGCTACATATCCCATTCAATGGGATATATCTAAAGCATTTTTATTGATGTCCTCCTTTTCCTTTGTACATATTTTCTTATTTTTCATATGTTCCCTAAGTGCTTATGTACATGTGTGAGTTTGTCCTTGTCTTGTTTTGTGTTATCTTTACTTGTTTTTGCTATTATTATGTGGTGTGTTTCCTTGTGTTTTGTTTTGGCATAATCCTTGTTATTCATCTTCAAGAATCCATTGACTCCATTGGCCCTGAGTTGGATAAGGCTACTGGTCTAGTCAATATAGTAGGCATACTACCGCTACAAGTCACTAATTTTTTGACCAAATTTTGGCCCTTCAAGCCAAAATTGGGCACCCATATTTGTAAAAATAATCTAAGTCTTATATTTGGTCAATTCCAGTACTTAGATTTTTTCAGAAGAAGTGTTCTATGATAAAGCCCACAACAAATGTACAAGTCTATTCCTTTTAGAAAGTTTATTTTTGGTCTTTTCTAGTATTCTTTCTTAAGTTTTGAGATATATTAGAAGTGATTCATGACTTTATCATTCTCTAGATAATTCATTTCCTTATTAGGAATCATATACCTTATTGAATCTAGCATATGAAACATTGATGTAGTAATAAATCTTGAGTTGAGTTTTGTGTGAAAAATACCTTGTTATATATTTAATTAGTGATTGCAGTCAATTAAGAGGATAATATACATTGGTGCATCACTATTTTGTTCTTAGTTATTTTCCTTTACCCTTTTCATACACAATTGATACATTAGATATATTTTTTAAGTGCATCAAGGAGAGCTAGCCCCTAATCTAGAGATTCATTTCAATGAAATTATCACCCACAACAAGAGAGATGATTCCATTTTTCCACTTGGATGAGGAGAGATAAACATCTCCTCAAAGGTACAAATCCAAGCATCAATAGGTGCAATATGGTAAGTTAACAAATATATGGTTTCTTTACAAATTAATCACTAATGTATAATGCATCCACTTATGTTTTTTGGAGTGAATTAATGAAGAGTTACATCATATCAATAGGGTTTAACATTTGGAAATATATTATGGATGGATATTTAGCCCCTTCAAAGCCTCCAAAAAGTGTAGTTGATAAGAAGTTATGTGAGAGCAATTCTAAGGCAATGAATGCCATCACTTGTGCTCTTTCATAGATTGATTACACCAAGGTAATACATTGTAAATTTATCAAGGAGATATGGGATAAATTTTAGATAATTTATGGTGGGGATTCAAAGGTCAAGTTGGACAAGTTGAAAACTCACCAAACATAATTTTAAAGTCTCAAGATTAAGGAAGAATATTTTTTATCATCCTTTTTCTAGAGAGTTGATGAGATTATGAAAAATTTTAGAGGTCTTGGAGAGATGCTTGAAGAATATACTATAGTAAAAAAAGGTATTATGGTCTCTCTCCATCAAGTTTTATTCTAAAGTGTCTACTATAGAATAAAATCATGATATTAATTAGATAAATATGGTTGAATTGTATGAAATCTTTACTACTTATGATATGAGACTCAATAATGACAAACTACCAAAGGAGGAAGCAGTATTAAATATAGAAAATAAGTCAAATAAGAAAATAAATCAAGGTAAGGAAGATAATTATGATGAAATATATGATGATGAACTAATAGATTTGTTTACAAATAAATTTAAAATAGGCTCAAGGAGTTATAAGCGTAAGCTACCCTTCAAATATTTCAATAGTGGAGAAGTAGGACACTTTGATAACAAGTGCCCTCATAAACATTAGAATAATGATGATGAAGAGATTGGTGAAAGCCAAGATGAAGGTAATGAGACATTAAAGTTTGATATGAGGAAGAAAAGATTCAAAAAGTTTGACAACAAGAAGAATTCCTTCGAGAAAAAGAAGAGTCTCTACACCAATATGGATTTTAACTCATCAGATGAGAGTGAAGATAGTGTTTTTGAGTTTGATAATGAAGATGAAGTCCTCTACATGGCTGAGGAAGGAAGTTTCTCATATCAAAAAGAGTCTAATTAGCATGATATAGATAATAAAGAAGATAAGGAGGAATTTTAGATTGAATTGAGGAATGGTCATGAAGAACTAAAGATTGAGAAGAAGATTAACATGAAGATGAAGTCTCAAATCAAGGACTATAAAGAGTAATTTATTGTATTTGAGGTAAGAATAAATGAGGACACCAAAGAACTTGAAGATATAGTTAAGCATCTTAGTTTTCAATTATAAATCCTATCTACAAGCTTGAAATCTAAATAAGATGACTATTCATGGTATGTGATTGATAATGAGTCATTAAAAGTTGAGTTACAAAAGACATCTAGTAAGATGAAATCATTTGTGATGTTTGAAAATATTTCAAGTGTTTTAGAAAAAAATATGAATAGTAAAAAACATTCTAGGGATATAATTTGACATGGTTATAAAGAAGAACAAAATAATGTAACTCAAGACAAGGTGAAGACTAATGTGAGCAAAGAAAATTAGACCTTGAGGGTCAATAATCAGTCATGGAATGAATATTCTAGTAGAATGAAGACAAATCAAATCAAACAAGCAAAATCCATTAGGTATGCCAAATTAAATGGTTATTATTACACTTTTAATCAATTTAATCTAGAGCAAGATAGTGTAAAAGACATGCTAAGAATGAGTGTAATTATTAGTCAAGTGGTGTAAGAAAGTTTCAATACTTCAACTATCATGATGTGGGATACTTTACAAAATGTTTTCCAAATAAAGTAAGGTAAGTTGAGTTTCCTTCGAAAAGAATGATTTTCTACAATTGTGAGAAGACTAACCACATTATAGGTTCTATAAGTAAAGGTTAGCAAGTCAAAACAAGTTTAATCATACTCCTAGTGTACAAGGAATAAGGATAGTAAACTCATGGAAACTAAAAGTGGAATGTGTGAGTCATAATGAGTTTGCAGGTCTAAGTGGTCTATTTGTTATGGTGGAGAATGCTTCAAAGGTTGAAAAATGTTAATATATCTCATTATCTTTTCATGTTGTGAATGAAGAGAATATGCTCAAGGAGAAGACGAAGATGTTAGTTGAGGCTAGAACTGAGGTATCTATAGATCTAAGTGAAAATCTTGCTATTATTAAAAAAGTATCATGTGAAGAACATCAATTTATAATATCTAATGATAATGTATGTCATGAATTTTTGTTGTCTCCATGTATTGTCAATTCAAGCTTAGAAGAGAAGGAGAATATTTTATTATATGAGCAATTTATTTTTATTAAACCTAAGAAAAAAAGTAAGGAAAATTAGTTATATATCTACAATATGACCAAGGAGGATAAGGAATATGAGGAGTTACTAGCATCTCCTAGTTTCACATTGTTCTAGGACATTGTGGGTTAGGGTGTCTCTATTTAGGCTTCAAAGAGACACTTGATAGAAAGAAGAAGCATGGTGTATGCTAGTTGAGCTTTAGTTAATATTATAGGACAAGATAAGTCATGATAAGATATGATTGGTTAAGGGGGGAAAATTATTTCTCTGTAACTACTCCAAAGTGTTGTGATGGAATGATTTAGAAGATATTTTCAGTGACAATGATCCTAAAGTCAAAGATTTGATAAATATTTGATGGATGGTCTAGATCATCAATATAGTGAATAAATAAGCTATGTATCCAAGTTTTGTAAGCAATAAATGGAATTTTTCATGTGTCAAATCAAGGATGATGAGTTGTCAAGATATTTATTGCATAAAAATGTTGGGTATGAAGATTTATAGGTGTCATTTGAATAGTTACAAGTGTTAAAGGTATATTATTGGGATGAAAAGGTGTGTTGACCTCATTAAAGTGTGTTCTAGGTGATTTAAAAATTAAGGTCTTTTGTGTGCAATTGGAGTATTTTTGTTTGCTCTTGGGTTTCCCAATTTGTGCTTAAGGGTATGCAGGTCAAAAATCATGGTATAGTAAGTATGGGTTACCAAAGGATTCTAAACTCAAAATTTGGTCTATAAATGTGTAGTGATGACCTACAAGTGTGAGAACAGTTTTAGAGATGGGAATTGACCAAAAGGTGGTGTGTTGACCATGTTTCTCTTGTAAACCTAGTGTTTTTGCTCATGTTAGAAAAATGGTTTGCATAATTATTTGAGATTTAAGGATGTTTAATATGTTGAAATGGATAAATGGGTGGTTAAAAAGTCTTTCATAGTCTTATATAAGTGCATGGTTGGTTTTATAGAGGAAGATTTATGCAAATGGAGGGATAATTGGCTAGTATATTTGTGAAGGAAGTATGTTTTAGAGGAAGATATAAGTATTTATTTTTGGAATTAATGATGGGGAATATGAGAATGATTTATATATGAATTTTCAAGCCATGAAAGTTCATAAATAGAAAGCTATGGGATTTGTAAGGTCTAGGTAGGGTTACAAGGCCTCTAAGCAAGGCTAATATGAAGAAGTGGACTTTTTGGTCTTTTTATCCAAAATAACAAGGTGATCAAAGGGTTCCTAAGCTTAGGTGACTTAAGGAGAGTCTATTTAATGTTTTTAAGGTAAGTTCATGAAATTTTTTATGTTCATGTATGTTTTTCACAGAAGCTATGTATGATCAAAGAAGAGTGTAGTCATGAAGCATGTTTGAAAAGCTTAAGATAATAAGAGGTATGAATAATGTTAGGGGGAGTTTATATAATATCTCAAAGGTATTAATTTACTATTATTTGTTCTTGATGTCTTTTCAGGTTTGCATGATTAGGAGTTGAGCTTGCTTTGTCATTGTGTCAAACGAGGAGAATGTGCTTGAAGAGAGAGACAAAATCTAAGAATAAGATTTGTATTAGTGTTTAACATCAATGATAAATGGTGATATTGTTATATATTTTTCAATTATGTCTCTAAGGTGACCATGGATGTTTATGAAGTGTCTTGTGTGATAGAATGATAATGATAAAGTGTGCTTCAATGAGCTTCAGTGTTCTAACATGATTATTCAAAATTTAAACTAGTGAGGAAATTAATGAATGTTATTTATATTGTGTACATGTTTAAAATACCTTATGGGATGTTATTAGTTCTTAGAATGCTTATGAAGGTGAATGAAATTCATCAGAATAGTCATATGAATGTCTAAGCTCAAGTAGTCATCTTGATAGATAAGGCTGAGTAAGAAATTTAATGATGTCATATTTCAAATGTGTGAATGTTTCAAGAAAATTTTGATATATGGATACATTCCAATATGTAAGGATATCATATGGTTCAAATTTTAGGTCTAGACATGGAGTGTAATAAAAGTTATTAATGTGCAAACATGGCTTCTTAGACAAAATTTACTAAGTTCCCAAACTTAGCCAAATTTGTGATATCAAAGATCAATGATGAGCATTCAATTAGATATAAGATCAATAATGAGAATTTAATATAACTAAATAATGATCTAACAAAACACATGTGTTTTAGTAAATTTTTTCTTATTATTTTAGAAAGGGAAAAGAAGAAATTAAGTATGGGTATGGTTGAAAAAGTTATATTATGCATACATTGAATCAAAAGATTGTGAAACTATCCTATTTGGCTTGGGAGGATGACCTAAAGATAATAAAGCACTAAAGTAATTTTATTTTTTAGATAGGTAGTTGAGTGGATTGCCTAGCGATAGCTAGATCCTGGAAGTAAGAACTTCCTTAAGGGTTGTCAATCCATATGTTTTTAAATAATGTTTAAAATAGAACATAAGAATGATTACTAATAAATATACTATAAATGTTTAAAATATAAATTAATATAATTAATACTAGTGTTAGATGGTTGGGGTATGCTGTAGAAAATTTGGTAGGGGTTTATGAATAGGTAAGGACAAAAAAATCAAACTTGGTTGGGGGTAGGTAGGTTAAAATAACTTACTATAATTTGTTGCCACAGTGACCATCAGTGATTAGTTTGACCATAAATGATTAAGGCGACCATTTATGGTTAGGGTGACCATCAATAGTTGGATATATTATTGATGGTTGAGATAACCATCAATAGTTGCTATGGATAGATCTAGGTTGATAATAGGCTGATTGATGGGATCTCAAAGTGAGATTTTAGGAGTTGTGTTGGTGTTGGGTTGGATGTAAAAAGTGAATAAAGTAGTTGAATATTGAAAATCAAATAATTATCTTGAAAAATATGGATTGGGTGGATGTTTGAGGTGGTTGACTCATTGGTGAAGTCTGACATGATTCTAACAAAGTAATGGTACTTGGCACATTGGTAGATCTGTGATGGCAAGTTAGCTCTTTGATGTGGTAGATAGTTTTCTATATTATTGATGATGATTGACCTATAAAAATAAAATCCTAGATGCATAAGCTCTTGATAACAATTATAGATGGGTTTCACCTCTTTACTCCTCTCTTCTTATAGCAAATGCAAGAGAGTTGCAACAATATGTGATTTGGGATTCCTAATTTTAGCTCACTCATCTAATGTCTCACAACAATATTTAGATGAGATATTTTTATAAAAAAAAGGTAGTTGAGTTTACTTGTTAGTGGTTAAGGAGGTGCATAATGACCATGGATAGTCAGGGTGCCCATTGGTAGTCAACATGATCTTCAGTGGTCCAGGTTAAAGGGTTAAGTTAGATAAAAGATAGGGTTAAGATATTTTGGTCAAAATAACTATGGGTTAGGTTTAATTAGGGTTCAAAGGGTCATATTAGTCTCAAGAGGATCCCATGGTGGTCAAGGGGCTTTTTGACACTTGGAATCATGGTGTGCATATTTTTGGTGTCTACATTTTCCCCCTTATTTATGGCTTGGAATCAATCAAATGCAAAATAAAAATTGATGCCAGTTGAAGGTTTAATTTCCCCAAGTATGGGAGGAGGCATTCCCCTCAAATCAAGAGGTGATGAGGTAAAAAAAATTTGGTGTAAGTTTGATAAGGTAGATGAATGTGATGATGAAGGTGGATAATAGGTTGGGCACTAAAGCACAAATAAGTGTACAAAGTATGATAAAAGGTGTGATAGTTGAGATCATGCATAGATTAGATTTCCATATTTGATAACAATAAAGGACGGTGCTAGGAGGATAATGGATAGGTAGATTATGTGACTACATTTATGTAGGGTGGTTGGGTAAACTAGCAAGTCTTAAAAGATATGTCTACATTATGGTGGGTATCCAAGGAAAGAAGTGCTCTTGATGAAAACACAAATGGGTCAAGTTTCATAGGTATTCAAGGTATGAGGTGCTCTCAAAAATAAATAAGAAAGTTAGGTAAGCATGAGGTGGTGTAAGGTCAAAAAGTACCAACATGTCAATATTATCATTATGGTCAAATGACTAGGCAAAAAGTGTACTAGTTGGGCCAAAATAGACAAAGGGTGAAGTGGTGAGATGGTCAAGGTGGGTGGAGAAGGTAGTCTCAATGGTTGGGTGAGTTGATTTTATACTGGTAAAAGAGGGCTTATTCAAGGTAAGATACAAAAGGGTGGGGTAACCTGACCATCCGTGGTTAGCTTCCCTAAGGGTGACCATCGATGATCACCCTGACTATTGATGGTCAAGGTAAAAACCCTAAAAGTCTATGAGGTAAAAGTGAAAATTGAATCACTTTTTCCCATTGTTATGTTTTATTGTGTTTGACTTTTAACTATAGTAATTTTGGTGGTTTGTGGCAAAGGTGGTTTCCAATGGTATCTACTAAGGTGGATAGTTAACATTTAGCTAAGGTGGATTGAGGGGACCAATCAAGATGTATGGAGAACACGAGTGTGGATGAGGATGAGTAGGCCTATAGATGACTCTATGATGATGGTTATAAAATGAGGTAGGGGTATTATTATGTTAGTATACTAGCTTGAATTTATGCATTCACATTTGGGTTAGTTTTTTGGGTTAGCTATTAGGGTTAATGACCTATGTAGGGTTTTGGTAGGTTTTAGGTAAATTTGTGGGTAAAATTAGGAATTGGTGGGGTAGGTAGGTAAATTAAGTTGGGTAAGGGTTTGGGGTATAAAGTTAGGTTGTTTCATTTTTATTTTGGGTGGGTTTTAAGATAAATAGGTTTTGGGTGTTATAGCTTCAAAACACCCATAATGACCATCGATAGTTGGTGTCGACCATCAATAGTTGACATCCGTAGAAAGAAGGATACCTAATCATCAATGGTTGCCATGGTTGTCAATGGTTGGCTAGGGTAAATAAAGTTTTTGATAAGTGTTTAAAAATTAAAGGGAAATAGAATGATTGTATGTTAGGTATAGGTTGCCATAAAATGTTTAGAGGGCAAACCTAGAAGGTATTGGGTAGATAGGTAGGATGGGTAAAGAAATAGGTCCATTCCTTAAAGGGTAGGGTAGAAAATAATGGTGTAGGTGACTAAGCCATGCACTAATTAAATTGGTATAGGCTAGGAAATAGATATAGATGTATAACTAAGTGTTGTGTATCTTTGTAAATATTTAACAAGGCATGACCCCAATCGACTAGGCCCATATAGAGGAGATGGTGTTAGGAACTATGAGGTATTATCATCATGTGCCTCAAGATGAATCCATGGTCTTATAACTCATCAAGAGATGGGATCACACTATGAACACCTTATTATTTCTAATTGAGGAGATGACTATCTTGCCCAAATATGTTCATAGGATCACCCAAGTTCTACTTCGAGGTGATCCGATCTACCATATAGAGTGAGAAGAGTAAGATGATCATATTAAGTTGTTATATGGAGATGAGAGTGATTAGGTTGGATTGAATGTTGGGGGGTTTAGGTATAATTCTTTGTGTAGGAGAACTCTAGGTGAGGGGAGACTCATGACCATGCTCATGATTTCTATTACATGCTTTATGCTTCTTGACTCAAGTAGTAGGATCTTCCCTTACTTGCTTCTAGGGGTGTTGCTTGATCTATTACTAGGTCAAATGGTATTCAAATGGGTGAAATTTATACTTGTATATATATTTAAGGAGATATGGGGGGTCAGGGCCTATAGGAGGTATGACATTAGTGTCAACTTGGTTCTACATTATTGGGCCTATGATTGTATCTAGGTGTTGAGACCAGTACGATTACCATGGGAAAGGTTCACATAGATTTATTTCCCTATCAAATTTATGTGATGGATGGGTTATTTTTCTAAGTTAGGTGTAGGAAGTGGTGCACATAATTTAGAGTGGTTTAGAGGTGCATTGGGTGCACTGGGTGCACTAATGATAGGAGATATCACTTGGAGGCCTTATGTCTAATTTTTAGTATGTCTTGGTTATAGGAGGTAGAAACTCTCCCTTAAAATATATATATGGATACTTGATAGGAGAGATGGGGAGGTAGAGATAATCCCATTTGATAGGGTAGACTGATATTTTGGCCTAGTATAGGGTATTCTAGGTCTATTCTCTAGGTATAGGTGATGAGATTCAAATATCTTACTACCAGACCCACATCCTATGCTAACTTTGTTAGAGTATGAGGAGACACTATTTATGGCATAAATAGATGATGTTGGGTTTATAGATGGGTACATGACATGGTACCAACTTATATATGTAGCTACAGATATTGGTGAGGATGATGGAAGTGTGATGTTGATGGTCATGGATCTGAATGGCCTTGATGGATAGGTAAGAGTGGATTTATCTACTACACATGGATATGTTACAACACTATAGGGATAGGTGGACACATTATAGGGCCAAATTACTACACTATAGGTTTAGGTTGTTACCTTACAATTTTAGGTTATTACCATGATCGATGAGAGGGATTAGGCTAAGACCTCTCTAGGCTTGCTAACCTAAGAGAGGGACTCTCTAAGGTAGAGAGGAAGAGTAGTAGTAGCATAGATAGGGCTATTAATCACCATCCTATTGGAGGTAAAAGATGACTGAGATAGGGGTGAATCAGTTATCTATTTTTTTTCTTTTATTTCACTTATCATTCATTCATTATTCATCATCACAAAGTATAATCACTTAGACAAGCATCAAGACAAAGAGATCAGATATAAATCATGAACATTAGAATCACATCAACACATCATTTATGTGGGAAAACCTCTAGGGGAAGAAATCCCACTCTCATTATTAAAGACAATGGACTATAGTCTATAAATATATCACAAACATGAGACTCTTAGACTAGCATCAACTATACAAAGAGCACCCACCCCTAAATTTAGTCTAGTACCTACTAAACCTTTAGCTAGCTCTAACTAGCAAGGAGGATATAACCCCCTAGATGATTAAGAACCCACTTAATAAAATTAGATCTAATTTCCACCACTACTTTGATGATGACCTTGTCTTTCTATAACCCCTTCAAACCTGATTCTCAACCTTATATAAGTCTCTTCCTCTTCTAAATCACTCAAATAGACAACTAAGCCTATTTAACCTTGAAACAAACACACCATGAACTCAAAACTGAAAACATCACTTGAAAAAATTATTAAAATATTAAATAAAGATTTTTATAGTCTCCATGGGTTCACACCCCTCTGCAAATCCTTCTTTTATTCTCTTCACACCTTCATGCACTCGCACTTGTCTTCTCAAATAGGTCTACAAGACCTTGGTTAAATACAAGAGTCATGATCATAAATACATAGGTTGGATATGACTAATAACATACCTTACCTATCCTTCAAGTTACCCTTATCACATATTCCATTCATGTGTTACACTACCTCTTTGGTTATCCAAGCCACAAGCCTTTAATATCCCTTAGGTGAGACCTATAACAATTAGGCCTTGATGGACCATACATTATACTCATAAACCCTTGGTACATGTTTAGCCTACAAAAATAATTAAAACACATAAAAATATCTCCAATGAACACTTTCTTACTCCCACATGGGTCCACAACATCTAGAACTCCAACTCACACCTTAAACCAAACATTTTAGAGTACTCACTAATTAGGTCTTCACACACTGGAAACACTATCTCACACATATAAAGTGTAAATTACATTATTACACACAAAAATATGAATAAATAAAATTAATGGGTCATACATGACGTCAAAAACATCACTATAGCCATTTGTCTTCACTAAACAAGCTCTAAGTATCCAAAAACATCATTGTCACATGCTCATTCAATTCTGGTAAAACATAGTCAAATTATAGTCAAGTATTTTTTAGTATCTAAAAGTGATTAGAAATAAAAAATGAATTATAATAACTTATCATCAATATTTGAGATAGTTATAACATCTTCATACTTATTTTTTTCTTCAACTCTACTCAAACAACTTCCAACTTACTCCTTCAAACTGACCACTCAACTGGTTGTAGCTTCCAACAATATAGACATGTAGATGTTCTTGTCTAGAAATTGAAAGAAAAATTTCATAGAATATAATCCATATTAATATATTATATGTGATCTCAATATCACTCTCAAGTAGATAGTTCTCTTTTTCTATCATCATTTATTGGTCTAGCATATTAATTCCTCTAATCACTATCTCACAGTCTTCATTTCTCAGATAAGTCACTTTGAAAGCACTATTTCACCTATGTATGAGCATCATCACCACTTTATAACCAATGTATTTAGATACATAGGTCTCAAAAATAGACCTTAATTCATTATATCTATCCCTACTCACTTGAAACTCTTCCCTAAACTCATATTCACTCTGACTAATTTTTTTCACTCATCGCACCTTTTCCTTCATATCGACTCGTCAAATTTGAACTTCTATAACTTTGAAAAAAAAAGAGAAAAATCACTAAAAATTTCCATAGGCATTTGAAAGAAGTCTTAAGCTACATCTCCTAGCCATTATATCACTTGGTCATTTGAATAATACTGAGCAAATCACCTTTCTTCACTAAAAACCAATTTTATATGGGACCCATAAATAATCAAGATTGACCAAGCACATCCTCATAATCCTATAGGATTAATATGTAACATATAACATGCATCCTATCCATCCACCATATTTTAAAGCATCTACAAGTAAAATCTTTCACATTAGGTTTAAGACTAGGGTTTTTGCACATAAAAAGTTTCTTTCCTTATTAGAAATTATTCATAAAGGATAGGACCTTAATCCATGAAATAATTTTTGGAAAACCTTTGTAGTAACCTTAAAATTATCTCCAAAAGGATCGTGTCCCCATCAAAAGTCTACATGAACTGAAGAACATGAGAACTTTCCTCTAAACCTAAAAATGCACCATTTGAGAACCCTTTGAAGCACATGAAATTTTTTTGACTTTATCTCTCCTTATCTAACCTAAAAAATCATAAAAAATATTAAAAATACTTTCCTAACCATCTATAATTCAAATACAAGCTTCACCAACTTGCAAACATCCTTTGATGCTTCACAAGGCCTTATAAGCCCACCTAGGCCAACTAAACCAAGAGGCAAACAACCTTGCATGCCACTAGCCACCTCTTTACAACCATATATCTAACCTATCATAATCCTATACATGTCCAAAATTCATATTAAAATCATATTTAGCTTCTTATCTTGGCACATAAGCCAAAGTACTCAAAACCCCATATGTAATCATGTAATATCAAGCCTACAAGGCACAAACTGACTTGCATATCTCATGAAGGCCATATAAAATAAATATTTTATCATATAAAACATCAATAATAGGTAAAATAAATTCATACTAGGCTCCATTCAACCAAACAACATCCACCTAAGACCCCCATGCACACCCTTGTAGGCATCACACTGTTCTAAGTACACTGGGCCACCATGTTTTATCTTACTAACTTGCTAGACCACTTTGTCATTATAAATGACTTATATACATAAATTAAAATACTTACCATAAATTTACCAACAATCTCCTCCTCTGTCATTGATGGCAACACTCCTTTTCTCTTTCCCCTTTTGCTAAAATGACAAAGTGGACACCACTCAATATTGGGCAACATAGAAATCAAATAAGTACGCTATAATAAACACATGGAATCAATGTCTCCCTTAATAATACATATAAAATAGTACCATTATGACCTCAAAAAATCACAAATCCCCCTTGGAATGTGCTTACACTTAGGAACTACTCCCAGGCTACCTAGATCCTTGGACTTATCATCAATTGCATGGTAACACAACTCCCCATAGAACCTTGCTCCACTTTGAAGGGTCCCCCTTAGTATACATAACCCATTCACACCTAAATTATATGTAATAACATATACCATCACTTCAAACATAAAAAAGAGCACCAAAGCTCCATACAAGCTCACTTATCATCACTTTCAAGGCACCACACAGAACACCAAGGGTAATCCAAGCATAGAACCATACCTGAATCATGTTAATAATATACCAACATGCTCAAATAGAAAAAAAATTACAATCTTATTTGGAAAATTTATTCAACAATCTTCATTTTCTTGACTAGGCCTATTTAGACCCCTTGTAGCCCTATCAAGCCACTGTCAGCCTCATAATTCTCTGTCCTGATCACTTCAAGCCATGAAAATTCATATTTGAATACCAATACTATTCCCCCTAAATCATGCCAAAATTGATCCTCCAACCCATCCTCCTTAGCATACTTCCTTCTTTATCCCACTAGCCAATTAAGTCTCCTAGTAAACTAAAACTTGAATAAAATGAAATATACTCACTTCTAGACCATTATAAAACTTTATTCAACTATCCATTTTTCCCATTCAACTAATTTGAATCTTTTAGAACTCAACTCTAAATAATGTCCACTTTTTCAATCATGCCTGAATGACTAGGCCTTTGAAGTAAACCTTGGTCAAAAGTCAACCTTTGATCAACATAGACACTTGAGATAAATACCACACCTAGAGACCATAAAAAATAACTTCCATACCAAATTTCAATCATCCATACCTTTGGGAAGATAGACTACATTTAAGCCCTCAAACACATGATCTTAAGAAGAAGAGCCAGAGACCACTCAAAATGCTCCACTTGACATAAAATCATTCATCAACCTATGAAACCACTTAGGACATGTCTCAATAACATGTAAAAACATTTTTGAGCATCAAATTCCTCATGACACATCTTCATTCATTAGATGACCCTTATAACTAGGTAAAATAGGCACACGTACCCCTTATACACATCAAACACCATGACCAAAAGGGTGAATTCATACCTAAGCACTTCATGGACATAATAAAACCTCCTATCCTAATTTTACATGTCAAACCCAAATTTAATCATATATTTCCAATCTTTTATCCATCATAAATCACCATAAGAGCACCTTGGGCACCTTCTAGGCAGTCAACTCTAACTTTTAACCACAAAAATCATGTCTAAGCTCATGAAGAACTCAGACCACCTAATAATGACTCATGAATATATTTATCATGACCTCATATAAATAGATTCATCCATTTCCTTCAAATCACCACTCAAATCTAGCATCAAAAATTGATCGAAAAGGCACTTTAGGACCAGGAGACCTGAACATACCTCATAAGGAACTCACATGATTCACTACCTATAGAAATATATCATGAATTATAGAAAGAGATCTCCAATCCCTCGATCATTTATGCTTTATATACCACAAGCCATTATGGCTAAGAACTCTTTAAAGCACTTCATGGAAACATAGAATCATATAATTTTGTGTATACACCTACTATCTAACAATCATCTGATAAGTAATCTTTCCTTAAAAACACTCAACATAAGTTACCAAAAGAATAAAACTCACGCTACATGACCCTGAGGTCATAACCAACCTCTTAGTCCATTTATTGTGAGAACCCTTCAAATTAACTCAAAGGATCAACCTCACCCTCACAGTTAAGACCCTGCTATGAAAACTCATAATTTATGGCATCTTCAAATATGTAATCGAGACCAAAAAACATACAAGAATTTAATGATCCTTAGATCATTATCACTTTATGAAAAATATCATCTACAAGGAACAAACTCAAAGGCAACTCTTGAAACAACATTCTTCAACCTCTTTAATAAGCATACTAAAAACCTTGACAAGAAACTCATAATACCTATCAACCTCAGATTACTCAAACTTCATGACATCAACAACATGCCATCCTACTTCTTAGATCAGTTCCAAGTATTGGAACTCAAGAACAATACCTATAACCTTCAAAGATAATTGTATTATATTCCCAGCAACAACTTACACTCCCATGTTCTGACTTAGGTTCCTTTGAACATTACTTTGCACTCAAACATGCTTAGGGTTTATAGTCATAACTCATCTTGAAACCCTCAAATCACTATCTTTTACCTCTTGAGCTAGCTCTTGAAATATGATATTAATCTGATTACTCTTAGAGCATCTAAAATTGTCATATTACCTTGAGAACACTTTTATACACTTTGATTAGTCACCTTAAGAGTCTAAGGTCACCATTCAACTTAGCAAGTCACACTAGTCTATCAATCAAGAGACATTGAGACATAGTCAACTTCCATGGAGATTTTCTTGTAAAAACACACACTTTCAGATCTTTCTTAATGAACCATACCTTGTTATATTATTTTTTTTCTATTATTTATGACTGTTTTTCATGCATAGGTATCCAAAAAACATTTGTTCTTACTTAGAAAGCTTCATTAGCTCTCAGACCCTCATTAAGTCTCATGGAGACCTAATACAAATAGGACTATCTTCAATATGTATTTAAGGTCCTTTTATCTATCAACATAGGTTTGATATTGGAATTATATTTAACATAATCCTTATTCATTTCCATATGCCTTGTTTGACAAACCCTCATGCTTGAAAAACCACATGTAATAGAAAATAACTCACCTTGGCTTGAGTGAAGAACAATCCCTACCTTTACATTCTCCTCCATATTAGAGTAACCATAAAAATTCATCAATATCTAAAATCACAACTTATAAAACATGAAGAACCATGACATCAACTAGGCTACCATATCACAAATTCTAACAACAAGCTGACTAGGCTCACACCAATCACCAAGCTACTCACAAGATCACCTCTAAGCTACTTAGGATTAAATGTAGGTTGTTAAGCCTCATTTAAAGGTCTATCTCTAATACCAATTATTGGAGATACAAGATGACTGAGAAGGGGGGAGTGAATAATTTATTTAATTTTTTTCTTTTATTTTACTTATCATTTATTCATGATTCATCAACATAAAGTATAATCACTTGGATAAACATCAAGACAAAGAGATCACATACAAAGCATGAACATGAGAAGCACATGAATACATCATTTATATGGGAAACCCTATAGGGGAATAAAACACACTCTCAATATTGAAAACTAATGGACTATAGTCCTACAAAGATATCACAAACATGAGACTTTTAGACCAACATCAACTGATCAATTAGTACCCAACCCTTAATTTAGTCCATTACCTACTAGACCTTTAGCTAGCTCCAACTAGAAATGAGGCTACAACCCCCTAGGTGATTAATCACCCACTCAACCACATCAAATTTGATTTCCACCACTACTTTGATGATTACCTTCTCTTTCTCTAACCCCTTCAAACCTACTTCTCAACCTCATACAAGTCTCTTCCTCTTCTACATAACTCAAATAGATAGTTGAGCCTATTTAGCCTCGAAATGAGCACACCATTAACTCAACAATTAAAAAAACACTTGTTATAATTCTTCACATATTCAATAAGGTATTTTTATAGTCTCCATGGGTTCACAGCCCTCTATAAATCCTTTGTATATTATATTCACACCCTCATGCACTAACACTTGCTTGTCTTCTCAAATAGGTCTACAAGGCCTTGCTTAAATACAAGAGTCATGCTCATATATATACAGGTCAAATATGACCCATAACATACCTTAGTTGGATTTTAATTTATCCATCTCACATGTTCCATTCATGTATTACACTACCTCTTTGTCCATCTAAGCCATAAGCCTTTATTAACCCTTAGGTGAGACCTATAACAATTAGGCCTTCATGAACCATATGTTATACTCATAAACCATTTTTCCATGTTTATCCTCAATAAATACTTAAAAAATTCAAACATGTTTCCAATTAACACTTTATTACTCCCATATGGATCCATAACATCTATAACTCCAACTCATACCATAAACCAAACCTTTTAGACTACTCGCTAATTAGGTCTTCACACATTGATAACACTATCTCACACATTTGAAGTGTAAGCTCAACTATTCCACACAAACATATGAATAAATCACTTTAATGGGTCCTCAATAACCTAGAAAACTTCACTAAAACCATTTGGCTTCACTAAAAAGGCTCCAAGCATCCCAAAAAACCATTATCATAGGCTCACTCAATTATGGTAAAACACAATCAAGTATTTTTTATTCTACAAACCTGATTAGAAACAAAAAATGAATTTTAATACCTTATCATCAATGTTTTATACTTTTATAAAATCTTCATACTTATTTTTTTCTTTAACTCTACTCAAACAACTTCCAACTTACTCCTTCAAACGGCCTATATCTTTCAATAGTATAATCATGTAGATGTTCTTCTCTAGCACTTGAAAGGACTATTTAATAGCATATAATCCATATTAATAGCTTTTATTTGATCTAAATATCACTCCTAAGTATATATTTCTCTTTTTCTATCATCATTTGTTAGTCTAATAGACCAATTCCTCAAATCACTATCTCCTGATCTTCATTACTCAAATAAGTCACTTTGAAAGCACTATTTCACCTATGTATGAGAAAAATTACCACTTTACACCAAATTTAT
>JARHVA010000829.1:4107500-4235000 GCA_037957365.1 Torreya grandis
GCATGATGGAATCTATGGGGAACACTTTAATGGCCTCATTATAGCTAAGTGTATCCTTCACCTCGGCTATTATTGGTCTATCATTAACCAAGACTATTATGATTATGTGAAAAACTGTGTCAAGTATCAACTACATGCTAATTTCCATCATGCACCTATCTATAATATTTACATTTCCATCGATTTGTAACTTTTTTCATAATGGGGTCTAGATCTTATTGAAAAAATTAACCCTCATTCCTTGTAGTGACACCACTCTATCATCATTGTGACCAAGCATTTTACCAAGTGGGTAGAGGTTATTCCTTTAGTCTTAACCAAAGCTAAAAACATTGTCAAATTTATCAACCATCACATTATCTATCATTTTGGTGTTCCTCATAATATTATCACCAAAAATGGTAAATATTTTAAGAACAAGCAAGTCTAGGGTCTATTTGATGCATTCCTAGAAAAACTAGAAGAAACTATGGTGAGGTTAAGATAGTTGAAGGTTTACTGATACCAAAGGTTGGGTTGGGTATCTTTCATAGTAAAAATAGTGGGAGAATCTAGTTTGACATAAGAAGATTGGGTGAGTCTATAGATAATGAAAAATAGCTTTTAATCTGATGGTGTAGATGGTATCTAAGAGGCAAGGGAAGCCATGGTGTTGGTGAACTTAGTAGTATATCATGAGGTTGATTGGATATGGTAGTGTTCAAATGATGATTAAAGTTCAACTAGTTTCATATACTACTATAAAATATCATTCTTACACTAATAAGAACCATTTATTTGATTGACCATAAGTTGGGAGTCACCGAATATGTTGATTTTTTTGATGCCCAAGGCTAAGGTAGTTTGAAGGCCTATCACTAAGGCTTCATACTCAACATATTATTGGTACATTGAAAATCAAGATTGAAGGACAAAGGGAAAGGTTCACTATCAGAGTGGATAAGGATTATAGCCACTCCCCCACCATGTTGACACTTTGATCCATCAAAAATCATGGTTACTTGATAGATTAAATCCACCTAAGAGAGGGTCACAATGGACTCATTAGGGAACTCAAGAGGAGGTTGATTTTTTGCTAAAGGTGCTTCAACTAATTAGTTGGCAATGAATTACCCTTTAATTGACTTTTTCTAAAATAACTCATGGTCAAACTCTGATAAGAGCATAAACCACTTGGACATATGATGGTTTTGGTATGGCTTGGATTGCATGTAATTGAGTGGGTTGGTACTGGTTATGACATAGGTTTTATGGTTAAGAAGGTAGTTGATAAGTTTGATGGCCATGAAGACTAATATAAACAAATTTTATCAATATGTGTATACTAAGTCTCATACTCTACAAGTATGTGGCTAATGTATTATATGGATTTTTCTTTATGTTATTCATCTTAGTGAGCCAACATTACCCCTAGGGAATGGTCAATGGCAGAGATATATAGGTAGAAAGGTTGGTCATCATTAGGAGGGTTGAGGGTAGGTGGAGACATAAGGTACTTTTTGATTGTATCAAAGACCTTTTGGTAGTCACTATTTCATTTGAAAGATGCATCCTCATATAGAAGGTGATGTAAGGGTTGGCATTGGTCTGAAAGCTGGGAGACAAAATGATAAATGCATTAAGTCTTCCCTTGCAAGCTATGGAATTGCATATAAGAGGAAACATTTTGAGGATGGATTTGATATTGTTTGGATCAACATGGATTCCATGAAGGGAGATAATGAATCTAAGAATGTTTTGGGACAAGACCCTAAAAATGCATTTCTTAGGGTTAAGGCAGACATGGTAATGGATAAGCCACTCAAAGATGATGTTGAGAATGGCTAAATGGTCTTTTTAGAGTTTAGAATTTTTGAGAAGTTCATCCAAATAGTCCTTGAAAATCATATGGATGAGTTCATGGAAGATATAGGTCATGACATGTTGGTATATTACACCATCATCCTTTAATCCAAAAGGTATGACCCTATACTAAAAGGTTCCCCAAGGGGTGGTAAAGGTAGTGTTGTGCTGATCTTCAGGGTTAATTAAAATTTGATTGTATCTCAAGAATCCATCTATGAGAGGTAACATCTCATGGATAGCTATAATATCAACTAGTTGGTTGATGCTCGATAGACAAAAGTTATCTTTATGGAAAGTGAGGTTGAGGTCATGAAAGTCCACATAAATACATAGTCCCCCTATGGCTTTGGTGATAGGTAAAACATTCAAGACCTATTAGGGGTAGTTAATGGGTTGAATGAAGTTTATATATAGAATAAATTTAAGATCTTCTTTGATGAAAAGGGATATGTGAGGGTGCATGCATCAAATATTTTGATTGATGGGTTTGGAATCATAGTTAGTGACTATGTCATGGGTAGCAATGGCAGGGTCAATTTTAGGCATGTCACTATAAGACTAATCAAAGTGTATGTTATGGTCTTGAAATAAAGACCTAAAATCCTAAAGTTCCTTAGCATTAAATGATTGGCCAAGTTTGATAATGTGGTGGTTGTCTAGAGTGCCCAAGTTTATATCCATGGTGGATTCATTTAACATGATTGAAGTCTCAGGAGGAAGGGATTTATGGATGGAGGAATCTGAGGCACGAAGGTAGCTGAAAATAGAATCATCATCTTAGAATTAGATAGCATTAGTGGTAGGAGAGACTTCTCTTATCATCTCAAGATGGGTCAAAAGGATGTATAATATTTCCCATTCCTTTTGATAAGTTAGGGCTCTAAGGTTGATCATGTTGATGAAAAGAAAAATGTTAGGTGGGATGATGTCATCATATTCATACATAAGTGGAGATGAGTTCAGTGTGGAAGGAGAATATTCTAAAATAATGGTAATGATGGGTAGTTTAGGTTACTTTTTTTTGGGTATTATGAAACCAAGTTCATGTTTCTCATGAGACTTCCTAGTTTTAGTGGTGACCATCTCATATAGGCCATGCTCATATCACCCAAGACCAAAGCCTTTTCAAGCACACCAACGGAGGTATGTATTGATGAATCTTGGTTTATCTAGGTATGAGAAACCAATGGTAAATATCCTAGGTGAAATAGAGGTGGTATAAGTGTGAAGGGATTTCTTGAGTCCCCCATAGACAAAATGGGTCTAGCAATGGGTAGGTCTAAAGTTAATGATAGTTCTTAAATTGGGGTCATATCCTAGTTGGTTGGTGAGTTACCCATACTTATGAGGAGTAGGTAAAGAATCAAGGGATAAATGGAAATACTCCCCTAGTGAAAGGTGATGGAACATTGATTTTAAAGGGTTGATGGTGGGGATTTGGTCTAAAGGGATAGAGGAACTAGTCAATGCCTCATCAGTGGAAAGGGTTATGATATCCACTTTGGTGGTTGAAGGTTAGGTTTTAGATATTGAGGGTGTGTTGTATGGGGGTATGAGGATATCATTAGGGTGATAAGTCATGTCTCATGTGAATAAAGGACTTGGGTCATCCTAGATGGTGATGACCTAGCCTTCATGCTCAAATTTAATGCAATGGTGAAGGTTAGAGGGGATAGAACCCATGAAAAAGATCCATAGTCATCCTAACAAGACATTGTATTAGAATTCACCTTCCACTAAAAAAAAGTTCAAGGAGTGTGTAGGGTCCTATATGGATATGAAAGATGATATTTCCCAAGGTGGTGTCCATGGTATCATTGACTAATTGAATTATGGTTGAGGTTTTAGACATGACATTATTTGGCAAGTTATGTTGGTTATAGGCATGGGAGGAGATGATGTTAATAATTTATCCTTCATTAACCATAACCTATTTGATGTGGGTTTTGTTGATGTAAGAAGTAATAGAGGGGAATCCACATCCTTAGGATGGATGGAAGGTATTTCTAAGTCCTTGAAGGTAACAAGGTTGGAAATTTGAAGGGAACCAACAAAGGTTTCTAAACATTGAGCATATTTGGGTTAGACTTCAATGGATTTAAAAGCCTCTATTAGTGATTGGTGGTGATGGGGAGAGGTAGATATCAACTCATACAAGTTCATCTTCACTGAGGTTTGGTGAAGTTACTTAAGGATAACTCTCCTAATGGATTCAAAGGGGTTAGATTGGGAGGCACCTAAAATAGATACCTTGGGTTTAGTTAAAGATGGAGATGATTGGGTGTGGGTTGGTTGGGAGTTTGAATATGGATACATCCATATAATATACACCTCATCCCTCCATTTATCTTTCTATTATGATCTCATTACTATGTTGATAGTATGGATAGAAAAAGAAGTTGAAGTAGTAGATTATTCAGACTCATCTTCACTCTAAGGTGAGAGTGGAGAAGTAGGTAAGTATTGGGTAGGTATGGTTATTGGTTGGATTGGTATGGGTCCCATAGGATGTTTTTATATTAATATATTTTCCTCATAGTAAAGCTAGTGGATAATGGTCTGGAGAGCTTTTCAGTTATCCATATCATGCCCAGGTGTACAATGATAAGAACACACTTAGTGGTCATTATACCAGATGGGTTTTAAAGTAAGAGGGTCAAAGGGCCTAATGGGAGGTAAGGCTAAACAAGAGGTTTGTAATAACCTATGGAAAATGGGTGAGTAAGATTTAGCTAAAGGTGGTAAAGGTGTATCAATTTTTTTTTTATGGTTGTGGTAGAGGGTTACTTGGAAATAGGTTTTGTGGTAAGTGTTTTAGGTAGGGTGGCATGCTTGGTTGATGGATTTAGTTTAGGAAATGATGTTGATGAGATATAGGTGGAGGATTAAAAGGTGGGTAGCTTATGTACTAATACCAAGGGGAAGAGAGGTGTGTCAAAAATCAATTATGAAGGTGTAACCAAAAGAGGTGGTAGGGTCTTGGTAGAGATAATTATCTTCCTACTCAAGGTAGAAGGATGAGGACCCAAAATGGAGAGTAAGGTTGGGGGAAGTAAAATTCAGACCTTCAATCCTTTAATTATTTTAACCTCTTTGGTTTCTTTATTTTGGCACTTGGTTAATGGGTTTGAAGGGGTTACATCCACCTTCATAGATGGGTGACTAAGGCTTGGTGTAGGGAAGGTACTAAGGATTTTGGTTGATGTGATAGAAGAGGGTTTGGTAATTTTGGTGTTGGTTAACTTAGTTGGTTGGATTTTAGTTTTTTTTGTAGAGGTCTTGGTTAGTTAGGTGGAGGTCTTAGTTGGTTAGGTGGAGGTTTTGGTTGGTTGGGTAGATATGGTGATAGATTGGTCAATAGATGTGACTAGTTAGTTCACCAAATAAATGGTTAGAGGTTCCAATTTGGTAATATAAGTGAGACCTAGTTCTTTCCAAAATGTATCCTAGTCTAAGTTGGGTTTGGACAAAAATTCTAGTATTTGAACTAGTCTAGAGAATGGTTTATAGAGCAGTTTAGCACCCTAGGTAGTAGGCTCAAATGATAGACCCATATGAGGAAGGGGAGTGGTAACCTTATCCTCTTCCTCAATCAAAGTATGCAAGGATGGGATAGGTGGATCCTCTATGGGATGAGTGGACATGGGTATTTATTCCTTAGGAGTGTTCTCTAAATAAGGAGTGGTTTGCTTGCTAGTTAAAGGTGAATACAAGGTAGTGATGGTTAGTTATTTTGATATATTAGATGAAAGGGAGGATATTAGATCCAATTATCAATAAGTGGAGATGGAGATGGTACTTCATTGGTTTGATTGTTTGAAGGAAGGGAAGGTAAGTCCACTTTCTCAATAGATGGAGGAGGTGGAGGATTGAAAGATTAGGTACTAGGTGGTTTAGTAATGGGTGTATCAAGGACCATGTTAATTGTATGGGTATCATGAGAAAACTCAATGTTTTTGATCTCATTCTTGGTAAGAACATGGTTTGGGAAGGGCTGCCTAAATATATCAAGGGCTTGGTTCGATGGTGCATTGTGATTATCCTATGTAATCTTCCCCTTGTCAATGAGGGATTGCACAAGGCTCTTGAATGTGTTAAACATACTTATGTCATATCCTATGATCTAATGAAAGGAACATAGATCATTCTCATCAAACCAAATATGTGAAATATGAGAGGCATAAAACTATTAAGGAGGTTTGATAGAAGGAAGTATAATTATGTTGCCTTTCAATAATTTCTCCAAGATGGAAGTATAGTATTTTCTAAGTGGAGTGAATTTCTTATGGATATTCTAGTTTTGGTTCATCATGTTTTACTTTCAAGAACTAGAGGAATTTGGTTGGTTGATAGAGGATGGAGGAATGGCATTAAGGACAACTAAATTTTTAGTTCCCTTGGTCTTGGTATTGATATTAGACAAGTTTCTTGACTTAGAGGAAGATGTATTTTTGGTTTTGTAGATTGAGTTCTTATTTTTGAACTTAAGCTTTCTTTTGTCAATGGCTCAGTTTTATAAATTATGCACCATGGTAAAATATTAATCAAAGGTATGGAAGATTTGGATACACAATATATAGGATATATGATTGGAACATGCTTGAGCAAAGAGCTCTATGAGTTTGGGTTAAGGTAGGGAGAAGGAAAGTGGGTTAGTTAGGCTCCTCCAATGAGCCACAAATTTAGAAATGGATTCATACTCAACTATTGGATATAGTAGAGGTCAGTAATAGACACTTTCTTAGAGATATTAATCAAAAAATGGTCCAAGAAGGTTTGAGCCAGTTGGGTGAAGGAGAAAATGGAGTGCTTGGGTATGTCACTATACCAATCGAATGCCAAACTGGCTAGAGACATGGGGAAGATGCAAAAAAGAAGGGAATAATCATAGGTGATGAGATAATAATCATGCCTAAATTCCCTAATGTGTTATTAGGGATCCTTCTTTGAAATTTAGAGAACTTGTCGGGTTCCCATTAGGGAGGATATGGCTTGATAGTTATAGATGGATGGATGGGCTCATTATAGATTTGGTCATATGATAACATGTTGTGAGCACCCACAATATATGACTCTAAGGTGGTCATCTTATCTATAAGCATATTCATTAGGTATACTCTATGTTGTGCACCTAGAAGGTTATAAGATGCATACTACTATGATAGTTGAGAGACATACTAATAGTGGGTAGAATGTTGGGAGGCTACCGCATATTGGTAGGTGGATGCCAATAGTTGGGTGAAAGATACATAAGGGTATGCATATGTAGATGGTTAGGTAGTGGGTAGGGATAAATGACCTTTTAGTTTATGGATGTATCCAAAGTTTGGTGCAAGGGGTGCTTGTTGGATAGGATTAGTAACTAGGTTGGTGACCAATAGAAGGGTGGTGGCCCTTGTAATAATTAGTGGCAAGGTAGAGAGTATGGACACCATAAGGATTTAAAGTGGAGTAGTGGTTTATAGATTGAATGTAGATAAAGGAAGGTTGGTAGTGCTATAGGTAGGGACTCCCATTGTGGAGGAGTGGTTGGTAGGATTGGAAGGTATAAGTGTAGTGGTATTTTGGGTTGGTTGGTTTTCTATGGTAGTCTCAAAGGTTTTGTTGGTTGATGAATAATATTGGGTATTCAATGGTTGGGTAGTAACCATGGTAATATAGGTACTCTCCATGAGGTGGAGAGTCATGACATAAGGTAGATCTATGGGTGAGGTTGAAGTTGGGATATGGTAAGACATGGCTGGAAGATAATGTTGTAAGGCTATGGGATTGTTATCTAAGAAAGTGGAAAAATATGCATCTCCTTAAGGAACCTCTCAAGGGAAAGTAGGACTTCTTAAGGGGTGAGGAGAGTCTACTAGTTTAGAAACATAGTCCATAGATGAAGAGAAGGTCTCTTCACTGCTAGCGAATGAGAACCATACGAGATAGGGGAGATAAAAAGCTCAAAAAACCTCAATACTCAAATAAAAATAAGATAAAAAATGATCAAATAAATCAAATCACACTCTAAAAGAGACATTTAGTCCTATATTTTTTTAATTAATCTTGTTTTTGCCTTATGCCTCAAGAAGTTGTCTAACTAAATTTGGTTTGTAGAGAGAGTAGTAGAGAGGAAGTCTAATGTTGGTTTCAAGTTATGTTTAGGTGATCAAAAGGAATATATATTGGAATCAAAAAATGGCTTGATATTAGGGCCCACCCCTTCACTTCACACACTATAACTATAAGTGTGTCACGTGCTTATCTAATATACATTGATATCTAGTGATTATACTAAATTAGAGAGCTATGGGGTTGCTGAGAAAGGATAATGTTACTAGTAGGTGATGAAATCCTACTCAGGCCTTGTCTCAAGTATGTTTGATGTTTAATTGATGAAAGTGGTTTGGTTGAGTGTGTGAAACAAAGAGTGAATCTATGATAGATTACTTTACTGTTAGATTAATCTATGTGAACTAAACTTCCAAGCAGTTGATGTATGCACTTAATTTTAAGCCCAAAATAAACTTTTGATTTCATTAATGGGCATAGAATAGAGAGAAGATGTAAGCAAACAAGAAACCTAGTAAAGTCACAACGGTCCCACTAAGCATGCCAAAATGTTTCATTAAATTTTTGCTTATTATTTTGAAAATGGAAAAGAAGAAACTAAGTATGGGTATGGTTGAAAAAGTTATTTGATTATGCATGCACTAAATTAGGATATTTTGAAGAGTTCTTCTTTGGCTTAGGAGGATGACCTGTAGATAAGAAATCACTAAAGAAAATTTATTTTATAGATAGGTAGTTGAGTGGATTGCCTAGTGATAGCTATATCTTGAAACCAAGAGCTTTCTTAAGGGCTGTTAATCTACATGTTTTAAAATAATTAAGTTTTTAAAACAAAATAGAAAGTACTTGCATAAATAGTCAAAAGGTACTAAAATTTAACACAAGAATGCTTGTTTAAAAATAGACTATAAATGATTAAGCTAATTAATACTAGTGCTAAATATTTGGGGTATGATTTAAAAAATTAGGTAGGGGTCTTTGAATAGGTAGGGACATATAAAATCAGACTTGGCTGGGAGTAAGTAGGTGAAAATAAATTGTTAAAATTTTCTACCATAGTGATCGTTGGTGGTTAGGTTGACCATTGGTGGTTAAGGTAACCATCAATGGTTAGGGTTACCATCAGTGGTTTGATAGACCATCAATGATTGAGACAACCATTAACAACTACTATGGATAGATCTAGGTTGATAATAAGATGCTTGATGGGATATCAAAGTGAGATTTTGGGAGTTGGGTTGGTGTTCGGTTGGATATAAAAAGCAAATAAAGTAATTAAATACTAAAAATTAAATACTTATCTTATAGAATATGGATTGGGTGGATGTTTGAGGTGGTTAACTTATTATGGGAGTCTGGCATGATTCTAATAGATTAATAATACTTGACACTTTGGTGGAGCTATGGTGATAAGTCAGCTCTCTGACGTAGTATCTAGTTTAATGGATTGCTAATGATGATTGACTTGAAAAAAGAAAATCCTAGATACATAAGCTCTTGATAACAATTGTAAATGGGTTTCACATCTTTATTCATCTATTCTTATAGGCAAGTCAAAAGAGTTACAAAAAGATGTGAATTGGGCTTCCTATTTTTAACTCACTCATAAAATGGCTTGCAACTAGATTTAGATGAGTTATTTTTAGAAAAACAAGGCATGTGAGTTTTCATGTTGGTGGTTAAGGAGGTGTACCCTGACCGTTATTAGTCAGAGTGATTATTGGTGGTCAACTTGACCATCGATGATCGAGGATGAAGGGTAAAATTGGGTAAAATCTAGGGTTAACCTAGTTTGGTTAAAATAACTATGGATTAGTTTTGGTTAGGGGTCAGAGGGTCAAATTGGTCCCAAGAGGATCCCAAGGAAATCAAGGGGTTTTTAGACACTCAAAATTATAGGGTGTGTATTTTTAATGTCTACAACATGATATTGCCAGTTATGATCCAATGGTGCATATTTATTCAATATGTCAAAGGATGCTTAAAAGATGCATGGGGATTCCAAGTGGTGAAATTTAATTGGAGTCAAATATTAAATGTGTATATAAGGCATGTGAGGGTCCCAAGTATCTTAATCATGGATGCTTATGACAAATATTAATGATGAGTGTTAAAGAGTTAAAGACTAGATACTTCCAAGGAGGTCAATGGAAAAAAATTGATCTAATAGTACAAGGAGCACAAGATGATGACAAAGTGTCAAATGTTTAACATTTAAAAAGTGATCATTGGAATTTGAATATTAAAATTAATGAGGGAAAATTAGTCTATAGTTTTTGAGCTATTTCTTTTAATCCAAGACAAATTTCATGGTGGTGTAAAAATAAAAAATGAAGAAAACTTTAAGTCACATCCATAGAATCTAGTTAGAAGGTTTTAATGTCCATACCATTGAATTTATAAATATCCAAAGTTGAATATATATTCATTCATGATGGTTATATGTATATAATAATGTTTGAGTAATTTTTGCTTTAGCAGAAGAGTGTTTTGAAAGGAATATTCTTTTGAATATGTCTTAGAGGTCATATAGAGTGGATCCATGTATATGAAAGTTATCTTGTGTTCTTTTTTTTCTTGATAAAGTGATAAAAAGGGTATTAGGTCTCTGTGAAACCTATAATGGATACTAAGGCCTAATTGAAAGGCATAGCCACTTAAGTGTGACCCATAGATTCTATATCTAACCTTTGAGGATGGTATTAAGATATGTGTAGGCATCATAGAAGTCTTAAGGGTTAAGGCAAGTACTATGACCATCTTAGAATTTGATATTCATGAAGACTCTATAAAGAGTGGAGACCAAGGCTATGGTTTTTAGACTTTGATGTGAATAAGTTGTGAGAGAGAGGATTCAAGTGAAGAAGAGAACCTTTAAATGAGAAGGTATAGGTCATTGAGGACCAACAGAGCATGAAGAGGATCCATCATGTTTTTTGAATTAATTTGATGTAGGAGGACACATAGATCATTGGACCTAATGAGCCTAGAATAGGTAGTTTGAGTAAGTTATCCCTAAAGGCAACTTGAGAGAGATTAGAGGTGAAGAGTGTAAATAAAGGTGATCATCATTAGTTGAATATTAACAACATGTGTTCAAAGTTATCTATTTAGGTAGATGAGTGGGTTCTTGGTTACTTAAGGGTTAGTTCCTCCTTGCAAGGTAAATCTTGTTGAATGTCTAGTTTTTGTGAGTGTTTGGCTAGATAAGAGCAATATATCCTTATGGGATTGGTGTCTCACTAAAATAAGGGATGGGTGTCCCTTGATCAATTAGTGTTGGTCTAAATTTTGGATCTCATTTTATAGGATTATAGTCCATCTTATAGGGTTTAGTGGGTTTTATCCCCCAAGAGGGTTTCCCACATATATGATGTGTTCATGTGATGTATGCTCTTATGTATGCTTTTGATGTATGTGCTTTCATGTTTATGTTGCTTGATCAAGTTAATGTATGTTTAATGTTTAAAGAGTTGGGAATTGAATTTTATTATATTGCATCAGTTATTCACCCCCACCCCCTCTCAGTGATTGTACCTCTAACAACCAAGGTGAAGTTGGTCCTTATAGGCCCACAAAAGATAGTTTGAAATCCTGAAGATGAATGAAGATGAAATCATTGCATCCTACATGTTGAGGGTTGATGAAGTTGTCAATATAATTATATGATTGGGAGAAGAAGTGATATAATCCATTTTTTTCCAAAAGGCACTAAGATCACTAAATGCTAAGTTTGACTCTAAGGTATTTATAGTAGAATAAATGCAAGATTTGGACAAGCTAGAGATTGATGGGCTTCATCGCATATTGACTATCTGTGAGATGAGAACCAATGAAGCAAGACCTCCCAAGAAATAATTAGCTTTCAAAGTTGAAATAAGTCAAAAGAGAAGAAGACACAAGATAATAAGGTCAAGAATGGTGATGATTCAGATACTGATGATGATAAATTGATTTCCATGTTTTCTAGGAAACTAAAGATAGGTTCAAGTAAGTATAAAAGTAGTTTTCCATTTAGTTATTTGAACTATGAAGAGATTAGAAATTTTGTAAATAAGTTTCCTCATAAGCATAAATTTTATCATAATGAAGAATATAATGAACACCGTGGAGATTATAAGAAAGCCTATAGGTTTGAAAATAACAAGAGATATTTCAAGAAGAATGAAGGAAAGGATCATTTAAAAATAAGAATATTATCTATACCAAAGAAGATATTTCATCGAATGTAAGTGATTCATGCACATCTGATAGTGATGATGATAGTAATAGACCTAAACATGATAATAGTGAAACCTTGTTCATAGGCATAAAATTAGATAATGAGGGTTACTCAAAAGTTAAAAGCCTTATGGTTGATGTAGATTCATATGAATAAGTATACTATGATAGTGAAAAAGGAGAAGCTAAAATGAATCTTGAGGTAGAGCTAGCAATTTTCGTAGAGGAGTTGAAGTTTCAAAGAAGAAAGAATCAAAAATTAAGGTTATTAGTCAAAGATTATGAGGAGAAGATTAGATTATTTGAGGAAAGGATGAGAAATACTTCTAAGCTGTATGATGAGATAATCAATCAAGTTGAAGCACATATGGAGATAGTCAATGTATTCCCAAAGGATAAAGAGGAAGAATGCATCAGGTATGAATCTAAAGTAGAATCCTTGAAATATCATTTGGATCAATCATCTATAAAGGTAAAGAGATTTGTGAAATTTGATTAGAGAATTGAGGCTCTAGATGATATCTTGAGTAGCCAAAAATATAAAAGTGACAAAATAGATATAGGTTTTAAATAGGACCAAAAATAAGCACCTCAAGTTGAGAAGAAAATTGTTAAAGACAATAAGGTCAACATGAAAAGACCTATTAGACATTCCAATCCTAGAAGGTATGTTAGTTATTTGAATGGTTACTATTTTGTATATAGTAATTTTGGTCATAGAGCAACAGAATATAGAAGACCCTCCAAGAATGATTACTCATGAAACTATGGAAGGAGTTACTATTAACTTCAGTTAAAGGTATGTATAAGGTAGTCTGTTATAGTTGTCATAATATAAGGCACATTGAAAGACTATGTCCTAACAGAGTTAGAAGGTCATGAAGTCAAAATAGTAATTTTGAAGCTCCTAGATTGCAAGAAAGAAGGAAAGTGAAAGTATAGAAACCAAAGGTATTAAATATAATTCAAGATCAGTATACAAGGTTAAGTGGACTGCTTGCTAAGATAAAGCATGCCTCAGGTGAGAAATCAAGTAAGGAATGTTTGTTGTCATCTTACATTAATGATCAAATGATTGATGATGATATCATTCCTATAGTGCCAATCAAGTTTAGAAGGATATTGAAGAATATTTGGTCTTGTGAAAATATAGAGATATGGTAATGTCCTAAGTTCATGTTGTTTTAGTTCCCTATGAAAAGGGCTAGCTCCATTAAACTTCATGGATACATTATTCTATCAATAGAAGCTTGAGTTTGCACTTAAATAAGGTATATTTTTTAGAAGATTCCAAGTTTTCTATGTTACAATCAAGGAGATGAAGATGGATATTATCCATTCCTATGTTGGTATTTCTGAAATCAAAATATGCAAGAAATTGGTATATAAGAGGTAAGCTTTTGATATCTATTTGTGTGAATAATTGAGTTTGATCTATTAAGATAAAATGGGAGTCCCTAATTTTGCATTTAGGGTCAAGAACGAGATAGAATTTTATGTGTTCAAGAGTTTGATCTTTCTTAGTCATATCAAGGAGGGTAATTGATCCAAGTCTATAGTTATTTTAAAGAATATATGCTTGGTCTAAGGGGGAGATTGGTAGCTTTAAGTTCTTTGCCAATGAAATTGATTTATTTTTTATATGCATGGAGTTAAAGAGAGATTGTGTCTGAAATGCTTCATAGATTTTGTTTGTTGAGTTTTTAATGGATCAATGTGAAGAATGACCTAATTAAGAGAAGTTTCTAAGAATGGTTGTTATAGCTGGTAGCCATAGTTTCTAAAGGATGTGTTCCATCTACTGTCTTTAAGAGATAGTATTATCTCAAAGAAAGAAAGTATGATTTCAGTAGTTTCAGGTCACACTTGATGTCTATTCTTAATAGAAGCATAGTGGATGCTTGGTTTCAGGGGGAGATATTAAATTTTTTGATTGATCTTGATCTATGTTAAAGTGATCTTGTAATTTGAGTTTCATTCTAAAATAAATGATAGTTAAGGAAGACCTTTGTCATTGATGGGAAAGGGGGGAAATATCACAAAGGGAGAAAGAAAAGGCAAGATTAGAAAGGGTGAGAAAAATCAAGAACTAGGTCTAATAGATTATTGTCATCAAGATTGGCTGACACACTATTTTGAGTGTGTTTGCTATCAATGATAAAGGGGGAGATTGTTAAACATTGAAATTGATTAAGGGGTAGATTATTAAGCATTTTCATTGGATGTTGAGTTGTTGAAATAAGTGTTGTCATTCATGTCAATCTAATATATTAATGTCAAAGGTTCTTGTGAAGGTACGTGGTCAAGTAAGCCTTGAGGTATGCGTATGATGAGTTATGTTGTTATCATAGGGAGTGTTTTTTTGTATGAGAGTAGTGATGTGAGAGTATTGCTTAAATAATACTCTTATGATAGCTTGAGTGATATCATTGAGAATCCACATGAATGAGTATAAGTCAGTATGTCAAGTAACTTAAAAATATTTCTTTAGACCTTGTGAGATGATATGTGAACATATCATAATGAAATGAGTGAGCTTAGAATAAGAACTTGTGTACTCTAAATATTTGTGTAATTAATTTTGAATATGATCTAAATGATATATGAAGATGTGAAAGATCTAAAGAATAATTATAAGTGTTTGATCAAGAGAGATGTTGTTTGAATTTTTACATTAGGCTTTTAGGACCTTAAAAATTATTATAATGTCATCTTTGAAGATCTGTGTATGTAGCTCTAAATATTCTTTGAAGTGAGCTATAAAGATCCTTAGTCAAGCCCTAAAGATTTGTAAGAAGCTCCGAAGATGTTCAATTAAAGATCCAATAAAGAGTGAGTGTATGAGGTGGCTTGATAAAAAACAAGAGGCATTATAACACATTATTATTTCAATGTAAGGTTGACAGGGTATCTATAATGTCAAATTTAAGGCTTAATAAAACTATCAAGTCAAGGTCTAGAAATTAAAAAGAGAGATGGTGGCCAAATGGGGTATCATGATCAATTTATAAGACATGTGTGAGTAGGTGATCATTAACAGAGGTGAGTGAAGTTATTTTAAGTATGTTCATGAATTTTAAAGTCATGTTCAATAAGAAAAGGCTTGAAAACATGTTTTAAGGTTTCTCAAGTACACAAAATGGAGATTTGTCTACCTAAGAAGGTGTTTTAAAGTGATCATTGTCATTTATATCATTTGAATGATAAAATGAGATGTTAATGGTATATAATTAATGTTTCTATTTCAAATTTCCAAGCATTAGTTTCTAGAAAGAAAAGATAAGGTTTTTGAATGATCGTTAAGACTGGAAGTTGGTATAAACCCTAAAAGAACCCTAACATTGACATGATGTTAAAGATCTTGTTATAAAGAGATAATAACTTTTTTATGGATATCTAAGTGATTTTAGGTTTAATTAAACTCTCTTAGGCATATAAAAGTGTGGAGGGTTTCTCAAGTGAGTGAACAGACCCTACAAGAAAGTGCTTATTTTTTGGAGATCTATTGTAGAAAACAAAGTTGATTGAGTAAAAATTGATAAATGGATGAAGATAAAAGTGTTATAATTTTAGTTATTTTCCATTAGTGTTTTTTTATAGGTTGCATATCTCAAGTGTTCAAATTTCATTATCTAAGTTGGCTTGTAGCTAAAAGACCTAGTGGTGTAGATAATAGGATAATCATACATAAGTGAGTAAATGATTCTTGATGTGTTTTCATGTAATAATGATGGATTGAAGTGTATGATGATGTTTTTTTTGGAATTTTATAACCTATAAATGATTTTTAAAATCTTTGAATTTAGTTTAAGAGTTTGAAACATTGAAACCAAAATGGATTGACTGACTGAGTATAGTCTATGAGAGAGTAGATCAATAGACTAGTTTGCAAGACCAATAATTTACATAAGATATTTTGTCATGTTATATTGAGGCTGATATAAGTATGATATAATATAGTTTTCATTCATTTAATTCATTTTAAACTAATCAATCAAGTGACAAAAGTTCATGTTTCCTTGATTGTATTTTGAAGTCAGTTGGCAGTTCTGAGTAAGTATCTTGTAGAGAAGCATTTGAGGTTGTATGCCCTAAGTTAAGGCATATGATGAAGTATATGATGACCCTAAGGTCATGAGGTTTTTTAATAATTAATTTATTTCCATGGTTGTCAAAATTAAGTTTATGTCTTAGTTATTCAAGACAATTATTTTGTGTATGCATAGGCCTTTTATGAACAATGATTTGAGAAATGGTTTAAATGGTTATTGGACATAAAAGGTGTTATGGACCTAAATTGGATTTATATAAGTTATATTTTAGTGTCAAATTGTGTTTTAATACCATCTTAGGTGTTTTAATATGCTTTAAGAAAGATCAAAGGGTAATATGTTGCTAAGAAGGCCTTTTAGGTCTCCATAAATCCTAAAATAGGAGTAAGGGCCAATTGATTTATGGCCAAAATAATGTATTATTTGATTCATGATTAAGGAATGTTATTTTTAATATTATAATACTTACTATATTTCCAACCTAAGAATATAATTATGTGTCCAACTAATAAGGATACGATCAAATGACTTGTATAAAAGCAAGGTAGGCTAGGCCTATTTGAGCATGTTATGAGAGAAGAGAATAAGAGAATGATATAGATCATTGGTGAGAATGGAGCTCATGTAGACCATAAAATAAGTGTAATTAATATATAACATAGTTTATGTATATAAGGATCAAGGTTAGAAGACCTAACCAAGCCATGAAGAGTGGTAGTTGAGTGAAGAGGGTTAAAAGCCAATTTGAGAGGGATAAAAGTGAGCAAAGAGATGAAGATGAAAATCATCATATATTAAATAAGAAACATGGATTTTTAAGGTGATAATTTTTTTTAGAATTTTTATTTGGTTTTGAGTCATCTAGGGGGTTGGTGTCACCTTTCAAGTGGGTACTTGCTAAAGCCTAGCTGAGTTGGTGGTTAACTAGTTGGGGTTAGTGCTCGATGTGGAGTTGGTGCTTCACTAAAGATTTATGTTTGTATTATAATACTATAGTAAATTTTATTCATCAATTGGTTTTATTCCATTGAATGGTCTCCCATGTATATGTTATGTTCATGTCTTTTGTGATATTTTATTTTAGTGTTTATGCTTGATAAGATGTACATGCTTGTTATAATGGTTTGTGTATGATTAAATGGAAATGAGTGAAAAATTTTAAGGACCAATTTACCTGCCCCCCCCCACTTAGTACTTTTTATTCCAAAATCTAATTCAATTTACCCATATTATTATCTTGAAGTAATCAATTGTGATTGGTACATTCAGAATAGGGTTCCCCATAATGCTTAAAAGTCTATAACTCCCTTTGAATCTTGGTACAATATAAAAACCATAGTTGAGCATTTTAAAGTATTTGGATATATATTTATGATTCACATGCCTAATAATAAATTCAAGGCTATGGAACCTTAGAGTAATCCTTACATATTTTTAGGTTATTATTCATATGGTGTCAAGGGATACCATCTTCTTTATCTGACCACACATGAATTGTTGTTCACTTTTAGGAGAGTCTCAAAAACTCAACACTTGAAACTTATCCCACTTAATTTGACTCACTTGGATTTGATTAAAATTATTCATATCTACTTAAGCATATTATAAAGGTTGAGGACATTTATTCTAGTTTTAACACCGAGAGTAGTGATGGGACTTCATCTCCATCTACATCTATCCACACTTTGGAGGATGATGTTTCTCTACCTATCTCATCAACTTTTGGTCCTCTTTGGGTTAGGTGGACATTACAGAGTATAGGTACATGAGTTGGATATCCTTCAAATGAAAATTTGGCATGATCATATTTTTATAGTAGGCCACATGCTTTATATTCCTTTGTTTCTGATCCATAAACTTTTTAGGAGGCATAATTTATTATTAAGTGATATTACTCCATGCATGAGGAGTATAAGTACTTATCCAAGAATCATACTTTAGATATGACACTTGATACTAAGGGAATAATGATTATTTAATGTAAATGGGTATATTAGACCAAGTATGTAGTAGATGGGTCCATTGACAAGTTCAAGGCATAGTTAGTCACAAAGGGTTTTACAAAGGTGCATGTCATAAACTATACAAAGAACTTTGCACCAGTCACTAAAATGAACTCCATCAAACTCACACTTTCTAGTTATATATCTAGTAATTAGTATGTTCATCATATGGATGTGAAGAATGCCTTTCATTAAAGTGACCTTCAGGAGGAAATTTACATCGAGCAACTTTTGAGATTTGTTTGGGATTATTCCATTGTATGCAAACTTTATAAACCCATCTATGGCCTCAAACAAGCCCCTTAGACTTGGTATGCCAACATGGATTTCATATTTATTACAACATGATTCACTAGATGCCATTTATATCTAAACATCTATATCTTATGATAGGATTATTCTCTCTTGATTTTGGTTCTTTATGTTGATAATCTTTTCATTACTAGTAGTTCCTATTCATCTATTGCATGATTTTGGTTACCAATTCCATGATATAATTAGGCTTGTTACATTACTTACTTAGAATTCATATTTATTAGTCTAACTCATGGATCACTCTTACAAACTTAAGTATGCTCTTGATCTACTTTATCGATTTCACATGGTTGATTTTAATCTAACTCTAACTCCCTTTCTATCTAGATTCAAGCTTGATGAATATTGTAATTCAAATTTGTTTGATGATATAGATTACGATTAAAAGATGCATTATTCGATGTGTTATTCAAGAAAAATCTCTATAAAGAATCATATAGATAATAAAACATTGAGCCCACTCCCTCATGTGGTGTTGCTAATGAATTTTAAGAGCTATTTAAATAAAGAATACTACCAAACCTTCCAAATAACATCCCTCTTTCCAAGAGTAGACACAAATCATGTTTTCCTTAGATTTGGTACTTTGATTCTATGTCAATGACTATTATCATGATCCTCTATCAATTCCTAGTGCATTAATGAATTAGGTTCACAATTTTGATCAATTTATTCAAATAGGTGAAGCTTTATGGCAATAATTCTGCATAGTAACATTACACAATTCGAGCTCTCTTAATCAATGGTGAGGCCTTGTATTTATATAATTTTGAAAAGGTTTAGGATCAAATATGACCATCCATATTGAGATCAAGATGTGTGGCTATAAAATTATTCAATTTTAGAGGGACAAGCCATAAATATTCCCATTAATATTTGGAATAATGGGGCATTAATGAGGCATGGGAGAGATTAATCCTGATATATTTTCCATTAATGGATTATGGATGCCACCCCATTCATGATGTCATGGGATGATGCATATTTGAGAAATGAATTTCTAATTAATAGATTTTCAATAACTTTCATGGATTTTTCACTTAGGCTCTTGATTTGGTTTAATTTTCTTAAGTGGATTTGATTAATTTTATACAATTATTTGGAAATCTATTGCATGGTTAATAAACCTAGACAAAATATCATTTTATTGTGTCATAATTTAACTAAAGTATAATCAGAAGAAGGTGTAAGTTATAGAAAGAATAATACCCTAGTTAGGGTATTATGGATTCAAAATAACACATGCATGTGACATATTTTATCAAATTTGAAGAATTAAGTGGCCCAAAGTGTCATTTTCTATGGTTTCAATTTGACTTGAAGTGTTTTGATACAAGATAATAATCACATAAAATGAATTTCTCCATTCAAGGATACATTAGCCTAAATTAGTACCTGTATGTGATAAGTTTGAGCCATTTAGTGCATTTTAATGATTTTGGCCTAGATTGTGCATTATCATATAATATTGCTTATATTGATAATTGTAGCATAATAGTGATAGGAATTAGATGTATAATTTTTTATCCTATTTGAGAAGGCATGATGAGACATTCAATTAAAGTGACTTCTTTTCAAAGAATGAAAATATCACTATAATCAGAAGGAATAAATTGTGTTCCCATTTTCCATTTTCAAAGTTTACATGAATTATAGAGAAATAAGTTTACAAAATTCCCCAAACATCATTTGGCCAACCCATGATGCCCCATCAAGGGGTGGATGGTAAATTTGAATTTTTTTTGACATGTTGGCCCACAATCAAAATAGATTATAATATCATTAATTTTAGAAAAAGAGGTTGAAAAATAGAATAACTAAAAGAATGTAGAAGGAAAAATTGACTAGAGAGGATAAAATAGTATCCCAAAAAAGATAAAATGATGCAACTATAGACCTAGGGGTAAATTTTTTGAAAAATTTACTATATTTTGATCCCTAGGGGTAAAAATATTTCATTTTCACCATAGTTATAGTAATTTTTATCCCAATATTGTCATGTGAGAAAGTTGAGTATAATGGACAATATCCTACACCATGGTCATCTTGGGGAACATGCATAAGAGTAACAACAACCATCTAGGAGTGGAGAATTGGTAGGTAAATTTTTGTGTATTTAATTTTGGTATTTATTGCATATAAAAAGTGGTAAATTAGATGATTGCATCATTTTCTTAATTTGGAAAATAATGAGTTCACCCATGAAAATGGTGGGAATGACATGAGATCAATGATCTTGCCAAACTTTTGATAAGATCATGGGTCAAAGTGGTGAGTTTTCCAAGACAATGGAAAACTTGTATTTTAGGGTGAATTTCACATTATCAAATGGAAATTTTTCTAATATCAGTGGGATCACCTTGCCAATTGGTGAAAACATCCCACTAAATGGTGGGAATATGATAATTAGTAGGATCACCCTATAAAGTAGTGGGAATGCCATACTAAATGGTGGGATCACAAAAATAATGGTGAGAATGATAGGATAAAATATAATGGTACCTATATGGGTTTAATCTAGGCCTAAAATTAGAAGAAGAGAGATAGAGACACATTAGAGGATTAGTTTAGGTCTCAAAATTAGAGGAATATGATAGAAAGATAATTGAATTGATGCCCTATATTTGATTTTTAGGATTGAGTTGTGGTGATAATGACATAGGATCAACACTCTCAAGTATTAAGATGATAGGGGATGATAACAAATAAGCTCATGGGAATCTTAGTAACAATGTGCTTATATCACCTAGCATGATTATCAATGATACACATAGATAGAGCATATTTTTTAGCATTATAGAGAGATGAAATTCAAAGACTTTTACTTTCCATCTACTAACTAGAGAGGCTATAGTGATAATAGAGGATTTGCATCATATTCTTTGGGTGCATATGTGATGACCTAAGATTACTTGGATGGGAGTGGGATGATAGGCTATGCTAGACCTACTAAGGGTAGTGGAGTAGGAGATTATTGATAAGTTTATAGATATGGATGCACTAGAGGAGATGGTTTGGACCTTAGAGGGTTGAGTAAGTTAGGGGATAGTTCCCTTAGATGTGGTGGTTTTGATAGCTATTATCAGTGGCATTTTCCTACCAAACAAGAGTGGGTAATTCTTTTTATTGGGGTTGATTAGTGTGTCACAACAAATTTTAGATCAAATGACATGGTTTTCATGGGGACCTATGATTATTTCATAACTATATAGGTATCTTCACATTATAGCATACAATGGAGGGCATAACATAGGCCATAATGCATTACTATAGGTATAGGCTTGGGAGCATATAGAGATTGCATGACTAGTGAGGCCAAGATATTAGAGGGGACTAGAGGATATTGTGATTGGGTATGGTACCCTATAGGACCAAGAATATAAGGTTAATTATGGGATATACCCTGATATAAGTGAACAATCAATGAGATGGAAGATGGAGACTTTATTTTGTGCCCCTACTTAGGGACATAATTTTATTGGGTAGACTTGTTTATGATCAGGTACATGATCATGCCATACTACATCATAGGGTACCATGATTATGTGTTATAGAGGTACAAGCTAGATTGAACATAGAGGTAGTTGGTATGTAGAAGGATATCCTAGAGGATCCACATTATCTTACACATGTGACTAGGGAGATCATGGACTGGGGGCCACTAGTGCCTACGGTAGAGGTAGTGACTGATTATGAGAGGGTAGTTCATGTTATATGGGACTATGTGGGAGGGGTTCTAAATACAAGGGTCATCAACATATATGACACTGGTAGATGTGAGTGAGACCCATTTGAATTACTAGGCCATTGCCCTAATAGCTAGTTTTGAGATTGAAATGGGTTAGGATGAGGATGGATCAAGGATAGGCCCAACATAGTGATAGGTTTAGGTTATAGTCAAACTAGCCATTCCTTATGATATTCCATTTTATGTGGTACAACCTTAGCAATAACAAGATCCCACATAGGATGTAGAAATGGTTGAGCTATATATTTAGGATGTGGACACATTGGATGCCCCAAATGGTGTTGGAGGCCATGGGATAGGTTATAGAGAGGTAAGGACCTCTAAGATAGGTACAAGTTCATGATCACAATTAGGAGGGGTAAGGCCCTTAGGTACAAATAGGTTCATAGAGGACCAAGATTTCATTGGTCAGTTCTATAGAGATTAATTCATGTCTTACATAGATTACAATGATATAGAGCATTATGGGTGGGTTACAAGTGTAGTTAGCCATGACTCAGAGAGAGACCACTAATTTATAGGGTCTTATTATATCTAGGGATGTAGAGATTATGGGCCTTATATGATAGGTGGCATATCTAGCAACATTTTAGGCCTAGTTATCCATATGAGACACGGAGTTCATGATAATGATTGATGAGTAAGACTTTGCTCAGGTAGAGATGGAGATGTTGACACAAGAGAGATGATTTTCATCAAACTGAGATAGATACATGGGATAAATTAGCTAGAGCCTTGTCTAATGTGATTACATCCAAGGATGATGCCATGAATGTGAATGATGATGTCATAAGTGTTAATGATGAGATATCTTATTTGAGGTGATCTTATGATGTGGTAGTTCTTGTGGAGTAGAGAGTGGCTTCCTGTAGTGAGTATATGAGGTCATAATAGACTAGCTAGACCTCTAGGTCTAGACATGGAATAGAGTCAGAGTGATTAGTGATGTAGACAGCTACACAATAGGTTATCATGGGGCCTCTACCACCATGTCCACTAGTATCACCAACATCTAGGATGGGTCAGACTTTCTTATAAAGTCCTCCCAAGGATGAACCTGATGAGAGTTGATTATGCTAGCTCTACTTTTGTATACTTATGATATGTATAGATATTCTCGTAATGTATAGAAATATGATTTTGATACATATATATGACACTCATTTTTGGTTTAATATTATTTTTACATGGATTTTTAATATTTTTTCATTGCCATAAGATGTTTTCATTTATATTTCTCTTATTTATGGTATGTTTTGATATGTTAGTTTCATGAGATGCACATCCTTAGTTATCATATGGATGTTTATGTATTTGTGCTGTTATAATGATCTAGGGTATTATGGTCCATAACTACAATGGTCTAGTGGAGTATAAATGATAAAATAGTCCATGTGTATAATGGTCCATAACTACAATGGTCTAGGATATTAAAAGAATATTTGTCATAGTAGAATGGTACAAGATAAAATGAGTTAGAATAAAAATGGTCTAAATAAGATATTCTAGAGTATAATAGTGGGATAAATGACTTCAGCACAAGTTGCCCCCAAGTAATAGACCTTGTAGAGAATGGTTCAAAAGGATATCAAACATATAACTATTTAATATGTATAAAATCCATGGGTTTTAAGAGCTCCTCTTTATCTAGAGTAGCTAATCAGGATGCCCTTGATCCATATTTTGTGTGATAATAATGGGCCTAGTTAGTTAGGTTGAAACTTATCCTTCTTCTTACATTTGGAATTAGTTTTATTTTTTTCTCAAAAAAGACCAAATCACCAATTTAAAACTCCCTAGGGTTAATGTACTTGTTATAACTTCTACATAATTTATTATGATATGATTTCAAATTGTCTAGGGTAGCCAAATGCTTGTCATCAAGAAGCTTGAGCTATTTCAACCTGGAAACATTATAATAATAATAATAATAATAATAATAATAATAATAATAATAATAATAATAATAATAATAATAATAATAATCATCATCATCATCTTCAATGTTCTCTAAGGATACCCATGGTGAAGTTAGATCAATCTCAATCAAGATAATAGCCTCCCTACCATAAACAAGTGAGTATAGAAGGGATCTTTTAGGGGTTTGATGACTAATATAATAATCCCAAAAGGCAAGAAAAATTTACAATAACTAATTATGGACAGTGTCATTGACAATCTTCTTTAGGACTATAATAATGGTTTAATTAGATGCCTTAGCTTGATTTTTTCCTTACGAGTTATATGGTGAGGATTTATTTTACTTGATTTTGAATTTGGCATAAATATCCTTAACCTCTCAATTAACAAATGATATACCATTATTATATATAATAAATTTTGGCATACCGTATCAATAGATGACATGGTAATGGATAAACATGGAAATCTTCTTCCCACTAACATAAGTGAGAGAAATGGCCTCAATCCACTTATTAAAATAATCGATAGTAGTGAGAATATATTTATGGCCATTAGAATAGGTTGGGTTCATTTTATGAATGAGATTGAAGCCACATGTAGAGAACAACCATGGTGTAGTGATTAAATGGAGTGGCAAGGAAGGTGTGTATATCAAATTACCATGTTGTTCACAAGCCACACACTTTAGTTGTAATTATAAGCATCTATTTCCATCTTGGGTTAGTAGTATCTTTTTCAGAGGAGTTTCTTATTTAGGAATACACCATTGGTGTCACACCCATACATTCTTTCATGGACCTCCTTAAGCACTAGCCTGGACTCTCGTGAAGATAAATAATGAAGAATCATTCCATCATAGACTTAATGATAAAGTGTGTTTCCAGTGAGTTTATAATGGTCTATATAATGAAGGAACATTTTCTAATGATTATTCAAAAGGTTGAGTGAAAAAACTTGGATATGAAAATAGTTATAAAAGTCTTGAAATCAAGGTAATTCAGGTGGGGAATTAGGACAAACAATGATGCATGCCCTCTCTAAATCTAGAATTATATGAATAGGCTATAAAATATTTTGAATGAGAAAATAATACTCTTTAACATTGTTGGAAATTTATATCATGGACCCAATTATTACCATTACATCAGTAGATCTATTATTATCCCATGGTACCTACTCAAATTGTAAGGATTTGAAGTGATTCTTGATATTATCCATAATGTGCTTGTAGGGTAAAATATTATCATATCGAATCTAATATTGATATATGGTTTGATTAATAATCAATTGAGAGTCCCCATAGACCATTAAATGTTAGATATCCCACTATACTGTAAGATGAATTCCTATGATAAGGGCTTCATACTTGGCCATATTATTGGTACAATGGAAATTAACATGAAATGCTTTGGGAATCAGATCCCCTTGTGGTGTAACCAAAAAAATGTCAACCCAATATCCATAAAATTACAACTTTCACTATTCAAGTTCTTACATCACTTCTTCTATTGTCATAATAGAATAATCTAGAAAATCAAATTTGAGTGGTTGAGTATCTATAATAAGAGCTTCAACAAGTTGATCTATAATGACCTACACTTTGATAGATTTTTTATTTTGGTACTCAACATAAAATTTTCTCAAGAGCATAGCCCATTTGGCCATGTGACTTGTAAGATTTGCTTTGGATAATAAATATTTGAGAGAGTCCACTTTAGTAATAAAAATAGTCTTATTATTTAGTATATAGTGTCATAACTTTTGGGAAGCAAACACCATTACTAAACATGATTTCTACATAGGCATATAATTAGGTTCCTAAGCTAAAAGTGTGTATCTCAAATAGTACACTACATGTTCATTTCCATGTTCATCATGTTGGCCCAAGAGTACCCCTAGTCCATGTTCAGTAAATGAATTATAAATAATTAATGGCTATCTAGGTGTTGAAAGTATCAAAATTGATGGGTTTGTTAAGTATGTTGTCAATTTCACATATTCTAATTGGAATTCATCATCCCATTAAAAATTGACCCCTTTATTTAAGAGGTGCATAAATGGCTAGAACTTATCTTCCACTTGTGAAATAAACCTATGAATATATTTCCCTATAGACTATATAACTATTTAATATTTGAAGGTGGAGGCATTTATACAATGTCTTTGACCTTAGCAGGATACAATTTAATCCCTCTTTGTGACATAATAAACCATAGATTTTTTTTCAAAATGAAACCAAAGACACACTTCTTAGGATTTAGATGAAATTTTTACTCATTAAGTCTCTCAAATATTATCTATAGAACATCATGATGTCTAGCATTTGTTTTTATTTTGCTAGGATATTATCAACATAGTCCTTAATAATATCATGCATCATGTCATGAATATGATAGACATAGAACACTGATAAGTGACACCAATGTTATTCAAGCTAAATGACATGACTTGATAATGAAATGTTCCCCATGGTGTGGTGAATGCAATTTTGTGCTAGTCATATTGGGCTATCTTGATCTGATTATATCTTTAAAAGCCATCTATGAGGGATAACATCTCATATCTAATAATATAATTGATAGTCATATCGATACTAGGTAGATTAAAATCATCTTTAGGGCATGCCTTATTGATATCTCTAAAATCATTACAAATGCATATATCTTGTAGATTTTGGTTTACTGGGACTATGTTGATATCCATTCAGAATAGTGTAGTGGTTTGATGAACCCAACTCCCAATAATTTCTCTAGTTCCACTTTTACCAAAAGAGTGATGCATGGATGTATTTTTCTCAATTTATATTTTATTATCTTAGCATCTATATGGACAACAAGTTGATTTATAACCAAGTTGGGGTCTAAGCCTAGCATGTCAGAATAAACCCATGTAAAGATATTGATAAAATCCCTTATAATGGTGACAATGTGGTCACACTCTTCATTAGTGAGGGAGGATCCAAGATAAACAATTTTGAAAGTATCATAAGTTCCCAAGTTAAATTCAGTGGTGTTTTTTATGAGGAGCATAGAACCATATTCTAGAATAATGGGAAATGTTTGATCCTAATCATCTTATTCTACCTCAGCTTCTAGTTATTCTTCCCAAAAATATGGATAATGAGATAAATATGAATCTGCTAGTTTAGGTAGTGGACAACTAGAAAATATATTTATAAATTTAAGAGAAAGATGCTCAAATAATTTATGTTGTTTGGATGTGATAATGACACTAGATATGGAGCTAGGACTTGGTGGACACTACGGATCCTTTGGAGATGAGCAAACTTCCCCATCTAAGAGAACCTAGAATAGGTTTTCACTCAAAGCCTTGTCATTTATTTACTATTTATATGATTAATAAGTTCTTGAAAGAGGTTTTCACCCAAATATATCAATGTTTACCCTCTTCATGACCAAGAAAGTTTTCCTTCTCTCCAAATTAGGTGAAAGAGTCCAAAGGGAATTCAAATCCTTGCTTATGATCACCAATTGGTAATCTATCTTTGAGGCCTATGTACTTGGCAATATATTCCTCATTCTAAAACTCATCAAGGGGTATAAAAAAATATTTTTGGTCCCAATAAATGAGGTTAATATGGTGAAGGTAAAGGGGATAATGGGATGTGATGGTCATAATGGATTTGGAGTCAAATAGGTAAGAACCATAAAGCTCATCATAAATTCTATAATAGGATGTTACATAACTTCTAAGCGTGTCATTGTTAGTCAATTTATAAGAATCAATATCAAAGTACATGAGGTCACCCCTAGGTAATATAAATCTAAGACCTTGACTCATGTTAGGCTTACCATATGATAATGGTTCCAAGATTCTTTTCTCTCATGGCCCAAGGCCCTTACCTATATGATCAAAGTTATCCATAACCTTATTAGGAATAGGATACTTAGGATTCTAAAAATAATCAAAAATGCCACCATAATATAACTAGTCTCCTTTTATAAAAGCTTATTGATCTTGATTTGGTGAAGTAGTGAGTACGCATACCATTAGTGGTTTATGTGCATATTTCTTATTTTGATAAATCATGTTGGGCCTACAAGGGATTTGGGAAAGATTGATTTTTCCAAAATATTTATAATAATTGGGAAACTTATCAATGTGAAAGGTATATTTTAGATGGTATGTTGAAATGCTTACATCCTCATTAGTGACCTTTTGTTCATGTATTGCAAGAAAAGGAGTAGCCAAAGAGGAAGAAAGGTCACTCGGGTTGATATACTTGGAATTGGGTGGTTGAAAACTATTTATTTGTTATTTTTTGCTATGAATTCATAATGAGGGCAATAGTTATAATTACAAAATTCAGCCTCTAGGTGTTTGCAATATTGGTAAGGTTGCAGATTGATAGGAATGGTGACTTTAATCCCATCATGAGGAAACTTGAGGCATTAGTGTAATGTGGATGGGATAAAATTTCTTTTATGGATCTAAGTATGACCAAGAAGTATATTATATGAAGATTCAATGTCCATAATATGACATAAAGTATGATGGGATACAATCCCAATAATGATTGGCAAACAAATAGTTCTAGAAGATTCCTTCTCAGTATTGCTGTATGCCTTGATCATGATTATTTTAGGATGGATGCCATTCACAGTATAACCCAGTCATTGTATTAACTTGAGTGACACTATGTTTAGACCTGAACCATTGTTAATAAAAACCCACTTAATCTTATGATTTTCAATAATGACCTCAATATACAAGGGGTTATTATGGCTAGGACCAAGATTAGACATATATCTTTGATCAAATGTAACTTGTTGGAAAGGAGATAAATGCTCTACAAGTGTTTGGAATTATTCAGGGTCAATGTCCTAAGGAATGGTGGATTGTTGAATGAAATCATTTAACATAATTCAATGGACTTATGACATAAGCAAAAGATATATGATATAAATTTATACTAGGGTTTTACATAGCTAATTTGAGATACTATATAACTTTTCAATAGTAGCATGAGATGGCTTAACCTTGATTGGTATAGTATTTAGTTTTGGATTTGAAAGTAAGTGTTCATATTTGGTCTAGTGTTGGAAGAGGGAAAAGAACCCTAGAGAGTGGCTTGAAAATGTATAGTTGTGATTTCACAATTTAGAGTCAACAAGGAGCCATTATAATTATAAGAAGAAGGCAAAGGGCCTTGGATGGTGACTCTCAAGTGCTTAGTTGTGCTTGTAGAATTTTGAGTTGGCAAGGAGTTGTTATAATTAAAATAAGGGGGCGTAGAGATAGTAAACCATGAAAATTGAGGTGAAATGAAATTTATTAAGCCTAATGTGATGCTACTTGTAAGGGAGGGTGTTGACCCCATAATGGGGTGTTAAGTCTTAGAGAAGTGTTGGATGGTTCATGTGATTTAATGGTGATGGTGGTAACATGATTTTCAAAAATACATCTCATGGTGATATTATAATCATATAACATGTTGTTGTAACCCATGTTATTATCATGGGTATTATGATCTTGATTATGATCATGCTAATTATTATATTACCTTTGTGCTTATTGACATTAGTTCTACCCTTCATTCTGATTGTTTGTTGTTGGCTACTAATTGTGTTTAGTAAATGGGTATTTGTAAATTCCCATGTCTTGATTAGTGTTTCAAATTACATGTTTTACTTTAATTTCACCACTTTTGATTAAGTCCTCAATAATATGCCTCAATTGAACACATCAATAAACACCATTGCTGATAACATGATATAAATTACAGATATCATCTTCCTAATACCAATCAAGTATGGGTTGATCTTCAGTGAATAACCATAGTATACACCACAAAATTAGATTGGCTACTAAAATATTTTAGAACATGGCCTAAATAAGCTCTCTTAGTTTGTTAAATACTCTATATTTATTTAATGCCCTTTATGGAGGAACCCTTTGTAAATTGGTTAATGGATTACGTGGAGCTAGTTGCACATTTAGATTTGGTACAAACTACACCATTTGCTCATGTATAGATTATGTTATTCCATTTCCCATCATGTTATTATTTTAGTTAAACCCTTTAGGATTTTTTGCAATAATAGCTTGAATAGTTTATTGGGTTTTATTAAACATTTGAAAATGTGAATAAATATTTACAAGGATTTTAGCAATAAGTGTTTTATTATCTACACACCTTTATCTACAATCTCATTGAACGTATTTTCATAAGCGAGTCAAAGATTATGAGCCACCTTAGAGTGTAAATTTTATGAAAAAATATCAACCAATTTTTTATCTATCAAATTGTGTTGGAAGCATCCAAATAATGCTCTCCATCATTTTAGATATGCTACAAAGCTTTCCCCATATCATTATTTTGATTTTAACAAGTCAACCATAGTGAACTCATGTTCAATGTTGTAAGAGAAATGGCGGACTATTTTTTTTTTTTGAAATAATTACAATCTACCATAGATCCTTTAGGCAATTTTAGGAGCCAATCTTAAGCTTTCCTAGCCAAACTACATGGAAACAAATAAAGCATATAAACACTTTTATAAGCTACCTCTTGGCATAGTACGCAAAAGGTTTCGATATATTCTAAAGGGCCACCCTTACCTTTGTATTTGTAAAATTTAGGCACATTAAAATGAGGTGTAAAGGGTACTTGGATAATAATTAAGTTAAATAGATATGGACATATCTCATCAAGCATATATTTCATGACTCAGTTTCCCATCTCCAGCCTTGAAACTATTTCTTTCATCAAATTCTACTATTATATGTTTGGTTTATTTGTAGGTGGAATATATTTTTTTTGGTAAGTTACATGCCCATGTTTAATTATTTTATTAGTTATATAAACCCTAGGATATAATTTTGATCATGGTCATTGATGTCTTAGGTTGTCAATGATGTCAAAGAGATCATATGGTAGTAGTGCATGAATGGCAAAGAAGTTGTGTTTTATAACATGGATAGATATGGCACATGTACAAGTCTATAAGGAAAAATAATAAGTTATGATTAATCCATATATGTTTTGGTGAAGTTTTGGTATGTCATTTGATCATTTAGAAAGTGAAATATACATATTCTAGCTTAATAGAATCTAGACCATCACTGCACATTATGCAAATATGAATAAACCAAAAAGTATGTGCATTTAGTAAAGGTAATAAAAAATTAAAAGATGGACAAAGGTTTTCATGGAGAATATTTCTATAGTGCCAAGAATTTACCCTAAATATTTGGACTCTTGAAGTGTTTTCTAGCTCAAGTTATTAATCTTTAAATTTGCTCCTGCAGACAGTGATGTGCCAAATACCATCAAGTTTAAATATGTTGAAGTCTGGGGTTAATCAATGAAAAATATATAATGGTGAATGTTTAAAATATATAATGATTAGATTTAAATCTACCAGATGGAGATCTAATGGTAAGTGACGGATTGTATAGATAGAGATCAATGATGCATGTGAAGTCAATATGTCAAAGGTTACTAGGATTACACATGATAGTGATAAGTGTCGCATTCATGAATTTTGAGTATAAGATCAATGGATCATGGGTGTTAATGTATATGGAGTTTTATGGTGTATTTCAAGTCAAATAGTCAATCCATAGAAGGTACATAGAGATGCTAAGTGGCATGATCACACAAGCACAGATAAATGATCTAATGGTGAGAGTTAAAGAGTTAAAGTCAAGTATCTCATGAGGAGATTGATAGAGTGTATTTGTTTAAATTTTCCATGGGACATAATATGATGACAAGTGTTGGATATTTTGTATTTACATATCGATTATTGGAATTTGAATATTTAAATTAACAGAGGAAAAACTAGTGTATATTATTTGAGCTATAAATTTTGATATATGTAGAATTTGATATTAGTGTAAAATGAAAAGATGTATATGAATTCAAAGTGAATCCATAAAAATTGGTTATAAGGTTTGAATTTTCAAATATATTCATTTATTATAGTTTTAAGTTGACTATTTGTTCATTCATGTTGTTCTTGTGTACAAAATATTATTTAATCAATTTATGCTTTAGCAGAAGAGTGTGTTGGTAGATGTATTCATTTTAAGATGTATTATAGGTAATATGGAGTAGACCCATGTATTTTAAAGTTATCTTGTGTTATTTATTTTCTTTATTTAGTGTTAAAGGGTTAATAGGTCTCCATGAGACCTATAAGGGCTTCTAAGGCCTAATTGAAAGTGTATCTACTTAAGTGTGACCCACGAATGTTATGGTTAAACTATGATAATGAATTTGATCTATGTATTAACATGATATAAGTCTTAAGGGTTAAGTAAAGTATTAATCCTGACCTAGAAGTTGATATTAATCAAGACTCTACAAGGAGTGAAGGCCAAGGTAATGGTTTATAGACTTGAATGTGAATGTGTTGAGAGAGTAGAAGATAGAGACAAAGGAAAGAGATCAAAGAGAGTGTGCTTAGTAGATGGAATAAATTAAATAGTAGATTGAGGATGAGAAAAGAAGCCTAGAGTGATTGAAAATGGGTTATTTGGATGCATTTCTTGTATGATCAACTTTTGAGTGTGTGTGAGGAGTTAAAAGAGAGGTGTTATACATTATCTCCAATTAGATTGAAATGTAATAAGAATTTTATAGTTACTGATTTCACAAGGTATTGTGTGGTTATTCAACATCTAGAACAAGTGGGTGCTTGTTCATACTTAGGGGTGGGTGTTCCTTGTGAGGTGGGTGCCTCAATAAAAGGTATCATATTTTTTATCATCTTATAATATAAGTAGTCCATCTATTTTCAAGATTGAGAATGATTTTTATTCCTCAAGAGGGTTTCCCATGTAAATCCTATGTTATGTAAGTGATCTTGCATCATCTTTATTATTCATTATTATGAACATATTTTATGCTTTATAAATTCTTGTGGTCATTGATTAACAATTTTAAAAGGATTAAAATTGAAGTTTGAAATATCTTACATCATTGTTTCACCCCATAGTGATTGTACCTCCAATAATTGGTATTAGATTAGGACCTTCATTAAAAGTTTAACCACTTGAAGGTGATCAAATATACAATATGGCAGGTCAAAAGTTGTAGGGTTTTTATACAAATCAAGCACCATTGTTTAATAAGTCAAATTATGCTTTTTTGAGTGCAATAATGAGGACATACATCACGTCTCTAGGTTTTGATATTTGGAAATCTATCATGGATGGTTTTACTACACTAACTACTCCTCTAACTAGTGCTATTGATAATAAATTGAATGAGAATAATTTGAAAGCTATGAATGATATTATTTGTGGTATATCCAAGGTTGAGTTCACCAAAGAGATCCATTACAATTATACCAAGGAAATTTGGGTCAAATAATATACTATCTATGAAGGAGACTCAAAGGTAAAATTGGATAAATTACATAGCTATCAAAGGTAATTTTAAGGTCTCAAAATTAAGGAAGAAGATATTGTGGCATACTATCTTCTAAGGGTTGATCAGGTAGTAAAGATGATCAAAGGTCCTGGAGAGGTAATTGATGAAACTACTATAGTACACAAGGTATTGAGGACTCTTACACTCAAGTTTGATTCAACAGTTTCAATTGTAGAATAAAGTAATTATCTCACTTAGATGAAGATGGATGAACTACATGGCATCCTTTCTACTTATGAGATGAGAGTTGATGAGGACAGACCTCTTGAGAAGGAAGCAACCTTCAAGGTGATCAAGGAGACAAAATCTAAGAACAAGTTAAGTCTTAAATATTTTGATCTTAATGAAGATCAACTTGAAGTCATGATTGTAAGAAAATTTAATGTAGGATTATGTAAGTATGAAGTAAAAATGCCTCTTAAATGTTTTTCATGTGGTAAAGTTGGTCATTTTATATGTATTTGTCCACATAGAGATAAGTTTGAACACAAAGAAGCTTATAAGGAATCTCATGAGGATGAACACAAGAAATCTAAGGGGCATAAAAAGTAAAGAAAGTTATTCAATAATAAAAATGGAAATAAATAATCATACCAAGGTAGTAAGAGCCTTTATAATTAAGATGGTAACTCATTTGTATAAGAAGTAAACACATTTGACAGTGATGATTCTTTTCATAATGAGGACAAGGAGACATTGTTCTTAGATTTTAGTGATGATTAAGGTGAATGTTCTTTAAGCAGATATTTATTTTGCAGAGATAGCTTAGAGAAAGAAGATGAGAAATTTAGTCTTGAAGATAAATATCTAGATACTATGGAATAATTGAAGATACTAAAAAGAAATAATAGAAAACAAGATTTCTTGATCAAATCCTATGAGGAGCAAATTGGACATTTTGAAAGAAGGTTGAGTAATAAATTCAAGGAGCATGATAAGATCATGCAATATCTTAAAACTTAGGTTTATACTCTTGATGAAGAATTAAAGAGTAAGGATTAAGAGTGTATCATGTATAAATTAGAGATGGAGTATTTATAGATGAAACTAAATCAATCTACGAGAGAGATTAAAAAAATTTAAAAGTTAGAAGTAAGGAGCTCTATAAGAGATGATCTCATGATAAGTAATGTTTAAGGTAATAATTTAGATAATAAAGATGAATTGATGAATGTTATTTAATATTTGAAGATTGAGATGAAAAAATAAGATGATGATGTCACAAATAAAGAACTATGAAGAACAATTTAATATGTTTGAAGCAAAAATGAATGATGATCTAGGGAACTTGAAGATACTGTCAATCATCTCAAGAGTCAATTAGAAACTATGTCTACAAACCTAAAATCCAAATAAGATGAGTTTTTAAGTTATTTGATTAACATTGACTAATTAAAATATGAGTTAGACAGACATCTTGTAAGGTGAAGTCATTTGTGAAGTTTAAAAAGAGCCCAAATGATCTTGACAATATTTTGAGTAGTCAAAAGCATGCAAGTGATAGAACTGGTCTTGGATACAAAGAAGAAAAAAAGAATGTAACTCAAGATAATATAAAGGCTTATGTGAAAAAGGATAATTAGACTTTGAATATCAATCACTAGTAAAGGAATGAAGGTATTGGTAGATTGAAGAGAAATAAGATTAGACAACCGAATGCTATTAGGTATGAAAATTTCAATGGTCATTATTACTCTTGCAATTAGTTTGTTCATAGGTCAAAATATTGTAAAAGATCCTAAAGGAATTAAATTTCATGGATTTATGAGAAAGATAGTGTAAATCATGAAGAACATCATCACTCAAGATAGTCAACAGGTTCACAAGGAAAGAATGACATCATGTGCTACAAGTGTCAAGGGTTTAGTCATTTTGTAAAGTTTTGTATTATCTTCATCAAGAGTCCAAATGATCAAGTACATGAAAAAATTCATGAAAAATAAAATAATAATCATATATCTAAATCATAAGGTATGTACAATCTAAGAAACCTCATTTGTTTCAAATGTCACGAGAAATGTCACATAACAAGGTTCTACAAGAATGATCAGTATTATACTTAAAAAATTATCAATTCTATCGTGAAGATAAGGAGCCAAAGTGAATAGAGGCCTAAGTAGGTAAATTAAAAATAGTCTTAAAGTGGATTATTTTCCATGATATAATAGGTAAAAAGTGTAATTATCAAGTAACAAGCCTTAATTACCCAAATAGACGAAAAAATCAAGCAAGATCCTGAGATAAAAGAAAAGAATAAGGTTGAGACCTCATTCAAAGTCAATCTAAAGATGAAGAAGGACTAAAATTTAAGTAAGAGCATGGATATATGGGAGGCTCCTAAGTATTTGGATCTTTATTTCTTCTATGAAAAATGGGTGTCTCTACCTATGCTTCTTAGGAGACATATTTCATGTGTGGAAGCAAGTATGTGTGATCTAGGTAATGATCAAACTGTAAATTAGTATAAATGTATGTTATCTTCAATTTGATAACATGAAATATTTGTTTATATAAGGGGGAAATAAATAATTTATCTTGAGTGGCTTGAATAAGATGTGCATGATGTGAGAGGGAGTATATCTAAAGATGGTCTAGTCATGATAGAAGTGTAAAGATGTATGCTATAGTTGTGAATTCAAGAATATTGATATGATGACTTAATCAAACCAAGTCATATGTTTTGAAAAGTTATTTAATCTTCATGCATGAGCAAATAGATATTATTATTTTTTTAGGTGGATAGGTCCAAGGATTAGAGAAACCCAAGTTAATATTGGTATATGTCAAATAACAAATGACATGAGATGGAGCTTAATGTTAGAGGGATCTTTCTAGGCTCTGTAAGTAGTTTCATAGGTCCAAGGATCAGATAAGTCCAATTTTATATTGGTGAATATCAAAGAGGGAGAAATTTATTCATATACTTTAAACTATGTAAGTATCCTGAGCATCCAAAATAGTATTTGAATTCATACATGATGTTGAGGAATGATTGTTCGCATGTTGAGGAAGAGACTGTTTATCATTAATGTCAAAGGGGGAGAAAGGTTAGAATGAAGGAGTTAAAATGAGTAATAATTTATTTGAGGGTGTTTTTCCATCAATGACAAAGCAATATATTGTTCTGCATGGTCATCGATGTCTTTGGTTAGCATTGATGTCAAAGAGAGCATGTGGTACTAGTTCATGAATGATAAATAAGTTATGTTTGATAACTTGGAGAGATATGGCACATGTATAGTTATATAAGGATAACTAAGAATTTTAGAGTCATACATAAATGTCTTAGTGAATTTTTGGTGTGTCATTGAATTATTTGAAAAGATAAACATGCATCTTCTAGCTTAAGAGAAGCCAAACCATCATTGCATGTCATATAGATAAAAATGAAGCAATTTTTGTTTGAATTTAGTAAAGTTAATAAAAAATTTAATAGTGGTAAAAGGTTTTCATGTAGACTTTGTCTATAATTCCAAGAATGTACTTTGAATATTTGGACTCTTGAAGTGTTTTCTATCTCAAGTTATAAACCTTCAAATTTACTCTTACAGACTATGATGTGCCAAAGAATGTCAAGTTTAACTACATCAAATTCTTGGGTCCATTAGTCAATAAAATATAATGGTGATAATTCAAAATATCTAATAGTGAGTGTTTAATCTCCTATATGGAGATGTAATGATGAACAAGTGATCATACAGATAGAGATCAATGATGTGTATGAAGTCAATATGCCAAAGGTTCCTCATATTGCACATGATAGTGAAAAGATTCTCAATCATGGAGTTTTAGTAGAAGATCATTGACTCATAGGTGTTCATGTATATTTAGATAAATTGTGTAGTTTTATTCAATTAGTTAATGTGTAGAAGGCATACAAAGCTACCAAGTGGCATAATCATGGAAGTGCAGATAAATGATCTAATGGTGAGCATTAAAGAGTTAAAGTTAGGTGGTTCATGAGGAGATCAATAGAGTGTATTATTTAAAAGATACCATGGGACATGAGATGATGAAAACTATCATATGTTTTGTATTTACACAGTGACTCTTGGAATTTGAATATTTAAATTAACAAAAGAAAAACCAATCTTCATTGTTTGAGCTATAAATTTTGATATATGCATAATTTGTTATTGGTTTAAGAGGAAAAGTTTTAGAGAACATCAAGATGCATCTAAAAAAATTGGTTTGAATGAATGAATGTATGTACATATTCATTTATTGCATTTATAAGTTTACTATTTGTTCATTCATGGTGTTCTTATATACAAAATATTGTTTAAGCAATTTATGCTTTAGCAAAAGAGTGTTTTGGTAGATGTATTCATTTTAATATGTATTAGAGATAATATGGAGTGGAACCATGTATTTTAAAGTGATATCATGTTATTTTTTTATTAATGTAGTTATAAAGGGTTAATAGGTCTCTATAAGAACTATAAGGGCTAATAAGGACTAATTGAAAGGTGTATCTACTTAAGTGGGATCGATGGATGCTATGGTTGACTTTTGATAATTAATTTGAGATATGTATTATAATGATATAAGTCTTCATGGTTAAGTAAATTATTATGTCTAACCTAAAATTTGATATTCATTAAGACTCTATAAAGAGTGAAGGCAAAGGTAATGGTTTCTAGACTTGAATATGAATGTGTTGAGAGAGTAGAAGATAGAGACAAAAGAAAGAGATCAGAGAGTTTGTGATCAATAGATGGAATAGATTATATATCATATTGAGGATGAGTGAATAATCCTAGAGTGATCCAAAATGGGGTTTTTGGATGCATTTCTTGTATAAGCAAGTTTGTGTGTGTGTGTGATGAGTTGAAAGAGAGGTGTTATACACTGTTTCTCCAATTAGATTAAAATGCAATCATAGTTTTGGATTTATTGATTTCATAAGGTGTTTGTGGGTTCTCAAAATATATAAAAAGTGGGTGCTTATTTATACTTAGGGGTGGGTACTCTTTGTGAAGTGGGTACTTCACTAGAAGGTCTCACATTTGTGATCATCTAATAAGATAAGTAGTCCATGTGTTTGTAGGATTGATAGTGGGTTTTATTCCCCAAGAGGGTTTCCCACATAGATCTTGTGTTATTTTTTTAATCTTTCATCATCATTTTTATTCATTGTTATGAAAATATTATATGTATTATGAACGCTTGTGGTTATTGATTAAGAGTTTTGAAAGGATTACAATTGAAGTTTGAAATATCTTGCATCACTGATTCACCCCTCTCCTCTTAGTGATTCTATCTCCAACATATTAGACTTACTTTTGGTTTACTCCTTGAGTTGACTAGTTTATCTATTGATTATTAGGTGGTTGATAAACATTCCTTAAAATCTATAATTCTAAATTATAAGTATATTATTGGTTTTGATGAGTTTGTAGTCAATTCACTAAATGACACGATGGTTGGGAGTAAATTTCTAAAGTGTTTTGAAAAATACCCCCTATATATTTTTAATTTTATCCATTGATTATATAAAGGGACAAGAGCCTCTTGATGATTGAATAATGTATGTTCTATTTCTATTGAAACATGTCTTGAAATAACTAAAAGTTTGTTTTATTCAGATGAAGTACCAAGACATAGCATAAATGTAGGTTTAACTAAGGTACGTTTCATTTGATCTATCACATTCTCTTTATCTTTAAAATCATGATTGTTGATCTAAGTTACACCCAATGAGCCTATTAAGTCTATGATAAGTTGTTCTGCATATCATTGACTAATTTTATTGATCTTGGTAGAAAGATTTTGATCATTGGGAGTCTAATATATTAGTGTTTATTTTAACTTTATAGAATAATAAATATTTTATTTTTCAATGTGAGTGAGATATTTCTCTTTTTGTTTTTATTCTACCCTAACAAGCATGTGCAATTGTTCCATCAGGAAATCTAATGGCAACCTAGTGCTTGATTCTATTAACCTTAGGAGTGATTTATCTTTGTCTTCTAAGGGTTGATGTTTGTAATAATATTATTGAAACCCTATAGTTGTTGGGATATCTTAAAACATGATGGAGTTATCCTATCCATCATAAAAATACTCTTCCACATAACTAGAGATATAAGAGACCCCACTATGAGTATACCTATTTATCATGCCTAAAGGTGGTTTTGCTCATTTTCTAAGATGCAAAATGTGTTTTACAAACATTTAAAAAGGGTTTTCATATTTATTCAAACAAATAACAAGGTAAGATGAGACTATAATAAAATAATGGGTATAGTACCACATAATTAGAAGAAAGTGGTTACAAATTTACTCAAATTTGTTGGGCTGAAATCATCAAATTAGAAGAGGGTAAGATAACTTTAGAACCTAAAGTGTAGGTTAACACAATAAATTTAGGCCAAAGACACATCAATACCATAAAATCTAGATACAACTATGATGATTTTTTACTATAAAATTAGAGGAAGGTCTTTATAATTAGGAAGATAACAATGCATACTAAGAAGATCAAAATGTGAATTAACACAAGAACTCCTAATTATAAATCTAAAACTAAATGAGAAATACAATGATGCCACATGGTAATAAGACATAAAATAGTCTAATAACTTAGATCTTGAGCAAATACAAGATGATATAATTAAATAATGATAATAAAATGATGATGAGTCTAGGTAATGACCCAAAATTCAAATGATAAATCATACCCAAGTTACTCAAACCAAGTCCAAAATGTAAACCAATGGCACCTTGGATTAGAATTTAGAAAGGTGAGATTTTGAATTTAGACAAAAATGAAGGAATTTGAGATTCTGAAATGTGGGAAAATGGTCTAGACTCAATTAGATAACATAACAATGTTGTATTTAAAGTACAAACACAATGTTCTGAATAATGATTTGAACAAGGCAAAAAGTGATTTTAATTTAGTTAGAATGATGCCTCTTTATTTAAATATAATGTTGTATGATAAAGTGTTTAGTTTCTTGATGTGCTTTGGATTTCACACAAATAGTTTTAGACTAAAAAGTACCAAGTAAAGGATAAAATGACAAACACACATAAGTGTAATGTCCTAAATCTTAAAACTGATAAGGTTGCATAGTAATGTTTAATTTCATCTATATACATGCTCTCAAAAGAATTTTTAATTGTTAATCCAAAATTAAAAATCCATGAAAATTAGGGTTTTTGGTCCACTTCTTCTCTCAAGAGTTTGTATGGTGACATGAAACTTTGAGCTAGTCACCCTCCATCAACAATATATCCAAGATAATTAAGGTTATTCTAAAACTAAATTTTCACACCTCAAAATGGTCCCAAGTGTGGATAACACTATATATTCTCACATAAATTGGATTCATGTCAACTAACTTGTTATGAAAAGGTCTTGTCCTTTCCACAACCACTACATCCATCAATTACTCAGTGTAGTGTAATGTTTGATTTTCCCCTATAGTCTGTGGTTGATAACCACTAACAAATCTTATTTTCATCACTCAAAACAAGAGTCTCAATAGGTCACCCTCACTTTATATACCCCCACTATGGAGTGGGATTGAAACAATCTTGAGAGATGAATTACTGGTTTAATGCTTCCCTAGAGAACCCATGACGAAGTTATGAACTCCCACTCATAAACTAAAGCACATAAAAATAAAGATAAGTGAAAATTATTTATCGTAATTTAGGATCACGCAAATCATATTTATTTTATGATGGCCAAAAGAAATTTATTTTCACACCTTTGGATAATGTACCTAATGTAAAAAAATGAGCATTTTTGGTCACCTAAGTTCCCTAAAGGGGATAGGGGGAGAGCATACTATTGAGGTTAACATACCCCCATTCCTAAAAAAAGGGGAACCTTTTATTAAATTGTGAAAATATGTACCTTTAAATTGAAATTTCACTTGTTTAAAGTATCACTAGCATGTTTACATGTTATTTTCATTTGAAGAACATCCACACCTAATTTGGTTGGCATATTTGTTCATAATTTTTATTTAATCTTGCCTAAAGTTGCTAACATTGGATCTTCATGTTTTAGGATACAACTCCAATGGAGTCCATTTGGAATGGGAAATGCTTGGGGATCATGATTTTTTTTTATCAATTTGGCTTTTTACTAGCCTTTCATCTATTGAAAATCAAACTGAAGTCATCTTGAAACCCTAATTCAAATTACCCTAGTTCAGGTCTCCTTTGAATCAAGTTTAAATTTGGTGGGAATAATTTATGCAAGAATGATATACTATGCCATGGAATTAATTTAATTTTTATCCTAAGGTTAGTCATGTTATTAACATGAACAAACCTTAGTCTAAATTTTTTTATGTTTGGTGTCTTTATTTTCTCGATCCCCCTTGGTCCTTTTATTATTTACACATGGTCTAACTAACTGTTAGGTCCTTTTGTTATGTCTTAGAATTTAGATAAAAACCTTATCCTAAGACTTTATGCCATGTCCTTTTTATTATGTGTGGGGTCCTCTTTATCATGCTTAGAACATAGCTTAAAATTTTTATCCTAAGGTTTTCATTTGTGTTTATTAACATGAAATAAAACCATAGTCCAAAAACATTATGCTAAGTTCCTTATTTTCCAAATCACCTTACTTAATTATCATTTTCTTTCATAGGATCAATGGTTTAAGTTTTATTAGATTAATAAGATCAATGGTAAAATATTAATGTCAAAGATTCAAAGCCTTGACCCTAAGCTAAAGTTTGATCATATTTTAAAGATTGATGGTGCAAATTTGCTCAAAAAATATTGATCAGATAGCACATATTAAGTAAAAACTTCAATATAGCCCTGGGATAAGAGAGAAAGTGACAAGTTTCACTATCTTAGCTAATGAACACTCAATAGACAAGGACGTTTGACTTGGTAGATCAAGATATAATGGAGTTTATTTACTCAAATGAAGATGATCAAACAGTGTGTAAAAAATATTGAAAATTTAAGGATGAATGTCAAGATGACATGTGGCATAACCATGGGCCATAAATCAAAGATTGGTCATATCTCAAAGATTAGTAGTTCATAGAATAAAGTACACATTTTGATCAATAGTCTGTGGAGTAGGAGGTATAACTATATAGATCAAGATCAAGAGAGCACGATTGATCCATATAGTCAAAATCAATAGTATGAGATCAATGTTGAAATTTTAATAAACCTTAGAGTGATGTGGAAGTTCAAAGTTTTACAATTAGGGGTAATGTTACCAATAGATAATAGTATTCAAGTTCTTAGATTGAGATTGACGGTCCATGTTGATCTACATAAGGATGATCTAATGGTGCAAAATCAAGTGGGTATTTTAAAAAACAACTATCACTTTTTTAAATATTGATGAGAAAATTTACACAAAAATTACATAGGGATGCCATGTAGATTCCATGGTAGATCCACATAAGCTATACCAGTCACTTCTAGAGATTTTGCATATTCATGACAAGGCAAAGGTATAAACAGGTGATCTATATAAAATTAGAGAGAGTCATGAAGTTCCTATGAGTTTGACAAGATGAAACCATTACATATATAAGGTAACCTTCAAAAAAATCCTTAAGAACATGTAAAATCCCTAGTTTTTCTTTGTATTCACTATAATAAATCTAGAGAAGCTGAATTGTCATCTATGTAAGGGCAATTTGATCTAGAATTGAACAGCAGACTACTAGTGAGAAATTTGAACAAATCTACAACCGCTGATAGAGATAAATGGATAGAATAAAGGATTTGATCTATATTTTTATTTAATATTAAATACCTGATTTTAAAATAATTAGCTTGGCTCATCTAAACATAGTCATGGAATTACTTGTGGATAAGATCAAGGGTTTGAGTACCTGGTCTAAGAATTTGGAAAACCTCCTTGAGGATGAAAAGAAACTAAAAAATAGGATAAAACACTTTCTTTGGACCATTATCACCAAGCCAACTACACTCATATCCATAGGCCTCATCACTTATTAATATTTTTTAGCATAGAGTTACCCTAGTCATGTATGAAGTGAGGAGCAAGAACCAAGGGAAATTTGAGATGGATAATAGTAGGGTCATGGACATGATCTTAATATCAAAAAAAAAAATTATTAAATATTAGAGAATCAAAGAGGATGTAAGAATAAATGACAGAGATCTTATAATCTTGATAGACCAAGAAGATGGACTCTACATGGAACCTATTGTTAATTTCAAGTTAATTAATGAACAACATCAGAGAGCAATAGGGACTTCAACAACACAAGGGGCCTCAAGGCTAGTTGGATAAAGTATATTATTTTTGTAAAAAATAATTTCAACATTTTTAGAAATAATATTCTTTTCTAAGGGAATGTACAAGTTATAAAACATGTTACCTATAGGTCACTTCATTAGGAAGAGTCTAGAGTATTCTTGAACCTTTGTAGAAGGGACAACTATCATAACACTTATACTTGTGTAATTAGATATGATTGATTGACATAATTCCTTACATTCTCTAAAATTAGTATTGTCAATTGTAATAAGGGGGGCATTTTTTGAGCTAAAACCAATTGTAACTTTGAGAAATTAATATAAGCAAGGAATTCTACAAAGTTTATCCAAATTTGTTTATGTCTTTTGTTATCCTAGCTTCTCTCTCACTTGTTTGTTATGACTTCTAGATTTGAATGGTTCTTATGAATTCTTGGTGTGTACATTTGAATGTAGAGATATTAACTTGTGCCAATTATAGCCTAATTAAAATTTTTTAGGTTCATTTCATTTTCTTACTCTTCTTACATTTGGTCTAATGTTGTTTACTTACAAGTGTACATATTTAAAGTGAACTTGGTTCTTATTTTGCATTATTTCCCACCTTTCTAATATTTTTGACTAATGTGTGATAATATTTGAGCTTAGGCTACTTCATGTCATACATTTGTTAACTACAAGCCTAGATGATATTTGTACTTTGTCATGATGTTTTGAATGAATATCAACAACATCTCTTCTCTACCTTAACTTTATTTGGCTCCTTTTTTTAACCAAATCAATCTAGATTAATTTTTATTTTAAATATCCATCTTAGATTAGTTACTAATAATAATTCACCATTATTAGAATATCATACTTCATATTTTACATAGATTAACTATGTGTCCATGATGGCTCCCAACCACCAAACATTATAATTATTACGAAATAATTCACTTGATTTGCCTCTATTCCATCAATAAATAATAGGATTATCATGACATACAACTCATGCACTGAAATCTTAGAATTTTAAAATGACAAGTGTTCTTGACCACTCTAGGCACTTGTGATACATATTTAGGGATAAAAAAGAGTGGATTTAGTGGTTCTAGAAGGAGGGTCTAGTTACATCTTTATAGATTTGAAGTATTTTTGCTCATTCTTGTGAATTGTGTTCAAATATTGGTGTAATATTTACACAATTGTGTCATTCTTTTCTCAATTATGTAAATATCATTGGTCTTTATGGTCTGAGATCAATCCTTGTCCTTCTTTTAGACAAAAATGATGTTATTTGAGGGCATGTGCTTAATTATGGTAAATATGGCTTAAGATTTATCAATTCAATAGGTTTGAGGTTAGTACTAGTTGTTTTAATCAAATATTGATAGATCCTTTGCAAATTTGAGTTTATTTGAGCTTAAACATGTAAATATCAATCATACTTATGTTTTTGGATACTTATTTTAGCTAACTTAGTTAAAGACTATTGTCCTTTATCATCCTTTATATAAATATTTGAAAAAAATTCTTAATGTGCAAGTCTAATTATTTTTCCTTGCAAAGATAAGATTGACACATCATATTTCAAATAGGATTCAAATCCCATTAGCTATAATTACCAAAATATTAGGCCAAGGTCATGTTTAGAGACTAGAGAACCTCTACATTCATTAGAAGTTCATAGGAGAGCTAGGTGAGATGAAGGTAAGTGTAGACTTTCTAAGTCATTTCCAACTTCACCAATTTAGGTTGCTCCTATGTTTGATTCCTATCAAGGTATGGATTGGCTAGGTGGTTCTTCAATCAATGTGCAAGGTGTGTTACATGACCTTCCTTTTAATCCTATAATTATTTGCCAACATTTAGTCCTAGTGGAACTATAACCATTTAAGAACACATTAAGAGTTTTAAAGTTGCTTCAAGATTACTAAATATGAATCATGAATATGTACCATATAGACTATTCCATTTTACTTTCAAAGATGATACATATGAATGGTTTCTCAACCTTCTATAAAACTACATTATCAATTTAGTAAAGTAATTAGTCATTGTGTCATGTACCAAAAATTCACCACAGTGAAAAGAGATGTAAATGATCCCATAAGAGCCTTTAATGCTAGATTTTAGAATATGTTTAGTAGGATCATAGATCCTTACATACCTGATGAGGCTTTAGATTTAGAAATATATAAGGATTCATTGGATCCCATGACTTTTGTGTTTATAAAGAGAGTTATTGGGCCCATAAATACATTAGCTTTATCTTATGCCAATGTTATGATCATTAATGACTAGATGTAACCTCAAAGACAATTGGCATACTTTATTCCTAATTTCAATCTACTTTTACCAATTATGAATGTCATTTCCAATGCCAACCAAAATGTGACTTCCTTGAATCAACATTCAATCTTGATCTTACTTCCTTTGAGCCATGCACGATCAAATCATGGGATTCTTGAATAATGTCGCTAGTAGATCTAGTCCATAAGATCAAAGGGATTTAATGACTATAGCCATTAGCAATACTCAAGTTCATAATTTGAGACACCAAAGAATGAGAGTGACTCTATCCTTAAAATGGTTCAAAAGCTTAGCATTGAATTTCTTCAGTTGCAAAATCTAGTAAGTAATATTATATAGAGTTCTAGTAGGAATTTATCCTTTCAAAGGTTTAATATGATGACTAATAGATTTTAGAATGATAGTTACCACAACAACAATAATAATGAGTCATCTACTAGTAAGAACATACATGATATAAATCTTGTTAATGTTTCTTTACCTAACTATTTTAGAGCTCATTACACTTTTAAGCATGGGGAAATAGATTGTGTTGAATTTTCCAATGTTTTTGAAGACTTTCAAGTAGAGTTAAATACTTTTGAATTTGTCCCTAATAAATATTGTGATGTAGGTACATCTAGTTCTTCAAGGTCATTTAGATCATTTGGTTCAACTCTCATGGTTGAGACATTTGAGTTCCCTTTCCAAAAGGATAATGAGCCTAAGGATATTCCTGAAGAGATCCATGATTTTTAGTAATTTTTGAAGAATACTTATCCTCTGAGAAATAGGGAACAAAATAAACCATTAACCACTTCAACTCTTCCAAATAACTTTGACACTCCTCTTGATACTACATTAGATAACAATCCAGAGCCCCCTAAGGGAATTACTTTTAAGCATAATATTGATACATCTAATTCTTCTAATAATATTCGATATAATAGTGAAGAGGACATGAAAAATATTAAGGCTAACATCACATTACATGAGCTGACATAGATTACTAAACAAAGGGATTTGTTGTTATATTGCTTGAGTATAAACATTCTAAACCATAAAAGATTATACATGCCAATGTTACAATAGACAAGAACAAAGTAGATGCCCCACCTCTCTTGTTAAAAATTAGAATATTTGGTAATAACTTGCATAATTATTTGTTAGTTTTAGGTGCATCTACAAACATCATGCCTATAGGTATTTATGAGTAACTTGCATAGAATCTAATTAAATATGATAGATTTGTAACTCATTTAGATAAGTCAAGAGTCAAAGTGATTGGTGATTTGTTAAATGTTCATATGTAGATTTCCTCAGAGCCAAGGATCCAATAGTTCACTAATATCCAATTAGTGGACATCCTTGATGCTTATGGGATGTTTTTGAGTAGAGACTATATTAGGAACTTGAATGGTTATTATTGATGCTTAAAATTGTGCTATTTCCCACACCAACAATGGGAAGTTTTAGGAATGTGGGACTTGCGACCTGAAACGACCTCCAAATTTTAAAGAAGCTAGCTCTTATTTATCTCAAATGTATTGTGAGAAAAGGGATAGAAATTAAATAGAATCACCAATGCAATGAAATAAAATTTAACTATGGCAATGCACCTGAGTTTAATTTGATCCTTAATACTAAGCATGGTGAAGCTATCTTTAGGATTCAATTACATTAAAGAGAAAACAATGCATGATCAATGTAAAAGATGAAAACAAATAGAATCAAAGGCTCACAACTTAGATAATTTTTGTAGTATCATAGAAAATATCAATAAAGGCACATAATTTAATCTTCTTATTAATTTTATAGTCACATAAAAGGCATAGGTACACGCACAGTTAGACAAACTTTCTAAATCAATAAATTGGAATGAAGGCAAATGATATTATTGGCCACAACAGGAAAGTCTAAAAACTTCTTGATAACAATCTCTTGTAGAAAATTATCTCTCTTTTCTGATGATTATTTCTTTTGATCATTATATCTACTCATATGCACCTATATTTATAACATCGAACTAGCTGAAGATGGCCTCGAAGATCCAATCCCAATGGTCTAACTAAACTTTAACTTTACTAGAAGTGTTTAACAAAAGATATTTTTTGGATCTGAAATATTTAGTCTCCCTGCAAGTTCATTGGCTGAATTAGATGCACGTGACACTTTTCACTATGAAACAGGAAAGGACACTTGGTGGCTTCCACTTACCTCACTTAAAAACTCTCATTATTCAAGAGGCACTATAAAATGACAATTGGTAGCTTTTGTGGCACTTACATAAGACACACGACACTTTCCATGTAACTTATACTCTTTACTATGTCTTTGTATTATGAATGCTCTGTCTTTGACATCTTCCATAGTTTGCTACTTTGAAACTTTATCAACTTACAAAAAATGGGACCCACAACACTTCTTTCCTGAGCAACTTCAAAAGGGGAATGGGGACAAGTGGCACTTTCCATTGATCTTTGACAAATGACATGTGGTGTTTTTCGCTTGACTATAGAAGTTTTAGATACTTTTTGAGAGTCCTACAGAAGATGACACGTGGTAGTCTCCATGAGGATCTAGCTATATTATAGAAACATTCGAGACTCATTTTCAATTCACATGGATGATGACACTTAGTGGCTTTTGCTTACTTTGAGACTTAAACAAAACATTAGGCAAAATGAAAAACTTGTGCCCTATGTCATAACCCTCACTGCATCGAAATTGAAATGCGTAGGGACAAAACTTGGAGCACACAACTGAAACTAAAAATAAAATGTAGAGTAGTTTACTCTAAAGTTCTTGGTGACCCCAAGGAATTTTGAGCCTGCTCAAAAAAGAATCCACAAAATATATAAAAATGTGGCAAAAATCACAACTTCCATAAGGCTGTCGGATAAATAGACCTTTCAACATCAGATAGTCCCTACTTATTTTGCAATTCTTGGAAGGCTAAATCAAGGTTGATGATGTCCTTATGTGAAAAACTCTACAAAATTTGAACTACAACCTTCAATTGGAATTCAAGCTGGGACATGGGGATCAAGATAGCTTCCACTTGTAGCACTGATGAATCATCTGTTAAACCCTAGAAAATTGACTGATCATTTTGTCTGGCTAACAACAAAGGTTTAATCTCATCAACCATTAACATATTGTTGCTATCAAGAAAGGGGAGGGAAGACCCAATTGCACTAGATCTTCAATATGCTACTTCATGTCTTTTATTCCCTCTTTTACCACATCTAGGAGCTCTTTGAAATTAATTGTTGTGGAGTTGTAATTGAGAACTTCGTTCACCCTTTTTGCAACAATCATTGTATCACTAATCCCTACTACTGATAACATTCCATCAATTGTGTTATATAGATTTTACAACAACATTTGAGAATTAAACACTCAAAGAGACAGTGGACAGAGTGGCCTGAACAAAAGTCTCCACCTTTTCTCAAAATTTCTATGCATTTAGCAAGAAAGTTAGAGAGGGTTTGCGCTGAGTAATCTCCTCAGAGATTATTTTCCATACTAATACATATAGCTCCTTTACTAGGTTTAGAACTCCTACATTTTTTGGACTATTAGCCAACTCAAGTGTCAATTGTTTTGTTATTTATTGCTCAGCTTGAAGTTGGGCATGTATGGCAGTGGTATTATTTTGCTCATTTAGCAGCTTCTACTGGAACTGAGTAACTTGTTGCAGGTTTTCCTAACATTCTTTCTATAGTGTTGCCTTTTCTTATCTTAGGGATATCACTATAGCTTTCTCTTGTGTTATCTCTTCTTTCAAATAAGCATTTAGGGCCTAAATAACTTGGTGAATCTAAGAAGAAATAGTATATTGAAACTATTTGTTGAGACTCTCTATCTCATCATTCTTTGATTTGATTTATGTAGCCAAATTACTACCATTTGCTTTCTATTGAGCCAGATCAACCTTCATATTCTATAGCTTCTTTGATACTTTCAAATAATCAGTAGCTAAAAAAGAAGTGGTTTCATTCAGCAGCTCAACCCTATCTTGTGGTCTAAAAAGTGACATATCCATAGCCACTGCATTCATTGTATAATCTTGAGGCTGCATCTAATTTGTTTAGCCTGACTACGTTAGGTGACAAATGAGTCACAATTAGCTACTACTCAATTAGGTCAAATAGTGACCTCATATGTGGTATAGATAGAGATTTATTATCTTTCTTCCTCTTTTTATCCATCTGGGCTTCCCTATCCTTCTTAGCAGTGTCTTCTTGAGTTTGGAAGGTAGAGGGAGAGGCAATAAACACGCCCACAAAAGGATAACCCTGTTGAAAGCCATAAGGAATAGCCAAATGTTGGCTAGGGGGAATCTGTAGAGGTATTTTCCTTGGGATAGAGGGGGAAAAGGGAGGCAATGATGTGGCCTATGATGACATGGCTGAGTAGTAACATGTGGGGCAAATTGGGAAATTGGCACAATAGAGGTGGCAGGGGATATTATTTGGCCAGTTGGGATTGCTACCCCTATAAAAGAATAAAGAGATTGAGAAGAAGGAGAAATAACATGTACCTAAGGAGAAACCGATGTACTTAGTGGTTGATGCTATGAGGGCTCTACCTCCTCCTTTGAATGAGGTTGAAATTTTAGCTTCTTCTGTTTCCTTGGCCTTTCTTCTTCTTGATGTGCTTCCTTTTCTTCACCATTTACCACTGCTGCTACTAGTGATTGTACAAAATTGGGAACCCCAAAGGTTGACACTGATGGAGAAGCTTTGGGTGGTGAGGATACCATACTCTTTTGTTTTTCAATGGCACTAAGAGATTGGGTCCAGATAGCTACAATGGCTATAGATGAGGTTTGTTTTGGGCCTCCACTGTATGAGTGAATTTTGCTTCCCCCTCTGACTCTCCACCATGTGTATATAGTTTGATTGTAGTAGGGATAGATATAGGAGATGGATGACATTCATCCCATATTTCCTCCCATTTCTCATCTAAGTTTACATTACCAACAGAGTGAGTTGTCTCAAAAATCTCTTACCTATACTTCCAATAGGTTTCTATTTTCTCTGGTTTCCAGTCTTTTTTCTTCAATACCCTTCTTAAACCAGAAGTCATTCTAATTTTATGGTCAAAATCCTTTTGCTTAACATAAAATATCTCCCATGGCTTGGCCTCATGAAAGATCAAATCTGTCAATTCTACAAATAAATCAGGAATATCTTCCTTAGGATTTATTCTAGTTTCCAAAAAGGGACGACCCTCATGCATAATTTTAGTGGCAAACTTGTTATTCTTGACCCATGGGGTTATGAAAGTACTTGGGTCATATCTCCATTTATCCTCAATCAAAAAGAAACCCAGGATAGCTAACTTCCTCAGCAATAAGTGCTCAACATCTCTGACCTCTAGGGCCATGTTATTCATTACCCATGGAATATCATACATTTCCTTTTTCTTCTTCCCAATTCCATAGTCATTATCAACCATAGAAACTTGTTGGGTGGCCTCTAAGAATGCTAAACTAGGAGTCAAAATCTTGGGTAGTAACACTGGTTCTCCATTAAAACCATGGACCCTAATGATAGTATGATGGGATCCAAAAAAGTAGTCATAAGGAATAGTGCAATTTGTCATGAGGCCTCTCACACTTGGAGTTAATATATTTTTGATAGGCTCTGGGCATAGGTGACAAAAGGTAGGGATGACAAAAAGTTCCCAAAATTCATATGGGTCAGATGTTTTAGATAAGATATGTGTCCATGCAGACACAGGAATGGTCCTATTATGACCAAAACTTGGGTCATACATATTTAGATGCATATATTGTGAAAAGATACCAGAGTTTTGATATAACATGAGATGAAATAGATAAGAAGAATACCTAAAAAAACCTTATATTTGAAATGGGTGAGTTGGTCAACCATTTAATAAGAAATATATTCTAAGAAGTCCAGTCGATACTCTTGAGACTTGTCTACAATGTTTAATCTGAAGAGAAAGGCCATTTGTTCTTCATAGATAGTTATATCCTCTTTCATTCCAAAAATGAATTCCATCATGGATAGTGCCTCTTGATTGGCCTATCCAAATTGTGCCCTTCTTATTGGTAGCACTGGCATAGTGGTATCATCATCCCCTAATTGGAATTTTGACCTAAAAAACCTCAATTGATTATTAATGTTTGCCCATTTTTTTGCATTTTGGCAATGGTGGGAAATGTGGTTGTCTTGTCATGATATAGGACCAACATGTCCCTAATGGCCTTTTATGTAATTTTCACCATGAATTGACCTTATTTTATGGTGTTTGAGGGCACATGAAATAGTTCGGCACATATTTCAACTAAGTCAAGGCATGGATGTAGACCTGGGACAATGAATTGTGCCAGTTGGGAAGTCCATATCCTCATTGTAAATATTTCATGTAATCTAGCCTTGGCCCTCTAGATACATATTTTGTGTGCCCCTTCTTGTAGAGATTTACTATACTTTTGAAGGGTTGGGTCTGTGATTTCGTCTGCAAACTCCTTCACCTTTGTTGGGTTGATCACATAACCAACTTCGGGGACTCTAGTCCTTGGATAGGTCTGTAAGGGTTGTGTAGGGGCTGAAGCATATGATTTACTGGAGAGAAGCTTATCAATAGATTCATAAATCCTAGACCCCTATTGTGAAGACTGTGCCTCCTCCATATCTATGTCTATATTTGGAATTAGTGAAACTTATGTAACAAGTATGGAAACTTTGCAATATGGAAGGTACTTTTACTAAGCAAGTTTTCCTATGAATTGAAAGTGTAGGTAATAGGGATTTTCTAACAAACGTAGAAATGTTTGAGACATTGTTAAGCCTTAAATCTTGTTATTAGGGTATTTAATGACCCATCAAGTCTCAAAAATGGCATTAAAACAAGATAATTGTTAGTAAATATTATTAAATCTTCATGGGACAATGAGTCAGACACGTCATGAAAGAAGCTATGTAAGGGTACCTTGGGGAATGTTGGGGATTTGTGAGAGATTTAATGAATGCTAGAGTTTTAAAAAAATTGGAAAGACTCTAATCCATGGCCACGTGTTAAAAAAACACTTATTAAAATAAAGAGTGGGAAAAGAAAAATGGGAAAATAAAGCAACAAGAAAATGGAAACTATCTAACTATAATACATGGGAGATACTGCTTAAATTAAATGTTTTAGGTAGATCTCATTCATAAGAATATCTTCAAGTACACCCTCCATTGTTTTGATCTCAAATGAATTTTACTATTGACATGCATGAATCTTATAGGGGCCAGTCTGTAATGCCTCAAATTTAGTGTGTCGACCTGGCTTGGTAGCTCTTGCATCCTATTTCAAAACAACTGAGCCTACTTAGAAATGGGGGTTTGAAGTATTCTTATCAAAGAAGTCTTTGATTATTTTTTGATGCTTCATTAATGATTCATGTTCTATATCCCTCTTTTCTTGAACTTCTAGGAGTTCAGTAAGTCTGACCTGTATGGGGCCATTCTCTTCAATTTCAATCTATTTTAATAATTGGAGAGCAGGAATATCCAAGCTTAGGGGCATTACAACAGGCTTACCATAGACCAATTCATGTGGGGACATATTTGTATCTTGTTTAGGCATAATTATATCAGCCCAAAGTGTTATATTAAGCACTTTATGCCACTCTTTATGATGATCAGCCCTTATTCTCTTAATAAGTCTAATCAGATTCTTGTTGGTTGATTCTACCAAACCATTACCTTGAGGGTAATAATTTGAGGAACTTTTCAGATAGATTCCATTCTTATGGTATGAGGAGGCCCAAAGCGAGTAGTGATATCCCCCAGAAAGTCTAGGATCACATTTTCTGTTGCTTCTTTGAGTGGCACTACCTCACTCCATCTTGTAAAATAATCTATGGCAGTTAGAATCCATTTATGTCTCATAATCAACACTGGATTGATCATTCCAATGAACTCAAAACCCCATTGAGCAAAGGGTTCATCAATAATTATAGGACTAAGGGGCATTGCTCTATTCCTTCTCATCCCCACATAATACTGACAAGATTGGCACTTTTTGACTAGTTTATAACAGTCTGTAAATAAAGTGGGCCAGTAATAACCTACCTAACTTATCTTTATAGCTATGGTTCTTGCAAAAAAATGTCCACCTGAGACTCCATGGTGCATTTCATGTAGTATTTTTTTGAGCCTCATCTTTCTCTATGCATCTTAAAATTATGCCATCAGTATTTCTTCTAAAAAGAACTTGGTCAATTAAAATAAAATAGACCCCTTACTACCTATAGTATCTCCTCTTGTCTTGAGAGAGTTCTTTTGGTAAAATCCCATGTTTCATAAAATTGATTATGTTTGTGACCCAGGAGTTCTGATCAATTTCTTGTATCCTCAATACACTTTCCTTTTTTGTTTCTTTAGTTATCATCTTTTCCATATCTTGAGTCATGTATTAACACAACCCCCTACCTCTGACCAGCTTAGTGGGTCTAACCTCTACATCATACTCAAGGATATTTGTTATCTAGTTTGCTCTTTTTTTAGTAATTTCACCTTCCCTGATGTATTCTCTAACACTAAGATGAGCCACAAGTATCAAAATCTTACTTCCTAATACCATATGCCTGAATTTCTTGAGGGCTTTTACCATAGCATATTCCTATTTCTCCACAAAGTTGTATCTATCTTCATACTCCCTAAGAGTCCTTGAGAAAAAGGCTATTGGGTGTTCTCCCTCTTGTTGATCATCATTATGTGTTAGGACAATAGCAATACTGAACTCTCCTCCATAAACATACATTATAAAAGACTTAGAGAAGTCTGGGTTACTAAGTATTAGGGCTATTGAAATTGCTTTCTTGACCTCCTCAAAAGCTTGTATTCCTTATGTAGTCCACTTGAAAACTAGGTCTTTCTTTAACAAGAGTGTCACTGGTCTCATTAGGCCTACACAGTCTGATATGAACTGATTGACAAAATTAATCTTTCCCAAAAAGGACTAAACTGCTTTCTTATTTACTGACAGGGGCAAGTTCATTATGGCTATGATTCTCTCTAGATCTATAGAGACTACCTCTTTAGATACTATATGTCCTAGTAGTTTGCCTTAAAGTAATGCAAAGATGCACTTCTTGGGATTTAGGGATATTCCAAATTCTTGACACTTCTTAAAAACATATTCTAGATCATCAAAATGATCAACATAATTCTTGGAAAAAATAGTGAGATCATCAAGATAAATTAGAATGATTTTATTTATGATTTCTCCAAATGCTACATCCATTTCTCCTTGAAAAGTGGCTCTAGCATTTGATAGGCCAAATGGCATCTTGGCATATGCAAATTTTCCCTATTTGGTAGTAAATGTAGTCTTATGTTGGTCTTCATTAGCCAACCAAATTTGATTATATCTAGAGAAACCATCTAACAAGGAAAATCTCTTTGATCCAGCCACAGTCTATAAAATTTGTTCCATAGAGGGTAGGGGATAGTGATATTTTAGAGATGCTCTATTTAGGTCTCTAAAATCCACATAGATCTTTATGTCTCCATTCTTTTTTCTAACTGGTACTAGATTGGACACCCAGGTTGAGTGTTTGATTGGAAAAATTATTTTAGATTCTAAGAGTTTCTGCAACTAATCCACCATTAGAGGTTCAATCTTTGGATTCACTATCCTCTACTTTTGTCTAACTAGCCTAGATCCTTTAGTCAATTCTATGGTGTGATAAATGATGTCTCTATTATATCCATGAAGGTCTTCATAGGTCTAGGCTATTACTCTATCATATCTTTTACACAAGTCAATTAGTCTTTCCCTTTCCTCTTGGGTTGTGAAATTTCCAATCTTTAGTTTTTTCCTTTCACTCACTTGTATCTCAAAATAATTTTATTTATTTTCTTGAAACCTTTTCTTCTTTAGGCTTACATCTTCTGGATCAAATAGATTTTCTAAAGTAATCAAGCATTTGGGAAGCTTATTGGTCTTTAATTGAATAATTTGGTCTCCATATGCTTATTCAATTTTGGGTTACAATTGATCATCAAATTCCCTTAACTATTTCAAAAATGAGAGTACCTGAGAATCATTTTCAAAGACTTGCCAATTTTCATCATTGTCTGGGATAGTTGGCCTTACTATAACTTTGACTAACTCATTGTTGACTAATAGACCAGTTGCTGGGTCAAATTGTGAGACAATTTGTGCCATCCTATCTACTTCAAAATTTTGGGTTCTAGGAACTACTTCAATATTGAAAGCTTCAAAATCATCTATTAAGTCCCAAATTCTATGTCTATAGGATCTCATCTTTACAGTTTTGGCTAGTGCCTTTTCTCTGATTTATTTCACCACTAGTTCTGAATCTCCTTTTACTATTAGATTCTTTACTCCTTTTTTCTTGGCAAACATAAGCCCATGTACTAAGGATTCATATTCAACATCATTATTAGTATAGGAAAATTGGAAATGGATAGTTCTTAAAATTTTCTCACCATTTGGAGCAACAAGACAAATTCTTGTTCTAGCACCGTTTTTACTTCTAGCCCCATCAAAATTTGTGGTCCAAATTTTTGAGTCCTTTTCAGATTCTTGAGTCTTTAGTATTTATTCCCTTGAAACCTTTGGGATTTCATGTTCTTCATCAAATATGACATAAGTGCCGAGACTAGTAGAGTCATAATTTCCATATGGCTCACTTTGCATCATAGTTAATAATTGGTTATTTTCCTCTTCTTGGTCATGTTCAGTCCAGTCACCTAACTCTTCAACAAAGACCCTTTGTTCTTTATTTAGCATAGCATGAGCTGCCTCTAATTTTGGGGTTGGTTCATTGGTGATGTGATCCTTAGATAGTGACTCAGATAGTATTTTCATTTTTGAACCATATTTGGTTTTTAGGATGAGGCGAGACCAATCAAGTGACATATATCGTCCTATCTTGGCTGTGAAATCTCTGGATAAAAATAGGCCAAATACAGGGGGTATATCTATGACTGCCACATCTTGATTGAAAATTATATTAGGGAAAATATATAATTGCAATGGGAGTTCTTTAATTTTCCCTATTGCTTACATCGATTTCCCATCTAGCTACATAACTTCTCTAGTAAGTGGCTCATACTTTATTTTTAAAGTATTTGCTATTTGTTTAGGCATTACTATAGCACTAGCCCCTGAGTCTATCATTTCAATATGCAACAGTTTCTTTCCAACTATCAAAGTCAAATAAAAGGGCTTTGGTTTGGATTTGCTTACTTCTAGTGCATTGTTCAAAAGGGTTGTTGTCTACAGAGGAACCGTGTCTTTGAGATTTTCTTTATTACTAGGTGCTTCTTTGGTACCAATATGTTTAGGCACTACTTGGTCCTACAGAGCTTCTTGTAATAGTGTCTTTTGCTCAAGAATAGCTAATATATCCCATATTGACACATGTGCTAGGATCCTCTTTAACTGATCTACCACATTCATCAGTCCTAGTGTTTGGGTTCTTGGATAATAAGGGTACCTTGATTTTTATTGAACTTGTCCAAAAATTACTTGGGTTTGCATTGGCTGAGGTATTTATTGTCTAGCATCTATGTTTTGATGACCTTGAAATGGAAAAATCCCCATAATTTCATTATTTGTGACTTCAGGCTATTTCATCATCCTTTTCTTAGCTCTAGTGTAGTAATATGATTGTACCAATGGCTTCTTGGAAGTAGAAGCTTCATTTAAGAATATTGACTCTTCATCTTCAACCCATGAAAACAAACCATGCTCAGGGGCTATTTCTTCTTCTTCTTGTAAGGACATCCCTTTCATCTAAGCCATCAGGACTGAATTTTGCATACCAGGGGATTGGTAGGGTTGAGTGTTAAAAGTATTTGTAAATTATCCATCCATTCTTCTTTGCTCTACTATCTTTTGTTGTAGATTACCCATGGGGTAGTCTCTAGGCATATGAGCATTATTACAATGGAAACACCAGGCATTGGTGACATCTATATAATTATTCTACCCTTGAACAATCTCCCTATTTGAATTAGGGGAAACAATCTGTGAGGGTGTAGGGACTGCAACTAATTGGTTCGATGGCTGAGGGTTAGTTTATCTTTGAGGACCATGATACTAATTTGGATATGGTGGAAATATATTTCCTTGTTAGCCTTGATATTGGGGTCTAGTATAAGGATTTCTATATCTTTTTAGGTTAATTATCTCATTATAAAATGTCCTTAAGATGTTCTTGACATCACCCATCTCAAATGACTAGATAGGAACAAGTTCTTTAGCAATTTGTTGAGGAAATGTATGCATAGACATAGGTGGGGCTATGGGATTAGGGGCTTCTTGAGGTAAAGGTAAGGTAATCTCTGGAAACATGGGCATGGGAGACCTTGGGGGCAACTTTCCAGTATCTATTAAGTTATTTTCAGCTCTAATTGCATAGTCATAGGATTTTGGTAGATCTGACCTCCAAATGATTGAATTATTATTGATATATCTAAATTTAAAGCTTTAAGATAAAATACTATAGCCATACCTAGTAATGGTCTTGTTGTAGTAGGAATTCTTTCCCAAGTCTTTTGAAATATTGAATTGAAATTAGTCATTGCTTCTTGTGGTGCCCTTTTGATAGTAATCAATTACTGCAACAAAGAAGATTTATCACCCTTTTCTTCAAATCTTTCAAAGAAAGCATCTCCAAGCTGATCCCATGTAGATATTGTATTTGGGGTCAAAGATCTGTACCATTCCAAAGCCTTCCCTTTAAAATAAGTTGTTAAAAATCTTATAGCCACATTCTACTATGTGATCACATGTATTGCACATACATCATACACATCCTATAGATTTTCTTCAAGTCTTTTGAAATATTGACCACTGAATTTAGGTATAGCTTTCAGGGCATTTACTGGAATAAGATCCCAAGTGGCTAGTGGTTCTTTGAGAATTAGAGGACTACGAGTGTTCCAACTTGCATAATTCCTTCGGGCTATAGGTGCTCCCATGTTTTCTCTTGGTGTTGCTATAAACTGATTGACCCTTCTTAAATTAGTTATCAATGGTGGTAAAAGAATACCTGGGTCCATAGTAGATTGAGCTCTTGTTACTGGTCCACAACTCTGACTCCTTGTAGCTCTCTGGTTCATATAGTCTTGAAAGAAACTTCAAGACAATGTCCCACTGAGCGTGCCAAAAAAATTTTGATGCTTAAAATTGAGCTATTTCTAATACCAATAATGGGAAGTTTTAGGAATGTGGGACTTGCGACCTGAAACAACCTCCAAAATTTAAAGAAGTTGGCTCTTCTTTATCTAAAATGTATTGTGAGAAAAGGAATAGAAATTAAATGAAATCACCAATGCAATGAAAGAAAATTTAACTATGGAAATGCACCTGAGTTTAATTTTATCCTTAATACTAAGCATAATGAAGCTATCTTTAGGATTCAATTACATTAAAGACCAAACAATGCATGATTAATGTAAAAGATGAAAAAATACAATCAAAGGCCCACAACTTAGACAATTTTTGTAGTAACACAGAAAATATCAACAAAGGAACATAATTTAGTCTTATTATTAATTTTTCAGTCACATAAAAGGCATAGATACATGCACAGTTATACAAACTTTTTGAAACAAGAAAATAGAACAAAGGCAAATGATATTATTGGCCACAACAAGAAAGTTTAAAAACTTCTTGATAACAATCTCTTGTAGAAAATTCTCTCTCTTCAGATGATTATTTTTTTGATCATTATATCTGTGCATCTGCACCTATATTTATAGCATCGAACTAGCTCAAGATTGCCCACAAGATCCAATCCCAATGGTCTAACTGAACTCTAACTTAACTAGAAGTGTTTAAAAAAAGATATTTTTTTGGATCTGAAACATTTACTCTCCCTAGAGTTTCATTTTCTGAATTAGATACATGTGACACTTTTCACTATGAAAAAGGTGAGGACACTTGGCAGCTTCCGCTTGCCTCACTTGAAAATTGTCTCATTATTTAGGAGGCACCAAAAAATAACACTTGGCAACTTCCATGGAACTTACATAAGACACATGGCATTGTCCACGTAACTTATACTCTTTACTATGTCTTTGTATTAGGAGTGCTCCATCTTTGACATCTATCATAGTCTATTGCTTTGAAACTTTATCAACTTATAGAAAATGGGACCCACAACACTTGTTGCCCAAGCAGCTTCAAAAGGGGGATGGGGATAGGTGGCACCTTTCACTGATCATTAAAAAATGACACATGGCACTTTCCATTTGTCTATAGAATCTTTAGATACTTTTTGAGTGTCCTATATAAGATGACATGTGGTGGTCTCTGCAGGGATCTAGCTATATTATAGAAACATTTGGGACTCATTTTCAATTCACACAGATGATGACACTTGGCAACTTCCACTTACTCTGAGACTTAGACAAAACTTTAGGCAAGATGAAAAACTCATGCCCTATGTCATTACCCTCACTACCTCAAAAAGGAAATGCATAGGGACAAAACTTGGAGCACACAACTAAAACTAAAAATAAAATGTAGAGTATTTTACTCTACAGTTATATGTCAACAAATTATTCACATATGTGGTTGACTTGGAAGGGAGTCCTTAAACAAATAAAGATAAAAAGAGAGACTAAAATGAATCACATTATCACCAAGTAAAATTCTTTCAATGAAAGGGTCAACATGGTTAACTCAGATCTAGGTGTTTACACTCTTGACACCACTGAGGTGTGTAACTCCAAAAAATCTCTTGTTATGCCTAGATTATGGAAGCTATATATTGATGGTGCAAGATGCAAATCAGGTTCTAGAGTAGGAGTGGTATTAATAAATCCCATTAGGAAAGAATATAATTCCTCTTACAAACTTATGTTCTCATGCACTAATAATCTAGCCAAGTATGATGCACTTATTATTGGATTACAATTTATAATCAAACACAAGGTCAATGAGTTATTAATTTTTGGTGATTTTGAACTTGTAGTTAATTAGATCAAGAGTAAATATCAATGTAAGTTGTCATATCTTAATAAGTATAAATTCAAAGTGTGGGACTTAATTGAATGTTTTGATGCTTTTAACATTATGTCAATCCCTAGGGAAGAAAATGAGCATGCTGATGAACTTGGTTTAGCTACAACCAACCTTATACCTAATCACATTTCCAAGTTACAAATACTTACCATTGAACTAGTCCCATTTTCATCAATACTCGATAATATCAACCATCTAAGTGTATTTAGTGATGACCAATAGATTCTAGACTTCATGACAGCTCAAGAGTATTTAAGGCTCACATCATTGATGAAGCTAGTAAAAATACCCTTGATGATGACATAGTTGAAAGCAAACTTGATGACAAATTCATTCAGTTGAGTGACAATAAGATCCCAAAAGGGATGATAGACTAGTTAAGACTTTCAAGATTCTTAAAGTTAATGGGAATGAATACAATGCAATAAACTTGGGTTCCCAAGGTTAACCTCAACTTGTGAACATTGGTATAACTGACAAAAGAATTGAAACTAAGAGAACCAAATATATGCTAACCAAATATAAGGATGTAATAGCATGGTCCTACGATGACTTGAACATATTTGATCCTAAGGTCATAACTCATACCATACCTCTAAAGGAAGCCTACAAACCATTTAGTAAAAATGAAGACCAATCAACTCTATCCTAGAACCAACGATATACAAAGAGGTCAAAAATTTATTAGATGCTAAGAAAGTGTTTACCATTAGACACTCCACATGGGTAGCCAACCTAGTACCACTCAAGAATAAAAATGGTGAAATCAAATTGTGCATTGATTCTAGAAATATGAATAGAAAATCTAAAAAGGATAATTACCCCTACCTTCTATTGACCAATTAATCCAAATTATTTCTATTTCTTATATGATGTCTTTTCTTTATGGATTTTCAGGGTATAAATAGGTGTTGGTGAACTAAGAAGACATGATGAAAACTAATTCTACTACCAAGTGGGGCTCTTTTGCTTATAATAGAATTCCCTTTGGATTAATAAATGTAGGTGCAAACTTTCAAATAGTAATGGATCATGCATTCCAAGGCCTCATAGGTAAGTGTATTATTATTTACATGGATGACTTGACTATCTTTTTAAAGAATAAGGAATATCACATAATGAACTTGTAATAAGTATTTGAAAAGTGTAGGAGATATGAAATTTATCTCAACCCAAAGCATTTTTCTTTCAACTAAGGTAAAATTTTTAGGACGTGTTATAACAAAGGAAGGAATCTCTATATACCCTAATAGAGTAAATTCAATATCTAATATAGAGCCCCCTAATAGTAGGAAGAATTTAAAATAATTATTTGGTAAAATAAACTTTGTAATAAAGTTTATTTTTGGTTTTGTAGAAATAGTGAGACCTTTGAATGACATGTTAAAAAAGGATGCTAATATCACTTGGAATGAGGAGACCAATAAGGCTCTCAAAGACATCAAAGAGGAAATTAGACAAGCCCTAGTCATGATAAGTATAGACTTTACTAAATATTTGTATCTTTACTCCTCTGATTCATATCATACAATAGTTATAGTTATAACTCAGAAGATAGATGGATGTGACCATCCAATAGATTTTATGAGCACTAACCTTAAAAATTATAATTTTAACTAACATTTGATTGAAAAAAATCATGTGATTTGGTCAAAGTAATTAATAAGTTTAGGCATTATATTCTTAGGAATAAGGTGCATGCAAACCTACTAGACCCTACCACTAAGCTCATGCTAAGTCAAAATGAACTAGGAGAAAGGAGAGGTAAGTAGATGTTTGTGCTCCAAGAATTTGAAATTGAGATGAAGACTGACAAATTGGTAAGGTGCCAAGGTTTAATTTAGTTGATTTCCAATACTAATCCCAAGCTAGGTGTTATGCAGGTAGAGCAACAATGTTTTAGACCCAATGATTAGTATGATCCCATTATCCACTTACTAATCAATGGTTATTGTCCTAAAGAGTCAAGTAAATAACAAATAATAGCTCTAAGACTCAAGGTAACCCATTTATTTATCAAATATGGAGTGATGTATAGAAAGAACTTTGAATGCATATACTTGAGATGTGTTTCCAAGAGTGAAGCCGTTGAGATCATGAGCACCTTCCATGAAAATCTAGGAAGTGAACATCCATCTGGAAGGATAACAACACATAAAATATTAAGGTCTGGTTATTATTGGCCTACAATGATCAAATATGCTCACAAGCATGTGAGATAATGCCACTCATGTCAATTCTTCAACACCAAAGAGCCCAAGGCAACCATGCCATTAAATCTAGTCATGATTGACAAACCTTTTACACAATGGGGATTAGACTTTGTGGGGGTCATCAACCCCAATTCCTCAAATGGTCACAATTATGTTTTTATTGCTACTAACTATTATAAAATATGGACTGAATTAGTGGCAACCAAGTGGATAGAACTGAAGAAGTGATCAAATTCTTGGAAGATAATATATGCATAAGGTTCATCACACTAGTATCTCTAGTCTTTGATAATGGACCTAATTTTATATCCATTAAAATAATTAAATGAGTATATGATAAAATCATTATTAAGTTCTCATCAAACCATTACCTAAAGGTAATGGAGTATCTGAATCAATGAATAAGAAATTGATGAATGCTATAAATAAGTCTATATCTAACAAACCTAGAACATGGCACAAATGACTTAAGTATGCCCTTTAGGAAGATATAAATAGAGTTAAACAATATCTCAAGGTATTACCATTCTTTATAATTTATGGTAAATAACCCATTTTACCCATCATCTTCAAGCTACAAACATATAGGTTCATGTAAAAGTACATGGAGGAGGATCAAGAATTTTCAAATTCAAGGCTACTTGACATCATGCAAATGGAATATTAAAGAGAGGAGGTCTTTGAAAAATTTAGTATAAACTAAACCATATTCAATAGGTGTTTTGATAAGTGTTCAAAGATAAAGGTTTTTAGATAAGGAGACTTGGTACATCTTTAGGACAAGGCATTTGAACTCAAGGGTAAACATTGTAAATTTTCCCCTTTATGGATAAGTCCCTATCAAATTGATGAGATACTTAGAGATAACAACTTCAAGCTAAAATAATTACAATGAGCATATTTCACACTACCCACTAATAGAAAATACATTAAGCACTACTTCTCTGATGTCCCACCTGGGGTCTTCATGAAATGAACTGTAAGACTAGTTAGAGTTAGTATAGGTAAGGCTTAGTTGAGATTGTTTCTTCTGTCATTCCTTCTTATCTCTTATTTGTGCATAGTTTTTGTATAAATTTATTTTCTAATTTACTTTGTGTTTGGTTTGTTTTATTTCCATGCTTTTTTTATTGATTTCAATAAGTCTTTTTGGATATACCTTATCTCAAAATACATTTATATGCTAAAAAAGAACTCCATAATTCAGGAATGTGGTATGACTTATCAACATTGGTTGATCATAGATTATTGAAATATGAGTTTAATGTTATAATTTGGAAAAACTATGAAAGGATGATGGTTAAATTAATTGTTCCTTAGGATTTTGAGCATTATTCTGATCTAAGCCTAGTTTTAATAAGGATTGCACATGTAGGGTAAACGTTTAAACTATTAGGACATAATCATGTTTTCACTTAACAAAAATTATTTTCTAGGATAAAGTTGGTAACCAAGGATGATTTTTTGAAGATCAAACACTTCACCAAATCGCTAAACTTGGTTGGTTTGGTTCCCAACCTTTGTTATAAGGTCAAAATGATCTAATAAAAAAAGAGCTTATTGTAAAATTCAAGAGCTTTCTAAGTAAAGGTGAGTCTAGTAACCTCCACCAGGGATATGAACACATGGTTGGTAGTAGATAAAGTCCTTGAGTGGATCCAAAGGCATCTCTATTGGGGATATGGATGCTTGATTGTCAATAGATAAATTCCCAAGCCTTCCTTGAGCTAAATCATGGTTCATAATGAATATCTAAACATGTTGAAAGTTAGTGTTAATGATTAAAGTCAAAATATTAGGAATTTATTTCCCCAAATCCCATGGCAAACAATAAGTGGAATCAAAGCACACACACAACATGACTGATTCTTGATCTTTGAACCTCTTTCTACATATGACATATTTGTTTCAATTATGAATTGATATTAATGGTGATTTATCAAGTGGAATAACTAACTTAGTTATTACTCTGAACCAGAGTCTTTGAATTTTAACATATTACTATGTTTCCTCTAGAAGTCATTATTTGTTAAGGTAAACATACCCCCATTCCTAAAAAGTGGGTACCTTTGTGTTAAATTGTGCAAATATATACCTATAAATTGAACATTCACTTGATCATAACACCACTAGCATGTTTTTATGTTATTTTCATTTGAAGATCATCCACACCTAATTTGGTTGTAATATTTATTCATATTTAATCTTTTCTAAAGTTTCTAACATTGGATCTTCTTGTTTTAGGTTACAACTTAAATGGAGTCCATTAAGAATGGGTAACACCTAGGGATCATGATTTTTATATCAATTTGGCCTTTACTAGCCTTTGATTTGTTGAAAATCCAGTTGAAGTCAACTTGAAACCCTCATTCAAATTGCCCTAACTTAGGTCTACTTTGAATCAAATTCAAATTTGGTAGGAAAAATTTACATGAGAACAATATATTATACCATGGACTTCGTTTAATTTTTATCCTAAGGTTTAGTCATGTTTATTAACATGAGCAAACCTTAGTCTTAAATTTTTATGTTTGGTCTCTTTATTTTCCCAAGCCCTCATTGGTCCCTTTTTCATTTATATATTGTCTAACTAACCATCATTTCCCTTTTTTATGTCGTAGACTTTAGATAAATTATCCTAAGACTTTATGCCATTTTTTTTTATTATGTGCAAGGTCCCCTTTATCATGTTTAAAACTTAAATTAAAAGGATTATCTTAAGGTTTTAATTCATGTTTATTAACATGAAATAAAACCATAATCCATAAACATTATTCTATGTTCTTTATTTTCCTAACCACTTGACTTAATTATTGTTTTCATCTATAGGATCAATAGTTCAAGTTTTATCAAATGAACGAGATCAATGGTGCAAGATTAAAGTCAAAAAGTCAAAGCCATAACCCTAAGCTAAAATGTGAGCATCTTTCAAATATCAAAGATGCACATTTGATTAGACAAGATTTATTGGATGGCTCATATCTAGTCAAAAATTACACAAGCCCAAGGAGAAGTGACAAGTATCACAATCTCAACCAATGAACACACAACAACCAATGACATTTGACCTGGTGGATCAAGATCTAACAGAGCACATTTGCTCAAGCAAATATGATTAGATGGTGTATTGAAAACATTAACAATTCATGGATGAATGAAAATATGACACATGTCATAAACACAATCCACAAATTAAAGCTTGATCATCTTTCAAAGATCGACAATCTATAAAATAACATACACATTCTAATCAATGGTCTATGGAAGAGGTACAACTAAGTAGATCAAGATCAATAGAGCATGATTGATTTATGAAGTAAAGATCAATAGTTAAATATCAACATTGACATTTCAACAAATCTTAGAGTGAATGCATAAGTAACAAGTGTCATAACCATATGAAATGTTACCAGTAGAGAATAGCATTCGAGTTCTCATATTGAGATCGATGGTCCACATTGATTTGTTCAAGGATGATCCAATGGTATGAAATAAAGTAGGAATTTTCGAAAATAAATGGTCACTTTTTGAAATATTGTTGAGAAAAGTGACATAAAAATTCCATGGAAATGGCATGGTAGAGCCATATAAGCTAGATTAGTCAGTTCAAGAGATTTTATAGATTCATGGCAAGGTAAAGGTTTATATAAATAGGTGATCTAAATAAAATTGGAGGCATGAAGTTCCTATGAGTTATATAAACTTCCACTATTAAAAATCTAAGGAAATCTTCAATAAAATCCATAAACACATGTAGAATCCCTAGTTTGGCCCTGTATTCACCATAATCAAGCTAGAGAAGCTGAATTATCATCTATGTAAGGGTAATTCAATCCAAAATTAAACTATCCATTAGTGATAAATTTGAAAAAATCCACATCCAATGATAGAGATCAAGGGAAAAAATAATTTATTTGATCATATCTTGATTTAAGATAAAATCCCTAATTTCAAAACAATTATCTTGGCTCATCTAAACATGGTCATGGAATTGCTTGTGGACAAGATCAAGGGTTTGAGCACGTAGCCTAAGAACTTGGAAAAAATCCTTAAGGATGAAAAATATGATGTAACACTTTTTTGGGACCATTATCACCAATCCAAATACACTCAACTCCATATGCCTCATCACTAATGAAGAGTTTAAACATAGAGCTACCCTCATCACATTGGAAGTGAGGAACAATAACCAAGGGAAATATGAGATGGACAATATTAGGGTTATGGATATGATACTAATATCATAATACAATATTATTAAATATAAGAGAATCAAATATTCTTTAGGAAGAAATGACAAATATTATAGAAGCCTAGTAGACAAATAAGATGGACTCTTCTAGAACCTATTGTTAATTTGAAGCTAATTGATAAATAACATCAGAGAGCAATTATGAATTTAATAACATAAGGGTCCTCAAGGTTATTTGGATAAATGATATTTTTTTGGTAACTAATCATTGTAACATTTTGAGAAGGAATATTACTTTATAAAGGCATGTACAACTTATAAAACACATTGCCTATAGATCAATTTATTAGGAGTCTAGTGTATTCTAGAACCTTTGTAAAAGGGATAGTTATCCTAAGACTCAAAAGTTTGTAATTAGATATGACTAACTAACATACTTCCTTATATTATATAAAAGAATTATTTTTAATTGTTAGAGGTGGGGGAGATTTTTTGAGCCAAACCAATTGTAACTTTTGAGAGATTAATATAACCAAGGAATTTTGTAAAATTTATCCAAACTTGCTTGTGTCTTTTATTATCTTGGCTTCTCTCTCACTTTTTTGTTCTAACTTCCATATTTTAATGGTTCTTATAAATTTTGGGTGTGTAAATTTGAATGTAGAGATGTTAGCTTTTACTAATGCTAGGTTAATTGAATGTTCTTAGGTTCATTTCATTTTCTTACTCTTCTTGCATTTGGGATAATGTTGTTTGCTTGCATGGATAAATATTTAAAGTGAAATTGGTTCTTATTTATATTATTTCCCACATTAATTTTATGTTTTTGTAATGTGTGATAGGATTTGATCTTATGATAGTTCAGGTCACGCAATGGTTAAGTGCATGCCTAAATGATATTTGAACTTTGTCATGATGCTTAGAATGAAGATCAACAACATCTCTTCTCTATCTTACCTTTTATTTTTCTCTTTTTTGAACCAAATCACTCTATGTTAATTTTCATTTTGAATATCTATCTTAAATTATTTCTTGATCATAATTCACCATTATTAGAATAAAATACTTCATATTTTGCATAGATTAATTATTTGGCCATAGTGGCTCCTAACTACCAAACATTATAAATATTGTGAAATAGTCAACTTGATTTACATCTATTCCATCAACAGATAATAGGATTATCAAAACTTGAAATTAATGTACTAAATTATTAAAATTCTAAAATGAGAAGTGTTCTTAAACACTCTAGGCACATATGATACATATTCAGGCATCAACATATACACCTATCACTCATTTTGATTAAAAAAACAAATAATTTCAATAAATAAGCATGAGAATTAAACTCTTAAGAGTGTTTAGATAATGTGAGATTTCATTTTATGATACCAAAATGAAGTATGAATGAATTTTGCCTTTGACTATCTAGGAAATGGAGACTAAGTGACTTAAATCCTTTAAAAAAGATGTCAAAAGTGTGAAATTAAGGTGTGAAATTGTTATAAAAACTTATAAGTTATTGTTTCAAGTCTCTATTTTCTTGTGTAGGTTGATATCATCATTCCATAGAGTGATCTCTCCATTCCATAGTGTATTTCTACCATTATACATAGCTATCTTATTAAAAGATAGAGCAAAAGAAACACTGGTTTGAGATCTTATTGATTGACAGGGTGATATCATTGATTAGTAGGGAGGTCGCACCAAAGTATAATGTGTTTCCATTGAAATGATAAAAATTGATAAAAAGAAACAACAACCATGTATCAATTTTTGGTCTAAAGTGATCTCACCATTTTATAGGTCTATCTCACCAATACATAGAGCAATCTTAATGATCTGCAGTGTGTCCTTGCCATTCCACAGAGTGATGTTGATGATTCATAGAGTGATCCCACTAATACTATTAAAAACATAGGTAGATGAAGAGTAATTAAAATCAATCCTTCCATTCATGGAGTTGTTCCCATAATTTCATATATTGATCTTATCGATGTTCAAGTTGATCCCACCAAATTTTAGAGCAAACCCATTATTTGACAGGTCGATCTAATTATTTGTCTTAGAAGCCATGGAAATGTAAAATGAGATAAAATAAGTACAAAAAAACCTCCAAAGAGGGTCTAAATTCAAAATTAAAAGGTATAAATACTTGTGCAATGTATGAGTCCCATCAGGTGTGCCAAAATGTAGAGTATGATTACAAGATTTGTTAGTCAAGAAAAATATCTATAAAGAAGAATATAGACAATAAAGCATCAAGCCTACTCCATCATGGAGTGTTGATAATGATTTCTAAGAGATATTTAAATAATGAATACTATAAAACCTTCCAAATAACATCCCTCCTTGCAAAAGTGGTAAAAAATTGTGTTTTCACTAGATTTGGTGCTTCAAATATGTGTCAATGATGAGTAGCATGTTATTCCAACACTTCCTAGTGCACCAATGGCTTAGGCTCACAAGTTTGATCAAATTGTGAAAATAAATGAAGCTTTGTGGTAATAATTCTACATAATAATTTTAAACAATTCGATCTCTCTTAATCAATGATGAGGCCTTATATTTATAGCTTTTTGAAAAGGTTTAGGATCAACCATGACCATCCATCTTGAGATCAAGATGTGTGGCTAGAAGCTTATTCAATTTTGGAGGGACAAGCCATAAATATTACAATTAATATTTGGAAGAATGGGGCATTAATGAGACATTAGAGAGATTAATCCTAATATTTGTTCCATTAATAGCTTATGGATGTCACCCCATTGATGATATCATGGGATGATATAGATTTTAGGAAAGAATTTCCAATTAATAGACTTTCAATAACTTCCGTGGATTTTTCACTTAGGCTCTTGATTTGGTTTAATTTGCTTAAGTAGCTTTGATTAATTCTTTATAATTATTTAGAAATATATTTCACTCTTAATCAACCTAGTTACAAATGTCATTTTAATGAGTCATAATTTGATTAAATTATGATCAGAAGGTGTTAATTGCATACAAAATAATACCCTAGTTAAGGCATTATGGATATGAAATAACACATGCATGTGATGTGTGTTATTTAATTAGAAGAATTTAGTGGTCTAAAGTGTCATTTTACATGGTTTTAATTTGAATTGAAGTGATTTGGTAAAAGATAATAATCACATAAAATGCATTGCCCCATTAAGGGATACATTAGCCTAAATTAGCACTTGTATGTGATAAATTTGAATAATTAAGTGTGTATTAGTGATTTTGGCCTAGATTGTGTATTGTCATATAATATTCGTTAGATTGAAAATTTACACATAATAGTCAATGTCTATAGATGCTACATTGTATCAAAAACTTGTCAAAAGTCGTATCTACTTAACACATACTAGACTTGACATATCATATGTAATGGGCCTAGTCTCTAAATTCATGCAAGAAGCCCATGAGATGCATAGTAAAATAAATAAGAGGATCTTACAATAAATTCAAGGCATACATAGATTTGAGATTCATTAAAGATCTAGAATTGACATTGAATTGATTGGTTATATTGACTCACACTAGGTTGGTGATATTTAGAGTCACAAGTTGACATTAGATTATAGTTTATCCATTGGTTCAGGTTTAATTAGTTGGTCAAATAAGAAGAATAATGTTATCTCCTTATCATCTACTAAGGTAAAGTATAGAGGGGATATAAATGCTATGATTAAATCAATATAAATTAAAGGGATTCTCATAGAGTTTTATAACTAGTTTTGGTGACAACCATCATCTACTTTTATAACCAGAGTATTATTTAGATTCATGAGAATCCAATCCAACATCAATAGACCAAACATAAAGATTCACATGCACTTAATTAAAAATATCACTCATTAGGACATCATTTATATGATATATTTAAATATGATAAAGTGGAAAATATATACCTTCACCAAAACTTTCACCAAAATTAGGTATCTTCATTTACAAGCTCTTCTTGAGGTTTTGGATACTATAGCATCATATTTTGGTGGGGGGTTTCAAACTTTTATTTATTATCTCTATTTTTAGAGGGAATTTTACCTTTGGGTTTTCTCTTTTTATATACTTTATGAGATATTAATTTGTACATGGGAACTGTGGATCATAATACACATTATGGAGCATTTTTGGGTAGTTAGCTTTTTGGCATGGGCGTACTTCACGAGTTTAATGCTTTGCATATCAACATCCTCTTCCTTGGGTTTCCCTTGTCTATTTTTGGCTAGGTCTTAACTCTTTTGGGTTGTGCTTCATTTATTTCCTATGCTCTTTCTTCATGAAAAGGTTCCTGGCTCACCCAAGAATAGTGCCAGCTTGACATGTGTCATCATAGTGCTCCTCAAGGAAGAAGGGAATTCTTGTATAAGGAAAAGGTCTATCATTAGATGATGAAGTAATGAGTGTGACACACTATGTATTTATAATGTAAAAGAAGTTAAATTTCCATGTGGTACCCCCACACTCATTCTTTACAAATGAGCTCTTGACTTCCCCAGGAGTAGCACCAACTTGCCACATGGTGGCTCTACATACTTCTAGTTGAAAAGTGATAAAAGGGATTTGAAGGAGACCAATAACCACTTATAGATCCACATGTCATCCCAAAACTCATCAAGATCAAAAAATTTCTTGTTAGAGCTTCAAGTTGTGCCATTGGTTGAGGGAAGTGGGCCCCACTTCTAAAAAAAATTCCAGAGGTAGTTTGAAAGGAGACATGTGTTTCCATGGTGCTTATTCTAAGAATCATGGTAATCAGGAAGCATTAATGTTTCACAATATCTCATATTTGATAATTTAATTCACTCAAGAGATAAATCTCCCCATTTCTATTACAATGACCTCATCATGAACATGAATGCCAATTTCCAAGTGTCATTTCCTTGTGAGGCTATTATGCCTATATATTTAGGGATATTTTCTTTCATAAAAGAGGAGAGAATATAAATTGTTTTTAATATTATTTGAGGTCATCCATTATAACTATTTTGAATATAAATAGCATAATTTATTGTTTTTTCATTACACAACCTTAGCAGGTGCCCCTCATGGGAAGGATTGAATTTTGTATACTATGGCTTTTGGGCCTTTTGTATTTTATTTTATGCCTAATAATGAAGAGAATGTGATGTTATGTGTCAAATTGATTGGAATCTATTTTTGTTTATTATTTTTATTCCCTACATCTATAGTGTTAACTTTTTATTATGTTATAGGAATTAAATTATCCATATTCTCTTTTAATTATCTATGATTTTTAAAAGGTTCAAGATTTTTTATGAAATAATAGGTGGATACATAAACAGTTTTGATGCATCACCTTAGTTAGCTTTACTTTAGTTTTATTTGCATTTCCTTCTTCCCCTTTTCACCCCTAATTAAATTGAAGTGTCAGATTCTAAAATCTTAGAGGTTGCTTTATATATCACAAATTTAGTCCCACATATGTAGAGTTTCCCATAGGAAATTATTAACTAAGAGAGGGAGTCTTAGGTATCATTAGTTTTATTTTATAGCACACCTAGTGGGATGATACTACTAGTCTTATTGACTAAAAATAAGAGGTTGTGAGTCATGGGCCTATCACAAGATCATAAATAGTGTGGAATCCAAAGTTACTATTACCACCTCTAGAATCTGCAACTCATTAAAGAACCACAAGGTCTAGAAAAATGTAATAACCATAGTAGATGGAAATCTGATGCAGGAGCATCACTTGAAGAACTAGTGCTTTATTTTCCCACCATTTTGCTTTTGCATTTTGACATTTATTTTGTTCTTAATATTGTTTTAAGCCTGTTAAAAACAAAAAAAAAATTAAAAAAATAGCCTGTAGTTAGAATCTCCTTATCTTGGAAGTCAGTTTTAGTGCATTTTGGGCAGATTGTTGCGCCTAGCCTAGGATGGAACAATTTGCTATGTTAAGATTAAGAACTTTTTGTATGGATTCGGATGTGTTTGGTGTTTAAAAAAAAAAGATTTTTGTGAGAAATAGGGGGATACATTGAAAGAAGAGAGAGAGCAGGGGACGCAAGAGAAAAAGATTTGTAAGAGACAGAGAAATAGAAATGTAAGCCCTCCTATACTATTTTTCCATATATATTCTCTAAACATTGTTGGCCACTTTTAATACCTACTGGTTCATTTATTTTTTGCTGGGCATTTTACCATTCTAGAACATTTATTTTTGTCTAAAAAAATAATACTGGGTGCTCTATGTTGGTTGAGCTGCCATATTGTGCTGGGCATTTCAAATGCTGGGTCGTAGTTCTTTTTTTCTTTACAACTTTTGGACTGTATGAACTTTGTGCTGGGCACTCCATGCGTTGAATAGACAAAATGCCTATCTCTTTGATAAGCCAAATATATTTGTTGGGGACGCGTGTGGTTGGGAAGAGTTCCCTTGAAGTTAAGTCGCTTTTGTATATGTTATGTTGGCTGGGCCATGTGTGTATATGGAGAGACCCAATCATATTAATTCAAGTCTGAGAATTTGTAAAATAGAACATTATTCAATGCCCTTGTGAAGTTGATTTAAGACACAAATCAATGCTGAGTTCTCTTAAAAGTTGAATCATCCAAATGTATTGATTTTCATTATGAGTAAGCCAACGTGGCTATTAAGTATGAAGAGTATTTTTTTTGGTCTTTTCAAAATAATAATGTTTGTGATTTCAAACAACACTGTCAATATTTGAAATTAGGAATATAGATATAAATTAAATTTTGTATGCTAGAGGGCTGTAATCCATCATTTGGTATCAGAGCCCAAGGGATTGTGATCCAAGCCAAAGAAAAGCAGAACCAGGTTTGTGAACAGAAAACAAGATGGCCATGAGAATCAGGAATAGAGGTAGAGCTAGAGGAAAGAGACCTAGAGGATGGGTTGCATTGGCAGAAGAGATTAGGAACCTGACAGCTAGGCTGCAAGACCTGGAGATGGCTCAAAGAAGAGGCACTGACATGGGTGAAGTCAGTGACAGAGAAGAGGAGCCACTAGAAGATGAATTGGTGGTGGAAGAAGAAACAGCTGAAGAGAGGTTGATCAAAGCCATTATGAAGGTGAACACCAAGCCAAAAATGGAGGTTCCAATGTATGAAGGTAATTTGAATGTTGAAGAATTAATTGATTGGATTAATGCATTAGACAAATATTTTGAGTATGAAGGGATTGAAGAAGATGAAAAGAAATTCAAGTATGCCATGACAAGGCTAAAGAAACATGCATCCCTGTGGTGGGATGGAGTGCAAGAAGAAAGGAGAAGGAAAGGGAAGCCAATGATCAGAAGTTGGGACAGAATGGTAGCAAAAATGAAAGGTAAGTTTATGCCTAAAGATTATCAAGCAAATATTTCTAAGCAATTACAAAATTTGAAGCAAAAAGAATTATCTGTGAAAGAATACACTGAAGAATTTTATAGGTTGACTATAAGATCAGGTCACATTGAGGATGACACAGAAAAGGTAGCCAGATACACCAATGGCTTGAAATTTGCCATTCAAGATGAAATTAGTCTTCTCATTCCTAAGACGGTTGAGGAGGCATATCAATTTGCCTTGAAAGTTGAGGAGAAGATTGCAAGGAAACAAACATCCTTCTCAAGAGGAAGGGGCAGGTTCAACAGAGGTAGAGGATTTCAAGGAGGTAGAAGACAGCTGCAAACATCTCATGAAGAGGCCAACAACTCACAAAGTTCAAGAGGAAGCTACACACCAAGAGGAAGAAGACCATACCAAGGATATCAGAGAGGAAGAGGAAGATTCATGGGTAAATGCTTTAAATGCAACAAGTATTCAGGGCATAGGGCATATGAGTGTCCAAAGAACCCTTCTACCAGCCATGAGAGAAGTGTACATGTGATTGAAGGTGAAAAACAAAATGCAAAAGTTACAGCAGCTTATGAAGATATTCCAGAAGAAGGTGAGTCTCTTTTGATGAAAAGAATATTGTTAAAGCCAAATAAAGAAGTTGTAGAACCACCTCAAAGAAAAACATTATTTAGAACCACATGTAAGAGTAAAGGGAAATGCTGTAAGGTCATTATTGAGAGTAGAAGTACTGACAATCTTGTGTCAACTGAGATGGTGGAGAAACTAGGCTTGAAGAAGGAGGTACATCCTACACCTTATCAAGTCTTTTGGGTACAAAAAGGACACAAACTTCTGGTAAGTGAACAATGCAAAGTAGATATTCAGATTGGAACATATAAGGATCAGATTTTATGTGATGTCATGCCCATGGATGTATGTCATATCTTGCTCGGAAGGCCTTGGCAATTTGACAGGAAGGCCATACATGATGGAAGGCAGAATACATACATGTTTGAAAAGGATGGGATTAAACATACACTTACACCATTGAAAGAAGAGGCTATTGTTGTTGTTGGACAGAATTCTAAAGTTTTGATAGTAAGTGGCAAAGAGTTTCTACATCAAATGAAGAAAGAAGAGGTAAACTTTGTTGTAATTGGTAAGCCAAAGAGTGTAGTCACTAGTACTAAGTTGATTGATTTGCCACTAGAGATTCAAGATATGTTGAATGAATATATTGACATTGTGGTAGATGATTTACCTAATGAGTTACCACCATTGAGAAGTATTAGCCATCACATAGACTTGATTCCAAGAGCAAATCTTCCAAACAAGGCTGCCTACAGGTTGACACCAAAGGAGAATAAAGAGATCAAGCATCAAGTTCAAGAATTGTTAGACAAAGGATTGGTAAGAGAGATTTAAAGTCCTTGTGTTATCCCTATAGTGTTGAGTCCTAAGAAAGATGGGAGTTGGAGAATGTGTACGGACTCCAGAGCAATCAACAATATTACTATCAAGTATAGATTTCCATTGCCACGAATTGATGATTTACTTGACTGTTTAAGTGGAGCTACATATTTCTCTAAGATAGATTTGAAAAGTGGTTACCATCAGATTAGGATAAGAGAAGGGGATGAATGGAAAACAGCCTTCAAGACTAATGATGGACTCTATGAGTGGTTAGTTGTGCCATTTGGACTAACCAATGCACCAAGCACCTTCATGAGGTTGATGAATAAAGGACTGAAGGAGTTCACTAGTAAGTTTGTGATAATATATTTGGATGATATTTTGGTGTTTAGTCAAACTAAAGAAGAACATTTGAAACATTTGAGAATGGTGTTGAGTAAATTACATGAGGAGAAGTTGCTAATAAATGTCAAAAAGTGTAGTTTTCTGAAAACAGAGTTGATATATTTGGGATTTGTGATTTCTAAAGAAGGATTGAAGATGGATAAGGAAAAGATCAAAGCCATACTTGAGTGGCCTACACCCAGGAGCACATATGAGGTAAGAAGCTTTCATGGTTTGGCTAGCTTCTATAGGAAATTCATAAGAAATTTTAGTGGAATTGTTGCTCCAATGATAGATACAATCAAGGGTGATAAAAGAAGTTTTTGTTGGACTGAGGCTACTGATAAGAGTTTCCGATTGTTGAAAAAGAAGGTAAATGAAGAGCCAATCTTGACCGTGCCTGATTTTAATAAGCTTTTTCAAGTAGAATGTGATGCTAGTGGAACTGCAATAGGCATTGTTTTAAGTCAAGATGGGAAGCCTATAGTATACTTTAGTGAGAAGTTAAGTGATGCTAAGAAGAAATATTCAGCTTATGATCAAGAGTTCTATGCTCTTGTACAAGCTTTGAAGAAATGGAGGCACTATATTTTGCCTAAAGAATTTGTTTTGTTCACTGACAATTATGCTTTATAGTTCATTAGCAATCAGGATAAGTTGAATCAAAAGCATGTCAAATGGATTGAATTTTTACAAAGTTTCACATTCACTATTAAGCATAAGAAAGGACAATCTAAAAAGGTTGCAGATGCCTTAAGCAAGAGAAATATGATCATACAAGAGTCTCAAGTAAGTATTATGGGATTTGAAGATTTGAAGGAACTATATAAGGAAGATCCAGACTTTAAGGAACCATATGAAGCTTGCATGAATCCAGTGGGGGTTGAAAGAATTCCTTGGATAGATTTCATGGTACAAGAGGGTCTGCTATTCAAAGGCAGCCAGCTTTGCATTCCCAAGAGTTCCATGAGGGAAAATTTATTGAAGGAAAAACATAGTGGCAGCTTATCAGGGCATTTTGGGCAGAACAAGATATTAACACAATTGAGTGCTCACTACTATTGGCTAGGTATGAGTAATGATGTTAAGAAATTTGTTGAAAGATGTAAAATATGCCAATATGCCAAAGGAAGCAGTCAAAACATAGGTTTGTACCAGGCACTACCCATTCCAAATAGGCCTTGGGATTCTATAAGCATGGATCTTGTACTTGGTTTGCCAAGAACTCAAAAAGGCCATGATTCCATATTTGTTGTGGTAGATAGGTTTTCAAAGATGGCTCACTTTATTCCATGTTTCAAAACAAGTGATGCTACTCACATAGCTAATATATTCTTCCAGGATATTGTTAGATTGCATGGATTGCCTAGAAGTATTATTTTTGACAGGGACACCAAATTTGTTGGACATTTTTGGAGAACCTTATGGAAGAAATTGGAAACACAACTAAGTTTTACTTCAGCCTATCATCCTCAAATGGATGGCCAAATAGAGGTTGTCAATAGGAGCTTGGGCAACATCTTGAGAAGCCTGGTAAGTATGCATCCGAAACAATGGGATCTTGCACTTGCACAAGCTGAATTTGCCTATAATGATTCTCCTAATAGAAGTACAGGATTGAGCCCATTTCAAATCATGTATGGAATTCATCCAAGAGGCATGTATGAGTTAAGAAATCTAAGCAATATGGAGACAAGGAGTGCTGATGCGGAAGAATTTGCCAATGCCATGCAAAATTTACATGAATAGGTAAAGAAGAAACTTGAAGAAAACACCATCAAGTACAAGCTAAGGGTAGATCAAAAAAGAAGAGAGGTTAGTTTCAGTATAGGAGACCTTGTTCTTGCTCATCTCAGAAAAGAGAGGTTTCCAAAGAAAGAATACAACAAGCTGAAGGTAAAGAAAATAGGACCATGCAAGGTAATAAGGAAGTTTTCAAATAATGCATATGAAGTAGAACTACCAAAGGGGATTGGAATCTCTCCAATTTTTAATATTGCAGATTTATATCCATACAAGGATGAAGGACAACCAGACCAAGAAACTGAAACAAAGGTGGATGAAGTTATCCAATGGGAGCAGCAACTACCAAAGGAAGTGCCAAAAGAAATTGAGAGTATTTTAGAGAAGAAAGTAGTTAAAAAGACAAGAAACAAAGAATACTTCTAGTATCTAAGTGGAAGAATCTACCAGCTAAAGATGCAACATGGTTGACTACAGATGATATCCTTAAGCTGGGCACAAGTATAGATGAAGTGATGCAGAAAAACAACAAGTGAAGAACACCTCTTCTGCTGGTTGGAAAAATGATGTAGGAGCATCACTTGAAGAACTAGTGCTTTATTTTCCCACCATTTTACTTTTGCATTTTGAAATTTATTTTGTTCTTAATATTGTTTTAAGCCTGTTAAAAAAAAAAAAAAAGAAGCTTGTAGTTAGAATCTCCTTATCTTGGAAGTCAGTTTTAGTGCATTTTGGGCAGATTGTTGCGCCCAGCCCAGGATGGAACAATTTTCTATGTTAAGATTAAGGACTTTTTGTATGGATTCGGATGTGTTTGGTGTTAAAAAAAAAAGAAGAAATTTTTTGTGACAAACAGGGGGATACATTGAAAGAAGAGAGAGAGCAGGGGACGCAAGAGAAAAAGATTTGTAAGAGACAGAGAAATAGAAATGTAAGTCCTCCTGTACTATTTTTCCATATATATTCTCTGAACATTGTTGGCCATTTTTAATACCTACTGGTTTGTTTATTTTCTATTGGGCATTTTACCATTCTGGAACATTTATTTTTGTCTAAAAAAATAATACTGGGTGCTTTATGTTGGTTGAGCCGCCATATTGTGCTGGGCATTTCAAATGCTGGGTCGTAGTTCTTTTTTTCTTTACAACTTTTAGACTGTTTGAACTTTGTGCTGGGCACTCCATGCATTGAATACAAAAAATGCCTATCTCTTTGATAAGCCAAATATATGTGTTGGGGGCGCGTGTGGCTGGGAAGAGTTCCCTTGAAGTTAAGTCACTTTTGTATATGTTATGTTGGCTGGGTAATGTGTGTATATGGAGCGACACAATCATATTAATTCAAGTCTGAGAATTTGTAAAATAGAACATTGTTCAACGCCCTTGTGAAGCTGATTTAAAATGCAAATCAATGCTGAGTTCTCTTAAAAGTTGAATCATTCAAATGTATTGATTTTCATTATGAGTAAGCCAACGTGGCTATTAAGTATGAAGAATATTTTTTTTGGTCTTTTCAAAATAATAATGTTTGTGATTTCAAACAACATTGTCAATATTTGAAATTAGGAATATAGATATAAATTAAATTTTGTATGCTAGAGGGTTGTAATCCATCAAAATCCTAGGACTGCCCATAAACTTCATAGCATGGAATAGTAGTAGCCTACTCCTTCCTCTAGTAGACCTAGATACATGGGATCCTATTCTTGTTAATGCCTTGACGGTGCTCCTTAAATTCATAGGGGAGGATTTTAACATCATAGTGGAGCATATTCAAGATGTCATCAATGTCTAGACTATGCATTATGTCACAAAATAGAACATAGTCTTAAGTATATTGGCCACATATTTCAAAGGGAAAGCTCTTGATTGGTATTGATCATTCCTGCTCAATTGCATTGCCACCTAAGATGACTTGGGTAATAGATTCTTCAAATAATGTAATGAAAAAAGAGACCAATCATCTCTCTTGTAGAAACTAATCACTATTAAAATATCCTCACAAGAGGCTATCATCAAATTCAATACCAAGTTTGATATGACTTGGTAAAGAATATAGGTAACATCTTCACTATCCATGGGTATTGCCATCATCTTTTCCCTCAAGGCCTTCAATTCAGACATAATAATTATGATTTATTCCCTTAGAGGGTAGATGTTATTAGATGTGTATGAATTATCTATTAGAGTAGATAAAAATCTAATAAATGCTTGGAAACTTCCCCCATGACAACTAATGCCTATGTTACCAAAAATATCCATGTTTCCATAAGAGGAAGTCTCAAGCCCTTAACAAGTGTCTCCTTTTATTTATGTATATTTGCCTACCCAAATGAGCACATAAAATTCATTTGTGCCATTTTTGGAGATGAACAACATGAAGATCATCCTATAGAACTTCTCGAATGAGATCATAAATCTCAAAATGCAACAAACTATGCCCCTAAAGCCATATTACTAGAATTATTAGAATAAAAGAGTGTCATAATAGAAAAACTCATTCTAGGAAAGGTGGAGGTTGAATCATCAGGCATCAAACCATCAAGTGTAATCTATAAATCAAATCATCCTAGTTCTTTGTCTTTTACAAATAGTCCCACAAAATTTAAATAAGGAATTAGTCACTAGCCAAAACAACTTGGTAGATGACTCAAATTCATGGTTCTTCCTATGAAATGACGTACATACACTGGAGAATTTCTCAATAGGTCATCTATAGTAAAATTTTATTTAGAAATAAAGACAAATGAACACACCTAAATCATCTCTTTATAGATACTAGTCCCTAGGTATTGAAAATGCTGTCCTAATGGATCAAATATAAGGGATGTCTTTGGATCAAGAAGAAAAGATAACATTAGAGCATGCACTTTTCTCTGGGGTAAAAGGCAAAGATAAATTTTATTTAAGTGAGATCCCCTCACTAAAGGCCCCACAAATCTAGTCAAACTATTACACCCAATCCAAGAAGAGACTAGCTAAGGTCTAAGGGGATTTACCAAGGCATAAAGTGACTTTTGTGAAGAGTTTAACACCCTAACCATCACCCCCAACATATCAAAAGTGGTTTGAAATAGTGAAAAACAAGGTAAAAGACCCTAATGTCCCACCTCAAAGGTCATACAATGTGGTGGAGTAGATAAAGAAAGACCCAACCTATGTTTATCTCTAGGATGTCTTATCTATCCTTAAGTAGAAGTCTCAACTACAAGAAGCATTGGAAGACCAAGAGAATCATATGTAAGTCCACCTAGCTATAAATTCAACACAAACCAAGAGAAATGAATCTAGTAATAATATGTATCCTTAAGCACCATCTATGTTGATCAACTCCAATGCAAGGGTAAGTTAAATAAAGCTTACCCCATTTTATTGAAATATCATTATGGGAAATAAGTTGTTGTACAATTCCATGATTGATTTTGGTGCCAACACCATAGTGATGCCCAACCAAATTATGGATATACTATAACTTTAATATGAACCTTTGAATAAATGGGTAATGTAGTTAGATGGAAAAAAAATTCAAACCATAGGTATCATCAAGGATCTTCCCCTAACTTTGTACTCTTGTCCCAATATCACAATCCCCCAAGAAGTTGTGGTAATAAACATCTTTCCAGTCTTTAGGTTATGTCTATCAAGAGATTTCACCAACAAGATAGGTGGATAATTATATTTGGATTGGTCCCAATTGATCCTAAGGACCAAATATGGATTGAAATTGAAAGTATTATCTAAACCAATACATTTGAAGCACATATCCAATGATTCTATGACTAACTTTGAAGTGATGCACACCTCTTTCTCCAAGAAATAGATGTATTGCATGGAAATTCTTTAAGAAGAAAGAGTGAAAGAAAAAACTTAGAAGATGAATTCCTCACAAATGAATTCATCAGGAATGATCCATTCATAAACTTTGATGTAACTAGCCTCATAACTTATGTAATCTATGATGAGGATCAAGCGATCCTCAAATTCATGAAGACGAAGGAGGATCAGAGTAAGGAACCTAAAAATGATTCTAAATTTTTGAATCTACATTTTGATGGTGAAAAATACAAGATCAACTCTAGATCTTGTATCTAACTAATGTCTCTATCTAGAGAAAATATCCTTAGGTCCTTCTACTTCTAATTTGTTTGCACCAATAATGAAGCTAAATATGAAGCCATAGTCCATGGCCTTAACCTTGCTAAGAGAATATATGTGAAGTGGTTAAAAGTGTTTAGAGACTTTAAACTAATAGTGACAAAAGTAATAAGGGTTATAGCCACAAAGAATGTCTGTATGAGATCTTACTGCCACTGAGTATGGGATTTGATCATAACATTCTAAGAATTCCATATTCAAATCATTCTTAGGTATATGAACATTGAGGTAGACATAATGGTAGTGCTAGGTTCCTAGTTTGATCTGATTACCAATTTGATGACCAAAAAATAAGTAGTGTAGGTGATTATTAGACTTGCCATCCTGAATAATGATTAGAATTGGAAAGTATTTGAGAGTAACACCCAAATTTTTATGTTTCTATAGAAATCATATAATTTTATAGAGTAATTGTAGCTAAAGATTGAAGAAGACTATAGTTATCAAATCATGCAACTAAAATATAATAAACTTATAAACGGGTTAATCACCCTAGAGAATATATTTAAATATGATGATGCAAGAAATGACAAAAGGAAGTTTATTGCAGATAAAATTAAATACTTTGAGATAGATGTAAGAGGAGGAAGGAAACTAAAAGTGGGGAAGGAAATTTCCCAAGAAGATAAGGAGTGATTGATATCCTTCTACAACAAATATTAAGGGGTTGATGCCTAGACCTATGATGATTTGAAATGGTATGAATGTAAGGTCATCCAACACACCATAGATCTAGTTGAAGGATCTAAACCAATTTTCCAAAACCAAAGGTTAGTAAACCCAATAATTGAGTCTCTCATGGCTCAAAAATTAAGAAAATTGACTGATTTAAGGATCATATACCTAATCAAGAATTCAACTTGGGTATTTAACATAGTAGTGAGGAAAAATAATGTAGAAATTAGGATATGCATAGACTTCAAAGACTTGAATAAAACATATCTAAAGGATCATTACCCCCTTCCTTCTATGGAATAGATCCTCCAAATAGTTTTGGGCATAAAAATGTTCTCTCTATTAGATAGGTTCTCATTATCCAACTAGGTATGGGTTAATAAGGAGGACCAACTCAAAAAAACATTCACTACAAATTGGGGAAACTTCTCATCTATGAAGATGAATTTTGGCCTCCCTAATAGAGGGGCCACCTTACAATAGTCCATGGACATAGCTTTTCAAGTCATAATCAATAAAATCATCCTCATTTAATTGGATGATCTTATAGTGTCTCTAATAAGAAGAAATATCATTTTGATCATTTGGATAATATTTTTTAGAAGTGTTAAGATTTTGGGGTATCCCTTAACCCCAAAAAATATGTTTTTGGCATCTTGTAAGGCAAGATGTTAGGATACATGGTATCTAAAGAAGTAATATCCATTGATCCAAAAAGAGTGAAGGCAATTAGGTACTTGTCCTTACTAGTAAATAAGAATGGAGTTAAATCCTTCCTTGGAAAGATTAAATTTATCAATTGATTCATATCTGACTTTGTAGGGCTAGTGAGTTCAATTACGTTGATGTTGAAGAAAGACCAGAATTTCAAAAGGACCATCGAAGGAAGGATAACATTTGAAAATATAAATGAATAAATATCCATTAATCCCATGCTAGTTAATATTAACTTCTCTAAGTATTTCTTCATGTATTTTTATGGTATTTAACATTGCTTAATAGTTGTGTTAACTTAGAAGGAAGATAAAGGGAAGGGTGAGCACCTTATTTATTTCTATTCAAGAACCATGCACAGGTATGAGACTAGATATAATTTCTTCAAGAAGGAAGCTTTTACCATTATCAAAGGCCTCAAGAAATTGAGACATCTAGTGGAGGGAAGCAATATAATGGTATACATAGTGCATTCTAACATTAGGGAATACATAATGGAAGGAAAAATAATAGAAAAGAGAGCTAATTAGATCAATAAGATTTTGGAATATGATGTCAAAGTTGGGCCAAACAAAGTGATTTGAGGGAAAGGGATTTTTGAGTATCTAGCCCAATGCATAGATACCTAAAAAAAATAATAAGATACATCAAAAATAGTCTTAGTAAGTCATTATGAAACTAATGGGTCTTGTGTTGCTGATAGGACCCACTTTATACAAACTAGACAATATCTAGATAACCTCCCCACATATAAAATAAGATTTTATAGGCTATAAGTGATATTTACACACTAGTCTAGGGACTCCTTTTCAAAAGTAACTTCAATGGGGGACTGTTGATAACAACCAAGCCATCAATATTCTATAGGATATGCATTTCACCCCAATGGGCAGTCATTTTTTAGTAAAGACAACTACAACTAAGATCATGTATATGGGATATTACTGGTTGACCATGTTCTCATATTGCCACTAGGTGGTGATGAAATGCCTATAGTGCTTATTTTTTGTAGGCAAGTGAAAATTTCAACCATGTTGTTGAACCCAATTGTGACTGATGAGCCTTTCACATAGTGGGGATTACATTTCATTAGGATGGTCAATGTTATTTATAACATAGGCCATAAATGGATACTCATGGCCATATATTAATTCATGATATGGATATAAGTGGCCCCTTTAAAATATACAATTAAGAATGTGATCATTAACTTCATAAAGGAACTAGTCTCAAGGTTTGGCCCTCCAAAAATGATCATATCTGATAATTCAAAATCTTTCCTCAACATAAAGATTATAGAATTTGCATTCATAAATGTCATTTTCCTTAAGACTTCATCCAACTAATACTCATAAGTGAATGGGTTGGATAAATCAACAAATAAAAAACTAATATGATTAATCAAGAGGATAGGTACTAAATAACAAAGGGAGTGGCATCACAATGTGAAGATATCTCTATGGGATAATCAAATCACTCATAAGTAGATTTTGGAGACATAACCATATATGTTAGTATATAAGAAGCCCATATTAATGGATATTCCAACTCTATATCTATTGAAAGCTATCAAAATAGAGGAAAATAGATCAATAGAGGTTAGGTTGGTGGAATTACTCAGCCTCTAAGAAGGGAGAGAAAAATCTAGTGACGCTAAGGTCACCTGATATAAGGTAGTCAAGAGATGGTTCTATATGAAGGCATCCAACCTAAGATTCAAGTTGAGAGATTCTTATAAAATATGATGAAAGGGACATGAAGCTAAGGTAGCATGCAAAGTTTGATTCCTTGTGGAAAGGATTTTTTTGCATCATCATAAATAGACAGGGCAATGCATTTGAGTTGGTGGACAAAGAAGGAAATGCCTTAGAGATTTCAATTAATGGAATCCACTTAAATCACTTCAACTAACTTATCAGCCTCACATTGTACATAGTTAGTTAGTTTCCCTTTCATTAGTTGGTTTCCCTCTTTTTATACTCTTTCCTTTCAAAATAAGTGTCATTAGCACAAGTTGCTACTATCCCATGCCAGGTGTCTGCTCCTTGGCTCTCCTTATTTTGAATAATCCACTAATAGATGGTTATCTACCCAATTCCCCTTATAATTAATGTCAATTAATCCCAATTGTATGATCTCCCATAAGGATCATCATAAAATATCTTGTGAGTGGCTCCTCAAATGTGCATGCCACCCTTCTCATTTATGTGCACCCAAATTCAAAAAAGCTTCATGATGGTCATACTAGAATGGGTGACCTATAAATAAATGCCTTATAATCAATCCAAAAATTTAAATGTACTAAGATATTCTCATAGTTTCTAAGATTATTGAGCTAAATAAAGCATCTGAGTGAGGAATTGAGCAAAAATTGTAATTAGAATTGTGAAAAATTATGTGTAGAATCACTAGTGAATCCATTTATTTTGAGGGTCATTTGAAAAAAATAATAATATGGATAATTATACATCCTAATTTAGTGGAGGTCACCCTAGAAAATAAATAACTTTCAGATCAGGTGGTCATGAAGACCTTCGCCCATAATTTATAGGAAGCAAATCATATGCTTCCACCTTTGCACATCCTAAGCCCATAGTTCCAAATGTCAAGAGTGTCACCAATGGACATTGTAGCAACCCCAAATTAAATTTAGACTATGAAATGGTATCTTTCATCCCAAACTAACTAAGAGTACCAAGAACTTGAAAGAGGGTGCTCACACCTACATGATCACAAAGGTTTAAAATAATGACTTTAAGTCATTCAATTTTAGGATTTGGAGATCCACATTGGCTTAATACATGGTGCATCTCATGCACCCATGCCAAAAAATAATTTAATTATGTGTAAAGAGAAATAACACCACCACTAAAATTAACATAAGTAACCACCTAAATATGGACATCAATGTTGATATGGTGAGGGAGATGTTCCAACTCACCAATGACCCTAGAATAGACATCTATGACATTGAGAGCCTATAGAATATATGGGAAACTCATGTCCAAGAATTAAATTTCTTCAACTCATATCTTCAAAATGATTATATAGAAGTTCTACCTCTTCCCATCACTCTCTCGAGCTTTATAGTACAAAATATGAGGGACACCCTCTCTATGTTTGCATTCATCATTAGAATGGACATGTATACTTGTCCATGATTTTTAATTGGATGTAGTCTTCTTTGTGATCATAGTAATCAAGGAAAAATATTATAATATGGACTTCATGAATGCCATCACTAATGTAATCCACAATCAACTAGCAAATATTTTGGCCCAAAATACCTTTAGGTATTCCTCCTTCTTCTCCCACCTAATATTATATCAAAGATCATGATTATTTTCACCTTAATTCAATATCAATACAACTAGTATGGGAACATAACCTCACATGGTGATCCTAATATCTATGTAGGCCCACATCTTGTTGTCCATGTAGGATTATTATGAATTTTTAGACTGCTTCTTATCTCTGGTCCTAATTGACCTCAATCAAGAAGTCATCACCTTTAAAATGATAGATTTATAAAGAGCATGGATTAATGGATATAATATTCTAATTTATTAATTATTTGGAGCCCATTTTTCATTCATTAGGGTCCATAGTTTCAATGAGGAGCCATTCCATGTCCCATGCCTACTCATAGACAAGACCTTAGCCCTAGAGTTGGCTTATCAGCTTCATGTGGTGGACTCAGTATATGGCATACGCCAAAATAAGAGGGCACTATATGATGTACCATTTTCAATTGGGGTAATTATAGTGATTAATAGGTCAAAGGAATCATTTAATTGTGCTTAAACTGGTAGAGCTTGGCCTAGACTAGATCAATGATCAATGGAGATACAATTTACATAGCCACCCTCAAGATCATCACCCCTTCATCTATGATCCCTGACCATACTTTGAAGAAAAAAAGTCACCAATCGAGGATGATATAAATTACTATGTGGATCTATCCAAGATTCCTTTAGACACCTACCAGCTGTGGGAGTCCTTCTATAAAATAGTCTAGGATTTTTATCCTATACAGACCATGACAAAGGGTTTGAGGTTACGTCTCATGTAAAAGGGATGAAGAAAGGAAAATATCAATGCCTATTAGAAGTATAGGAAATAAATTGGATAAAGGGAGCTTAATTTTGAGGGCTTGGACTCTGATGAGAAATTTGAGAACATCTAAGATGAGCACCATGAGGAAGAAGCTCAAGTGGAGGAGGAAGTTTTAGTCAAAGAATAATAAGAAGAAACTCCCTTTTAAAAAAGAGGAAGAAATTTGCATGATTTAGAGGCCTACATCCTATCCCACTCCTATTTATACATCTCTTATATCTATATAATAGGCTATTTTAGGGTAGCTCAAGGTAAAGTCAGCTCAGCTTGACATTGAGGCAAAAGTGTCTATCACTAACACCAAACCCAAGAAAAAGAAGGTATGTTTCACTTAACAGTTCTTATCCACTTTTACTTCATTCTTCACTTCCTCTTTACCTTCCATAATTTATATCAAGATCATGTCTCTTTATTATGCCTAGCTAATCACCTCACTTGTGTTTCTCTTCACTCCTCTACCTTCATCTACCGCATCTACATCCATCATGGTACAAACACTTGCCACCCATATCCACAACCTCTTACCTTTCTCACCTTCCACCCTAACCCTTCACCCACTCATCTTTGAGGGAAAAACATACATTGATTCATAGTAGAAAGTGACCATTCCTTTTAAAATACCATAAGGATCCCCATTCATGGGGGAAATTATTTACTTATAGGATTAATTTCACTAGTAGTTAGAGACTACAAGGAAATATAAAGAGGCTTGAGTAGAGAAGAGAAGAGCAAAAATAGACAATGCCTCGATGACACCACATATGTGATCATTCTTTAACCCTACACAAAAATATTTGATGATTGTAAACATGGTACAACAAGTAATCAAGCCTTAAGAATAGATGCAACTGGGGGAATACTCAATACACACCATCAACCTTAACCTCAACTAGGCCAAAATGATTAACAAGGTTGAATTAATGGAAGAAACCTAGAATTTTTTCACCATGGACTATCTCAAGGTAGGCCATCAATTAAAAATAAAGAGCAAAATCTTGTAATGTGGAGGCCAAGGAAAAATATGTGGATCTCACCAAGATGAGGTCTAACCTATAGATCCATATCACCACTAAGATCTTCTAATTAGAAGCTAGCTAAAAGGCCCAGCTATGAATTCAAGTAATATAACTAAGGCCAAAATAAATAGACTAAAAAAGCAAAAGGTGGCTATGGAAAATAAGCTCAAGGAAATTTAATTATAGCTCACATAGACTCATAAGAATTTCTTGGACTCTAAAGGCATGTAATAATAGACACAATATTAAATGCAACAAGAGTCCTCAACCAAGGACCAAGAAATCTAGCAACTAAATAATGACCTTAACACCCACTCTTAGACCACAAGTATCCTCCCCATGGTTCAATAATTGTTATCTATACTATTGGGAGAGAGTAAAGAGTGTGGATGCAAACTTGAAGCCCATGCTTGGATTTTTTACAAACTCATAGTGGATGAGCACACAAGTGAGTATATCTATGGGTAAGATGCTTGCATTCATATCCCCTAAGATTCAAGATTCATAGATCTTGGTTTAGAATCTATATATCATGGTGGGTGATATGCTCCAAGTAGTAGGAGTGGAAAATTGAAAGAAGATAGTAGTGAAGGTGAATGAGTTTTTGAGATAAAATAAGGCAACATCAAAGTGTAAGAAATTTTTTAATGCCTTAGAGAAATTAGTCTAGAATATGAAGGGACACATCAAATAACTAGTCTAATTAGGACTTACTCCACCATTCCTCATAGATAATAGAATCCTCTCTAAGGAAAAGATAAATGAGCTATTGATCACAAAGTAGAATGACCAAACCATCTTTGTAGCTTTAGGTCAAGTGTCAAGCATCTTAAAGGCGGAGACAATTTTTAAGCCTCTTAACTATCTTGAGTTTTAGATATTGGTAGTAAGACAAGGCTTGAGTAACATCTCCTTTAAGGATATCATTGACCTAGGTAGACCCTTTGAGGATATAAAGGAGGAAAATCATCCTAAAGAAGAAGAGTAGACACATTTGAAGGTTTTTATTCAAAAATTATAAGTTTGCATGCCTCACACATTTTTGTAGTTTTGATTTAATTGTCTTAGGAAACCATAAATTTTGGGTTCTTCCATTTGTATGTAGATTCTCTTGCAAGCCACTATGAACTATGGATCACAATCCACATTTTGGAGTACTTTTGGGTAGTTAGCTTCTTGGCATGGAAGTGCTTGGTGAGTTCTATAGTTTGTGTATTATCCTCCTCTTTCTTGGGTTCCCCTTTTTTATTTTTGGTTAAGTCTTGACTCTCTTAGGCAGTGCCATGTGGCATCCCCATGCTCATTCTTCATGAAAAGGCTCCTGTCTCACCTAATATTAGTGTCAGCCCAACACGTGTCATCATGATGTTACTTAAGGAAGAAGGGAGTTATTTTATAAGGAAAAGGTGTGTTATTTTTTGATGAAGTAATGGGAAGGACCGACTATGTAGTTATAATGTAAATGAATTGAACCTTCTATGTTCCACCCCAATGCTCATTCTTTGCAAAGGAGTTCTCAACTTCCTTAGGAGTAGCACCAGCTTGCCACATGGTGGATATGCATGATGCCAATTAATAAGTTAAAATGTATTTGAAGGAGACCACTCACCCCTCATATTTTCATGTGTCATCCTAATGCTCCTCAAGAGCATATTTTTTCCTATCAGAGCTTCAAGTTATGCCATTGGCCAAGGTAAGTGGGCCCCACTTATAAGAAGAATTCAAAAGATAATTCAAAGGGAGACACATGTCACCCTGACACTTCTTCAAAGCATTATGGGAATCACGAAGCATGAAGGTTGAACTATATATAAGATTTGAGAACCAATTTCACTCATGATCTAAATCTCCCCATTTTGGTTATAAAACCCTCATCATGAATGTGAGTGTTAGGTTTTGGGTGTCATTTCATCATGATGTCATTATGCTTATATAATTAGGGATATTTTCTTTTGTAAAATAAGATAGAATAGAAATTATTTTTACTATTATCAGAGAACCATTGTAATATTTTTGAATGGAAATAGTAGAAGTTATTGTTTTTTCATTTCATGACCTTAGAAGGTGTCCCTCATGGGAAGGATTGAATATTGTATATTGTGACTTTTGGGCCTTTTTTATTTTATTCTTCAACTAAAAATGAAGAGGATGTGGTGTTCTATGTCAAATTGAGTGGAATCTATTACTATTTGCTATTTTTGTTCTTTACTTCTATAGTGTTGACATTTACTTATGTTATAGTCATTAAATCATGCATATGCTCTTTTAATTGTCTGTGATGTTTAAAAGGTTCAAGCTATTTTATGAAATAGTATGTGGATACATAAAGAGTTTAGTGCATCACCTTAATTAGATTTATTTTAGTTTTATTTGTATTTCCTTATTCCCATTTCCACCCCTAATTAAATTGAAGAACCAACTTCTAAAATAATGGAGGTTACTTTAAATATCACAAATTTAGTTCCACATTTTTAGAGCTTCCCATACAAAACTATTAATTGAGAGTGAGAATTTTAGGTATCAACAAGTACCTCATTAGGCCTAATTGTTGGCACCCATGTTTCTACACTACCCATTTAAGCTTTGATTATGGGGAAGTGTTAGGGTAGGGTTTATTTTATTCCCATATTTATTTATTATGTGAATTTCCCATCACTTGGAGTATTCCCACTTTCATGGATAAATTTACTTAGGTGTATAGGTTGACCATATGACTAGGAAGTAAATCCCTTGACTATATATTATGGATATGAGAGCTATACCTATATTATTAGATATATTGACCACCTTTTATAGAAGAGTTAATATTAGAGTCTAGGTTAAATAGTATACCTTATGTCCTAATAGATGGAGTACTTATCAAGAGAGACATAAGAGGTATATTTTTGATGTGTGCAGAATCATACCATATAAATAAGCTACTTGAGCAGTTTCATGATGGTCTAACTGGTGAGAACTTCTTTTCAATACCACATACTCTAAGATCATTATAGATAGGTAATTTTATCCCATAAGGTTTAGATATTCACAGTTTTGGGTAAGGAAATGCCCAAAATGTGTAATGTTTGTTAGCAAGCAAAAACTAGATGTCCTTCCCTTATAACCCATACAAGTAGAAAAACCTTTCATATAATGGGAATTAGATTTCATAAGGATGATATAACCCCTTAAAATTAAATTACATAAATGGATCATTATAGCTATAGCCAAATTTACAAGGTGTGTTAAAGCAATTATCCTCAAGGAAGATAATGAAGATTTTGTTTTGGACCTTTATGATAGCCTTGTGACTGATTTAGTGTGCCTTCTATAATCATTTCTGACAATGCATATGCCTTTATCATTATTAAGGTATGTGAGTGGGATCTCTCACATGAATTTATCTCAAGCTATCCTTTAACTATTACCCATAGGGAAATGGACTAGAAAAGTCTATAAATAGGAACTTGTTGACAATTATCAAGAGAACCATGGAAAATGGTCAGAGGGAGTGGCATACTAGCCTAAGGAATTCCCTATGGGTAGATAGAGTGACACCTAAGAAAGATATTATAAACTCCCCATACCTTCTTATCTATTAGAAAGAATCCAAACTTCTTATATCTCTTAAACTTACTACATTATAGCTTACATATTAAGTTGAGCTCCTGGAGGATGATCCTATGTAGATAAGGTTGAATGAGATAAGTAAATAGAGGAGACAAGGGATGATAATATGCATATTATGTGTTCCAATCATCACCAATTTAATAGGTCATTTGATAAGAGAGATTCATAAATGGCATTCTAAAAAGGTGATATAATCCTCAAATGGGATGATGACCATGCAAAGCCAAGAAAGCACTCTATGTTTGACAGTCTTTAGAATGGTACTTATGTTATCAAAATTTTCAAGGATAAAAATGAATTTAAGATGGATAGGATTAATGGAGAGATATTTCCCATCCATATCAATAAGATGTATCTTAAATTATTCTACTAGTGTTATCTCATGACATATGTACATAGGTAGATAGGTCTGTCTTTACCTCCAAGTGCTCTTGCACAATGCTCTATTTGTTGTTTTTTATGTTGTTTAGGTATTTTTTTGGTGTTTATTATTACTTTGTTTTCATATGTGTGTCTCTCATTGCTTAAAAGTATTTCCAAGAATTAGTAAAAATCCTTTTGTAAGTAATACTTTATTTGCCTAGTTATCATGAACAAGCTTGACCAAATTATAGGTTCCATGACCAATAAATTAGTTAAGCTAGCTGAGTAAACAAAGATGTTAGATAAATTTATCCCACATACAAAGATTATAACTAAATGGATGAGTTGAACATATTTATATATGGAATGAGTGGGCAAAAGATCACATGTAGTTTGTAAAGCTTTTGAAACACTTTAAGTAAACTTAAAATGTAGTTTGTCAAATTTTGAAGAAGTAAGCTCTCATGGTGATCAATTCATTTAGGATCATGGAAAAAGTTTTCATAGGTCTTAGAAACTCATTTTAAGACTTTAAATTTTTTTCACAAGCATAGAAGATCTAGATTATCATCAGTATGTCATGTAAAAACAAACATGCCAATCTAATTACAAATTTAATTAATGTAACTGGGAAGCCTCTAAGGCCAAAATATTACATTGACATGAAGTTATTCATGTCAATATCATCCTCTAAAAATTTTGTGTCTTGATGATCTTGCTATCTCAATAAATAAAGCTTCAAAGTTAGACATTCATAATGAGACATTGATGGGAATGTCAAGTTAAATTTGTAGAAATTAGCCATTAAAATTTAAATGTTATAAGGTTTAATGTGGAGATGAAAAGTGTCAATATTGTGGGATCTCAATTAAATATATAATTGTGAGTGGATGATCAATGATGCCAGTGGGACCAAAAATATCTATGGTATTATGTGAGTATTCTGTATGAGTATTTTATATGTAGGTTTTACATCTCTTTCAAACTGAATAAGCCCTAGCCTATGGATCTTCACTTACAATTTGTTGACTATATGAAAAATAATATAGTGATTGGTTTTAATGCATATTAGATCTATTTTAAATATTTATAAGCAATGGAAAAATGGTGATTACACAAGGAATGTCAAAAATAACATCAATGAGAAATCTCAAGTAACTAACTAATAACGTGAAGCACATGAAGAATGATTAAGGAAGATAGTGAAGGACATTAATAAAAAGGATTTGGAAAAGGATTCATGTGTCAAAGGGTATTTATTCCTACAATTGGTCTTTATCTTCGCATTCTCCATCATGTCAAATAAATATACAGTGACATAAATGTAAGGGAAGGATCGATAAGGATTGTGGTGCTAGTTGTTCTAAATGGAATTGGGACCATTAATGAGCCCTTAAACAAAAATCTCTCTCTCTCTCTCTCTCTCTCTCTCTCTCTCTCTCTCTCTCTCTCTCTCTCTCTCTCTCTCTCTCTCTCTCTCTCTCTCTCTCTCTCTCTCTCTCTCTCTCTCTCACACACACACACACACACACACACACACACACACACACACACACACACACACACACCTTATTTCTTCCAATAGATACTATCTTTCAACTCTTGATTTGGATCCCTCAGCATGATGTATCAAAGCTCTGCTAAAGTTACTTTGTTAAAATCTTTTGAATCAATATAAGACATATTGGATTTTATTTGAATGTTAAGTGTGCTTTATTAAAGTTTGATTTATAGAGTGTATGTCTCTTATTCATCATTTGTATGTCCTTCATGTACCTTTCTTTAAATCTATTGGTTTTTTGGAGGTTGTGTGAATTTTTGGCTAATGAGGTTTCCCTTCAAGTGTCATAAGTCCATAATGTTTTTCTTAAACCCATCTCTTCCTATCCTTCAAGTTTCAAGTCTCTTTTCAACCTTCATAAAAAATACTCATGTTTGCAACCTTTTCATAGAATCTAATTATTTTTTGTCATAATTGAATTCATTAGTAGTCATAAAAGTGTCTAAGATGAGATTGGATCATTGAACATTTAGTGAATCACCATGTAGACTAGGTTTTGTCACTTTTAGCATTATTACCTTTCCCATTTTACTGGTATAAGTATAGGTTTAGGATAAGAAATATATTTTTATATTAGAGGAGATAGCCTCATTAAAAACCCTAGAGGTGTGACCCAATAGTAGGTAATCCATATCCTATTGTCATTCCCATGCTAGACTAGGTTTGGATTGAGGACCTTAATAATCCTTTGTTTGACTACGGTGCAACCTAAGCCTCCAATAAATTTTGGTATGCCCAGTGGGACACACACTCTTTGGCATAGATGAATTCTATATTTTAGAATAAGTATTTATAGTAGAGGGAGACACCCACCATCATCAACAACTAAATATTATCTAAGTTACAGAGCTCATAACATCATCTAGACAACACCTCTCATGTCAAAGGTTACTATAAGGAAATCTAGTAAAGGTATTTCCTTTGAATTCATTGAGATACCTTCTATTTCATATAAAATAGCAAGATTCAATAGGATAGGTCCATATCCCCAAAATAAATATTCATCTCCTAGTCGTCCTATTGTATTAAGTAGTGTAACCCCCACTATGCAAATGGAAAGGCCCAAAACATAAGATTTTTGTACCCTTTAATGGTGGCATCCCTCTTATCCTTCAGCAAAATGATGATATCCTTGATACCTCTTTGAATATTCTACCATACTTTATAGGAAAAAACTCCATCACCCCTGTAGAGCACATAGTTGACATTGTAAACCTTTGCTTAGTATATAACATTATGCAAGAGAATATATCCATGAGACTTCTAGCCACATCCTTGAAAGGAAAATCCATGCAATGGCATAAGGTTATATCTCTTGCCTCAATAAATACATGTGATGAGTTTGGTGAGTGCCTATGTAAAAATTTTGAGGATAGAAGTGACCAGGTGTCACTTGTTGAATAATTCACTTCGATCAAGAGGTCACCCCAAGAATATATGGCTTATTTCAACTATAGATTAAATAATACTTGGGATAGGATCCCTATCATTATTAAAATCACACCTAATTATGATTTTCTTTACTATTTGAGAGCATTGAATTTAGACATTGCAATCATGATCCAATCAACTCTACCTAGAGCTTATGAAATATTTATAAGGGCATAAAATTGTTTGATACAAGTAGGGAAACTCATGCCAATACCTCTTGTGCCACTTTTTCTTGAGCTTCATCCAACCCCACCTACCATTTCTCCATTACCCACTCCAAACAATCAATCCCAACCTGATGATAGTCAAGTGGATAAATTTTCAAGGATCAGGATCTTGTTGAAGGCATAAAACCAAAAGATAATGGTTATAAAGATACAAAAATAGAATTCATATAGGCCACACAAAGGTCCCTTTCAAGCCTAACACTGTGCTCAATCCTAAAATATACCCCTTTATCCATCAAATTAACAAGTTCAAGGAAAAATTACTCAAGGTAGCTCCTATAATAGTTACAACCCCATAGATGCAAGTAGCTCAAGAGCCTTGGTCACCACACAAAACAACCTTACACAAGAGGGTTAATGGCAATAAAGAGGGTAGTCCAATGAGATGGTAATGTCTAAAAGTGGAGAAATTATCAAGATCCTAGTTGGCATCATGCTTCTCCATTATAATTCCATGACACAATGCCTCCTCCACCATAAGACCCCTAATGAATAAAGATCATGTTCCTAGAAATGAAATCATCATAATCTTAAACTCAATAGCAAAGGATCATGGATAAGTCACCAGATGACACCACATGCATAAAATTTCAATAAGGGGGGCATATGTTTAGGCATGCAATAGTAAACATGGGGTAGACTATACAAAGGTCAGATGAACTAGTTGTAACCAATAGAAGAGATAAGAGGAGGATGTTAGATGGTAATTTAGGGTACCCTAAGGCTTCTTCACCACCAGCATAAGTTAGCAAACAACCTACCACTTCAAATATAGGTGTTAAATATCTTACAAACTAAAAATACCTCAACATCATGGACAATAACAAAATTCTCCTTGTGTTCCTAATGTCACTCAAGTGTCAAGTAATACTTATACTTTCAAGGTGCAGTTCAAAGGTATTAGTATTATTTTCAATGTTGTAGATCATATGAAAAAGGCTAATGTCACTATGTCTATGTATGATGCTACATCTATTTTGAGATAGAAAGATATCCTTCAGGAAGAGATCTTTAATATTTCTTATGTGAACAAGACAATTGATAAGGTGAACACTATTTTTACAAATAGTAGTCAGCCTAGTCAAACTCAAGTTCTTAGTCAATATCCTAGTCAAGTTTAGGTTTATAATGTTCTTCATCCCTTAAGGTTGTCAAACTTCTTCCATTCTATTTGTCAGCCATCATAGGTTACTTCTTAGTGCATAATTGTATGATAGATCTAAGAGATTCAACCTTGATGATGCATAAAGCCATAATAGATAAGTTTGAGCATAAGTATGTGCCTAATGAAAAAGGTGTTCACCAATTGGATGGTTTCCCCACTAAAATAGTAGGTATATAGAAATATCTTAAGATCACATTGGCAACTTGCCCAAATTATGTCATCACTTAAGATGTAATGGTTGTAGACCTACCCCTATATTTTTCATAATGCCTATCTAGGGACTTTAATACAAAAATTGGGGGATATTTTCCTCTAACTGGTCATACATGGTTTTTAGGACTAGATATGGGACTAGTGTCACTATTAAGCTAGAACATATCTATAAGTTCCACCTAGAGCCCTATACACCTAACCTTGCAAATGTCAATTGTATCATATTTGAAGAGGATGAAAATTCTAGTGATCAAGATCATCATGAACATATTGAAGGAATTTTATATCTATACTTGGATGAATGGGCAACTGGCAATCATAAATTTCATCCCTACACTAATATTGAAGAAGCAAGCTTAGGGGTGTATTTTATGCATGAAGAGGGTGTTACTATACACTTCCTAAGTAACACTACTCAAGAGTAAGATGGCCTATGGACTTTATTATTTGATGGCTGAAGGTTAAAACATTATAGTGGAGCTAGAGGCATGTTACTTTTACCCTTAGATTAGAAGTACTATTCATCTACAAGATTTCAATTCAGTTGCACTTCAAACACACATGAATATGAAGCCATTATAAATAGTTGTGAAGAGGCAAAAAGAAGAGGTGTCCAGCTTATTCAATTCAAGGGTGATATTGATCTTGTTATGTAGAGACTAAGAGGCATAAGTGCATTCAATAACCATCATTTGAAATCTTATAAGCACCATGTATGGGATCTCATAGAGAAATTCTTGGCATTCTTGAAGTTAGGAAATATTAACATAGCAAAAGAGAGAGCTGAATTTGTTTATCTATGCCAAGATTTATTTCATGTATTTTCATGAGAATACAAGTATTTGAAGGTTTTTAATTCCAAACTTGCACAACATACCATTGAATTAGAGAGCAATGGAAATTTAGTCAGGCATAAATAGAGGCCTATCAACCCAAAAGTGGAAGAGTTGATGAGAAGGGGGCTAGATGAGTTGATTGAATCAAATATAATATTCCTTATTAAATATTCCTCATGGGTGGAAAACATTTTGCCAATGAGGAATAATAATGGGGAAATATGATTATGTGTTAACTTTAGGGACCTCAATAAAGTGTCCCTAAAATACCATTACCCACTACCCTAAATGGATCAAATTATTTAAAAGGTGGTAGGTTATTATAGATTATCATTACTTGATGGATACTCTGGTTATAATTAGATTATGGTTAAGGAAGAAGATAGGCAAGAGACTACCTTCACCAAAAAGTGGGGCACTTATGCATATATGAAAATGCCCTTTAGACTATCCAATGCTAGAACAACTTTACAAAGGTCAATGTATGTTTCCTTTTAAGGTTTGATCAATGAAATGGTGCTTGTATATCTAGATGACATCACTATTTTCTCAAAGAACCCAGCTGATCACATTGATCACTTGAGGTTAGTATTTGAAAGATGTAGAGAATTTGGTGTTTCATTGTATCCTAAAAAATGTATATTTGGTGTATATGAGGGTGGGTTATTAGGCCATGTAGTGTCCAAGGATGGTCTTTCCATAGATTATGAAAGATTTGAGTCCATTTTATCCTTACCCTTTCCCAAGCATAAAAAGAGTCTATAGATTTTCTTAGGAAATATTAATTTTATAAGAAGATTTATCTGAGGCTTGTAGAGCTAGATAAGCCTATTACTCACATGTTAAGAAAATGTAAGGAGTTTACATGGACCAAAGAATGTAAAAGAATTTTTGGGGCCATCAAGGAGGGCATCTCTCATGCCCCCACACTTCTTAATCCTAATTTTAACATGAAATTCTACTTGTATGCCTTATCTACATTAGATGCAATCTTTGCCATGTTGATGTAGTAGATTGAATAAGGTTTTGAATAACCTATTGCTTTATTTAGTCAAGACATAGAGGGGTATGAGGAGAGGTATAAATTTGTATAGAAACATGTTCTTGAATAAATGAAAGGTTTGAATAAATTTGGGAACATGATCTCTAATAGTAAGATCATATGCATGGTGGTACACCTAAGTATCAAAGAGTTTATACTCAATAGAGACTTCAATGGGAAAAGAGCTAGATGAGTGAAAAAATGCATGGAGTATGACCTTGAAGTTAAATTCACAAAGCTTTGTAAGTGTAAAAGGGTTATGTGAACACCTTTTAGTATAGGTTAAACAAGTTAAAGATTAAGTGTTGGTAGTTCATGATAGCCAATAGGCAGTATAGACAACACACCTTTCAAATAGACACATAATATACTAATATTTCTTAAGTCAAGCCAATATATTATAGGACTATATAGATTCAAGAGAAGTCACTTTAGGTTGTAGATTATACCTTATGTCCTAATAAATGTTTTAATTTTCAAGAGAGACATAGGAGGCATGCTTTTGAGGTGTGGAATCATGCCAAATAGACAAGTTGTTTGAGCAGTTCCATGATGATCTAGTTAGTGGGCACTTTACTACCAAGACCGCAACCTATAAGATCATTAGAGATGGGTAATTTTATCCCATAATGTTTAGAGATTCAAAATTTTGGGTAATTGAATGCCCAAAATGTGCAATGTTTATTGGCAATCAGAAAATCAGTGCCCTTCCCATGCAACCCATACAAGTAGAATAACCTTTCATGCAATGGAGCTTAGATTTCATAGGGATGATACACCCCCCTTAAATTAAAGGACATAAATGGATCATTAAAGCTATATACTACTTTATGAGGTGTATTGAAGCAACTACCCTAAAGGAAGCTAATGAATATTATTTTTTGGACTTTTATGATAGCCTTTTGACTAGATTTAGTGCACATTTTACAATCATTTATAACAATGCATTAAACTTAAGTAGAAACAAGTTATGTGAGTGGGGTATTTAACATGTAATTTATCTCAAGGCATCCTATAACTATTACCCATAGGGCAATAGACTAGCATAGTCCACAAATAAGAACTTATTAAGAATTATCAAGAGAACTATGGAAGATGGTAAGAGGGAGTGGCATACTAGGCTAAGGACATCCCTATGGGTAGAAAAAGTGACACCTAAGAAATATAATAGAAAATCCCCATATGTTCTTGTATATGGGAAAGAAGCCAAACCTATTATATCTTTTGAACTTCTTGCATTAGAGCTTGCACATTAACATGAGATCCTAAAGGATGATACTATGTAGATAAGGTTGAATGAGTTAAGACAAGTGAAGGAGAAAAGGGACACTATTTTGCACATTATTTATTCTAATTATCACTAATTGAAGAGGTCATATGATAAGAGAGTTTACTCAAAGAAATTATAGTAAGTTGATATAATCTTCAAATGGGATGAAGACTATGCAAAACTAAGAAAACACTCTAAGTTTGACATTCTTTAGAGTGGTCCTTATGTTGTCATAAGTTGTAAGGAGAACAATGCCTTTAAGCTAGATAGGTTGAATGGAGAGAGCCTTCCCATCCCTATCAATGGGAGGTATATTATATTTTGATACTGTTATTATCTCATGACCTTTATACATAGGTAGATAGGTTTGTCTTTACCTCCAGGTGATCATACACATTGCTCTGTTTGATGTTTTTCTATTGTTTAGGTAATTGTTTGGTGTGTCTTATTGTTTTCTTGTCATTTGCACGTGTTTTATTTCTTTAAAGTGTTTCTAGGAGTTATTCAAAATCCTTTTGTAAGTAATACTTCATAATTCTAGCTATCATGAGCAAGCTTGACCAAATTCTAGGTTCCATGACTAGCAGGCTGGTCAAACTAGCTGAGTCACCAAATATGTTGGCCAAGTTTAGTCCACATACAAAGCTTTTTCCTGAATGGATGAGTTAAATAGAGTTTTATATGGAATGAGTGGTCCAAATATCACATGTATCTTAGAAATGTTTTTAAAGACTTTAAGTAAACTTAAAGTATAGTTTGTCAAATTTTGAGGAAGCAATTTCTCATGGTGATCAATGTAGTTAGGATCATGGAACAAGTTTCCATAGGTCTAAAAAACTCATTTTGAGCCTTGAAAGTTCTTACACAAGCATAGAAGAGACAGACTATCATTAACAGATCATGTACAAATAAATAGGTCAATCTGATTGTATATTTAATAAATAAACCTAAGGAGCCTCTTAGGCCAAAATATTTCATGGACATGAAGTTCTTCATGCTGAGATCATCCTTTTCAAATTTGGTGTCTTTATGAGCTAGCTATATCAAGATATAAAGATTCAAAGTTAGACTTGTAGAATGAGACATTCACTGGGACATAAAGTTAAAGCTATGTCAAATATCTATTTATATTCAAATGTTACAAGGTTGAACATAGAGATGATAAGTGTCAATATGACAGTATATTGAGTCAAGATCTAAAGGTGAGAAGTGAATTAGTGATGTTAGTGGTCCCAAATAGTTCTATAGTGTGCATTTAATCATGCAATGAAATATCAATAATGATAATCAAGTTAGAAGGTCAACATAAGCATGAAGCTAACAAGTGGAAAAATCTCAGGTAAACATATAGAGATCTAACATTGAATAATGAATGATAAAGATAATGGGCCCAAAATGATCAATAATGTGTGATCCATCATACAAAGTAGATCTAATAGTGAATAATGGGTCAAAATGTCATTAGATCGAAAGATCAAATGCATGAGTGATAAGTGTTTTAAGAATATTAAACGAGTAAAAGATCTATGGCTCATGTTCATTCATACAGAGAAAGATTGATGGTGTGCATGAGGTAAAGGGGTCATAGAGCTTATAGAAGGATCCTGAGAATTAATGAAGATATAATAGATGGCACAATTTGAGAAGTTTAGATCAAGATTGATGGTCAACATCAAAAATCAAAAGCCAGGGACTTCAAATAGAGAATGAATTTAACTTAGGTCAAGCTAGGGTAAATATTTCAAGAGGATACCATGAAGGCAAACAAATTGGACAAAGGATTTCACCACATTGAGTAGGTAGAATACATAAATTCAATATTAAATGTGATCTAAGTTATTAAGAGTAGACCCTACAAAGCCATCTACTTCCATTAAAGCCTTGTTAAGATTTTTGAGAGCTTCTAGACATCAATTTTACATCTCATTCAAACTCAAGAGGCCCTAGCCTATGGAACTTCATTTTTAATCATGAGTATATGAAAAATAATAGGATGATTGGTTTTAATCCATAATAGATCTATTTTTAGGATTTAGAAATAATGGTAGAATGGTGACTACACAAGGAATGTTAAAAACAACATCAATGATCAAGCTCAAGTAAATGCTTGATAATGTGAAGAACATCAAGCATGATTAAGGAATATAGTGAAGTTCATTAATACAAAGGAGATCAATAATGATTCATGTGGTGGTGGGGATTGCTTCCTAAAACTAGTCTTGACCTTCACATTCTTCATCATGATAGAGAAAGATATAGTGACATTAATGCAAGGGAAGGCTCGAGAAGGATTGTAGTGGTGGTTATTATGAATGGAATTAGGCTCATTAATGACCCCTTTAGCACCAATTTATCTCTCTCCTACCTTATTTCTTCTTATAAATACTAGCTTTGAACTCTTGATTTGGATCCCTAAGCTTGATGTAGTGAAGATCTGCCAAAATCACTTTGTAAAACTCTTTTGAAGTAATATAAGACATCTTAGATTCTATTTGAATGTTAAGTGTGCTTTATTGAATTTTTATTTACAAAGCGTATGTCTCCTACTCGTCTTATACATGTCCTTCATGTACCCTGCTTCAAATATATTGGGTTTTTATAGGTTGTGTGAATTGTTGGATAATGAGGTTTCCATTGAAGTGTCATAAGTCCATAATGTTTTTCTTAAACCTATATCTTCCTATACTTGAAGTTGCAAGTCTCTTTTTAGCCTTAATATAAAATACTCATGTTTACAACCTTGTCATAAAATTTGATCAGTTCTTATCCTAATTGAATTCATTAGTATTCATAAAAGTGTCTAAGCTGAGAGTGAATCATTGACCATTCGATGCATCACCATTTAGACTATGTTTTGTCACTTTTAGCTTTATTCCCTTTCCCCTTTCATTGGTATAAGTATGGGTTTAGGAGAAGAACTATATTATCACATCATAGGATCTAGCCTCATTAGAAACTCTAGAGGTCTGACCCAACATTGGGTAACCCACAACCTAAAGTCATTCCCATGTTGGACTATTTTTGTGTACAGGACTTGAACAATACTTTTCTCAACTAGGATGAAACATAGGCCTCTAATAGTTACTATTATATTATAATATTATATGGACAGCATTTTGTGGAGGAGTTACTCAAAACTCTCCTGTATGTACATCTCACTTGGTGAGATTTTTTAGTTAATGGAAGAATGGCATTTTGGATCCTAGTTTTGTCTTGTGTAATATTATTGCATTTTGGTTTCATTTACTTTTAGATACATTATGATGTGAACCTACTTCAATTGTGTGATCATTCTACTCATGCATTTAACTTACCCAGACCTTAGACTCAACCTTGATAGTATTTTTTGAATCTAAAAAATTTAAATATCATTTTATTATATTCAACCAGCTAATCAAGGGTTTCCACCATCATGTATCTTGATCCATTCTAATAACCTTCCATGCATGTGCCTACTTTCTTTAATCTTATTATAGTAAGAATCCAATAGTTATACAATAAATCATTGGTCCATAGAATAAACAATCCAAACCTTTCCTTTGATGAATTTGTCTTACATAACTTTAAATTCACTTTTTTTTAATCTTATTATTTTTTAGAAAAAATAGAAATAAAGTGGTCTATTGAATTAGACTAAAATTAAAATTGATGTCATTTTTAAAAACCAGTCAAATCCCTATGATATGTAAAAATCAAAATTAATTTTCCATTTTTTATAGCCAAGTTCAAAGCAAAATATAAATGACTATTTATCATAAATATTCTTAAGCTTATTACACTCAAATATATTAAGGAACTAATTATCAAATGTCAACACAAATGTAAAATCAATAAGTAATATCTAAGCATAATTTTTAGTGAACAAGTAATACTTGTTAAAAGATTAATTAGGTTTTGATTTTTTTTAAAACTTATAATTGTCAGTATTCTACTTTCTAACTCAATGTTTATATGACATTATTTAGAAATACATACTTATCATGATTTGTAATGTTGGCCCATAAATAGAGTCTCCCCTCATGTATTATTTACTCTTTTTTTACATATGTTTATAATATCCTAATTTGAATCATGTGTAGAGATAATGAAAATATTTATATATTTTATTCTCTCATGCTATTAATCATACTTGGTATTGAAAAAAAAATTATTCTATGCTAAGGTGTTATGTTGACCATCTATATTATAGCAAATATTTTTTTAATCTTCATATATATCATTTTTGTTAACAAACTCAACCATATCCTTTGTCAATTTACTAAAAGGTATAAAAATAACATCCTAGTGGGTAGGAATTTATATTCGCAGCATTAAAAAGACTACATGATCGACATAAAATTCAATAAAATATGAAATCAATAATTCTCCAGTGCTGTATGACAACTATATATTGAAATTTTAAATGTATCTTACTTAAATAGAAATAACTGAAGATGGTTTTTATTAAAGAAACTATTGTCACCAAATCTTGCACCCTAGAAGAGGGTGTTTAATCCTCTTCCATATTTTGTTAACATGGGAATACTTCCAGGTATGTGGGTATACCTATGGTGTAAGTACGCCTCTAGATTTAAGGGTTATCTCCTTGAATTTGTCTTTAAATGTTTATCACATAAAATAGTGTTTGTTTCTAGGAAAAAGTTAGAATATGAATGAATTGAAACTAATCTAAGGGGATGATACACTAGGATTATTTACACAAGACTATCATACTTATATCACAATGAAACAAGGCATACAAACTAGCTTGTAAGTCATATAAGATTATAACATAAATGTTTCAATATATAGGTGATATGCATGAAGAAACATAAGGTAAATGAGTCAGAGGAATATTTCACACTCTAAGAATATTTTTACACTTTAAAGGTTCATAACACACTTGACTACACTCTATATGACCTATTATAATAAGAACTCTTGCATAAACATGAAATGATAAGGAAAGCAAGGATAGAATATTATTACTAACTTCACCATACATCACTTACACAATTATAAAAATGTTTATGAAATTAAAAACCATAATTATATTGATTATTCAAAGGAAAAATAAAATTTAATTCTAAGGAGACTTCACCATACATGTGTGGTATTAGTCTACAAGAGACAAAATGGCTACTACTTATAGAATTGGAGAGATACGTGAGAAGATAGAAGTTAAAGAGTCATTATAAAACTTTTAAATATGATAAGAGTTACACATATATTATAATGATATATGAAATATAAAATGAAATTTATAATAGGACAATTTTTTCTCAAATGCATGAAAATTCTAAAATGTGGCATATGACTCCTCATTATTTGCTTAGAAATATGCCTTCATTATTTGGACCTTTTAGAACATACCAAAACTAATTAAGTTCAGATGTTATGATTTCATTAAGGTGGAGGGATTTTATATGTTCTCTACCATGCATTGGTTTCATCCTTAATCATCAAGATTAATTTGGAGATGAGCTATCACTACCTGTAGTCCAAATAACCCCTCTTTCACTCACCCCTCACACTTGGAATCAAATTTAGATTTATTTTTACATTAAAATACATAAAAATTAGTGAATGAAACATTTAAAGACATAACATATACTTATATTCCTTAGGTACAACTCAAAATGTCTCCCACTTAGCTTTTTTCACTATGTCACTAGCTTGTTCACTATGCCATTTTTGACTAGCTGAGATGAAGGCACTTGCAAAAGAAATTAAGATTTTTTATAACAAAATAAATTAATATTATATTATATATTAAGTCCCAATACTTCTCCCAAACTTTATTTCATCTATTTAAACCTTTTCATACCTAAACAATAATAAAAGTAGTTAAGAAAACCTCAGTTACCCCTATTTGTACAAGTATGTAACACATCAAGTTGATAGGAAGGATCCTTATAGTGTATTATTCAACCTTAAATCAATTTATAATCCAATAAATTCCATATAGATAACTCTCTTACTTCATTTCCTCCATCAGGTCATGAATTGGGGTTTTGGAGGGTTCAAGGCCCTTTACACTCTTAGCCTTTGTTCATAGAGTTATGATGTTGAAATTAGGCACCAATTTCAAAAAAATATTATCTCATTACCATATTCATATTTTCAAATATTATTAAGATCCCATGCAAAGTATACAATAAGATATGAGCATTTCAAACTACGTACTTGAGATCTTCTCTTCATTCCCTATAGACCTAATGAGGTTTGAGCCAAGAAGTGGCTTACCAATGTTTCTCTATAGAATTTATAATATTTAAAATATATGACTATACTATATGAACATTTCCAAAAGTTTTATAATTCTCACCTAACGCTATAAGTGGAAACATACCCCTTTAGGGCTTTTAGGCCTAGCTGAGACCATATAGGTTTGCTCACACCTTTATCTACTTAGACCACCATATTATGTATTTGAACCCTACAAATGGTTTATCATTTTTTTCCATGTATTAAACATCTTTTAAAAACTCCATAAAATTTTCTAATAGTCTCTATCCCTCTTTATCATCCCTTTTTCCCACAGATTGTAGGTTTGCATCATAGGGGAGTACCCTCTATCTAAGATAAAATAGAGCGTACTTACCCTATTATCCCAAGTGAAATGGATATTTTAAAGGATTATAAAAGTTATGGAGACATTATATAATTATTTTTAAATATTTTATTTATCTTTAGTACCTCTAACTCTCTAAAAACCTAAGACAAACATGTATAAATTATTAACTATGTGCATGTTTTGACATATGACTTTAGCTTACCTTTGTTAGATCCTTTATAAACCCTTTTTTCACTATTTGAAAGATTATTTATAGTATTATTACCATGATGAAGTTATTAAAAATATTTTTACAACTCCAACCTTCCACATACCTCTTCATACACCTTGATTGGTTTGGACTATAAACTATGTTTATTATTTGAAAGAGTACCTATAGGTGTGTTTGCATGATTTAGGCCTTGAGAACAATGCCTAGATATATAATTATAGTTTTTAAGGTCATTTTATAGTTGTATACATAAATTTACCTTAATTTCAAGCTATATCAACATCAAAACATCACTTCGCAGCAGACTATTACCTATAGTCAACTATAGTTGATTGTGTTTAAACAAGTAGGATCTTATGGTTGAGAATTCAATTTTTAATGTGTCACATCAGTTTTGGATCATTTAAATCATTTTGAATAATATTAAATAAAAAATGGTTGGTATTTACATGTCTAATCTCACTTATGGGCCTATGAGAGTTTGCAGTCAGCTGTAGACTAGTTATCTCAAGGCAATAGACACTTGTAGGTGTAGATGAGGTTCAAAACATTGCATATCAACATTTCTTGATGTCATTTGTGCTCATTATTATTCATTTTCACTCAATAAGACCATTATACATGAATATATTCCTTATTTTCAAACTTTTTGTGTTAGGGTTATTTTGAGGTTCAAATCTTGTAGATATCACTGTTAAACCTCAATGAACAAATGTGCATATTAGAACCCTTCAAAAATTACTTTCCACTAATCATACACCATATTAATTTTGAAATTATATTCCCATAGATGGGGGATAAAATATTAGTTAATTTAGGTTCATCAAGACTCCATATTATATAATCATATGACATCTCTAAAAGTGATGAGTACTCTGTTATTGTGTTTTAAAAAAATTGTCCCTAAATATAGTCACTAAATTTTGAAGATAGTCCTCACTTTTGCCTGATAATATATTTTTTTAAATGTGTTATCATGTAATTTATAATAAAAAAAAAATTAGGATCATTAAAACATGTTACATTTCTCTATGACCATGCTCCCAATCTTTGTGTGTAGTCACCTATAGATGAACATCTCAAGCATACAGGTAGTGAGGTTAAAACAGCTAGTTTGCATGTATATAAAATTACCACTAACTCCAAAATTTCAAAATGGATCTAAATTTGATAATTTATTACTTTAAAAGGTTCAAAATAGTCTAAACATCTTTGATCTCAACATTTTTATTCTCTGATAGGTGTTGATGGGAGTTACATATAGGGCAGTGAAGGTGAAATGGTCAATGCACATGGTGTATGAGCATTCAAAAAGTATCATAATATATAAAAATATTTATATTGAGTATAAAAAATTTAAATAATTTAAATTATATCAATTTCCCTTGTTTTCAATGTGACATTCTCTCCATGGCACCTGTAGGTGCACATTCATCGTTGACTGTGTATACATAGCATTAGTTGTGACCATAGTCTTTTTTATGTTCTTTGAAGGGTCTCACCTGATTAATAATACAAAAATAAGATGTTAACCCTATTTATAAACTTAATTTATTCTCCATGAATGTGATCAAAGCTCAAAACACTTTGACTATAGTTGGAAATAAGCAAAAGACTAACTATGACATATTGTGACTGTGTTTGAATCAAAGCATGAACTTATAAGTCCAAGAATGAAAAATATGATTTATATTACATGTGACACATGTATAACATCATTTCACATCCACATGAAACCATTTCATAGAACTAAAACTTCTTCAAGTAGTGGAAATTAACTACAACTTCACTTAAAACATCAACTTGCAACCTTTAACTATTTGGGCTAAGAAATTGTTTCCAAACATGAAAATAAGCAAGGGAATCATGAGAGGAAAGATTAAAAATCCTACATAATAAAATTTAGTAGTTGAATTGTATGGACTAGCTCAAATAAGAGAAAAACATGTAGGGTGTGGGAAATAATATGCAAAAAAACATAGTCAACTTGTTAAAGATGGTCCATAAATAATAAGCCACCTTTCCTTGAAATATAATAATTTATTTAACCTAAATAATTTTAATATCACCCCATAAATTTTTTTTATCTAAAATTTCTCTTACTATCTATACCAACCAAAAACCTATTAACTAGTTTCAAGTGCATAGTGGAGTGATGAAAGAGAAGAATTATTTTAGATCATTTTTGTGACTTAAAAATAATTTAAAGAATGGAGATTAGTTTTAATAAGTTTAATATTAATTAAAAAACCTTATCCCACATCCCCTCTCTCTCATAGGCTGTACACCTTTGCAACTCCTTTTTATACATCCACTTTCTTGATTTTTAGTTAAAGACCTACAAATTTCAGCTAGTCCTAACATTCATAACAATTAATTTGACACATTGGACATTAAAAGGGTGTTATAAACACATGTAAACCTTGAAAACATACCACTTGCATTTAATGCTCATTTATGACCCCTAAATGACATCAAATGACCTAAGGACTACTTTGAGTTATGATCAAGACTTAAAACATATGAAATTACATCAAATGAATTATAACAAATTGATGACAATATATTATACCCTTATATAATTTTTTGACTATAGGGGGTTAACCCATTTTAGCTTGTATTCAAAATGGTCAACATGAACCATCTCAAAATCCATCTTAGAATTTTTAGCCAAGAATCTAATCTGGTGGATTTCCTAAGCTTTGAAAGTTATGACTTTGAGGATTAAATTTAAACACATCAAAAATACATCCTTTAGAACAAATTGAATTTTTTGGTATGTTTTGTCAATAATTTAAGTCAATATTTCCTATTTAAATGATGATATAATAGATAGTTTATGGAAATTTGGTATATTTTATTTTAAAAAATCACCATTCCATTGTGAAAAATTTTAACATCCACAAGACTATTTCTAATTGATTATATAAGTCATCTAACTACCATCCATACCCTTTACAAGAATAATTTTTCTTTCTTATCAACTGTTGAATTCCTTATTTTTAAAGTGAGGCACCTATAATTACAAAATGAAAATAATGCATTTGTGCATAAATTTTTTCACCCTTCATATATATTTAATTAATGTGTCTCTAACTATTTTTTTGAGGAAATAATGATTCCAATTTCTTGATTTGTAGCATCTATATGAAAAAATAAATACAAATCTATGTAATAATTATCTATAGAATATAACTCAATAAACCAATCATTGTCACATATTTTAAAATCATTAGTCACATCAATAGTTGATATGTCAATAAATCAAGGTTGAATACCCAAATACACACACACACACACACACACACACACACACACACACACACACACACACACACACACACACACACACACACACACAAACACGCGCGCGCGCGCGCGCGTGCGTGTGTGTGTGTGTATGTGTGGGAAGTAAATTCAAATATATAAAGAGAAATATAACTTTGGTAAATCATAATATGAGAATGTTAATCTAAACAGATATATTAGAAAGCTAGTAATTTCTTGGTTCTAAAAAACCTAGTATGCAAAGAAAAATGATAACTAAAATCAAAACTTTGAGATTTTATGTTAGATTATTATTAAATGAATGATAATTTTTATCCTAACAACCACTAGCTCTCAACCAAATTACATGTTTTAAAAAATATTATTTAAATAACTTGGCTTACATTGATTCTATTATGTTTCATCATCTCTATAAAATAATGTTGGTAACCTAATAGTTGCTAGATTCTCATTATAATATGTCTCATATATTATAACATTATGATTAAATTATTTTTATAAACTTAAATGGTACAATTCATGGACAACCTAGAAACTACTAGGTTCTTTTTAAACTCACATGAAAACAATGTGAGTTATTATCATAGATTCTTATTAACACCAAGGACAATGTTTTAGCCTAGTGACTGCTAGGTTATCAACCAAATTACATGTTTAAAAAAATCATATGCAAATAAAATGGCTTAAATTAAATCTATTATCTACCATTTAATATATCGAATAATGTTGGAAATATAGTAGTCGGTAGGTTCCCATCAAATGTACATGTTTCTTTTAGTCTAACATTACACTTTAACTATCTATCTAGATTAAAAAAATTTAGTTTTTTTATATAATATCAACCACTAGGTTCTCAAAAAAATCATACAAAGATATCATGGACTCCCTTACTGTTAGGAACCTATTAGCTAGTAATTTTTCAAAAAAAAACATGTTTCTTATAGGCATTGGGATCTCAAAAAAAAAAAGTAAATAACATGACTTACCTTAATAATGTTATGAGTAATGTTTAAGCCTAGTAGCTACTAGGTTATAAAAAGACATACATGTCTCATTGAGTATAATATTTCACCCAAACTATTTAATTATTTTTAATGATGTAATTTTTCTAGGAACTTAGTGGCTACTAGATTCCTAGTAATATTAGGGATAATGTAATAGCTTAGTTTTCACTAGGTTCTGTTGGAATTAAAAATTAATTAAATTAGATAAATAATCGTATACTCATAAATTTATCATAGCATTGAATAATTTTATTTTATCAATGCACTCACATAAGAATTTAGTTTTTTATTATATTGTGGGAGGAATAGTTGCATAAGATTTAGTGGTTGTGTGTTTATTTGAAAAACCCTTTAGAATAGTTTATTGGGTAGATATTATTTTTATCTACTATTTTATAGGATCTATTATTAGTTGATTTATTTTTTTAAATATTACACATTTTGTAATGATTTTTTAATGAATAGATTTATATTTTGTTCAATATCTTCCTAAATATGGTATCAAAGTAAAGGTTTTGAGAGACGTGCAAGGTGAGGAGAAAATAAGAAAAGAGAAATAATACATGAGTATCAGAAACTCCATTTATGCTCCTGTGAAATATTCAAGTGGAGTTTTTTTGTTCTTTTATTCCATCCTATTCTAATTGATAAAATCTAAGCTTATATAGGAATCATTGCACACATAAGAAACACCACTTTGTTGAAGGAGTTTTAAAGTGGAAATTTTGGCACCATTTTGATGAACCACGTTTAAGAAATAAATCTCAAGAGGAAAGTGACATTGTGAGATGTGATTCTCTAGACATATAAAGAGGATATTACAAGTATCTACAACACACATTTCACCCATATGAGGAGACATACATTGAAGGTAGTGTGGCATTTTTTTATAGACACAAAGGTAATAAAAAAAATGAATATCTAAATCATTGTATAATGGCATAAACCATTAAATGTCCACATTCCATTTCTATAAAAGGAGGAACATGATTTTTGAATATTTTTGTGTAATATACAACCTTATAAAAACACCTAGGATGTATTGAAAATCATATAAGAGTGTTGGAAAAAACTATAATCATTCCCCATGATACTATAATACATCCCAAATGTAAAATATAAATTTTATAAAAATATAAAGTGCTATCTAAACTATCATAAAATTGCATGCACATAGAGCCATTTTTGGTATCATATGATTGGCTAAAATGTATTATTGTTTTCTAGCCAAAGTTTTATATATTCATGTTATACTAGGGTAAAGAATTACAATTTTTTATTTAAAAATAAAACCTTTTTTTAAAGTAAAATTTTTTAATCTAAAAAAAAAAAATGACTTACAAGAATTTGGAATGCTATTGATTTAAAATCCATCAAATCGGGAGGACCTAAAAGCTGAAATTTGGCCACATTATCTATTTTTTGGTCCTACATCATAAATAAAAACATTTTTTTATAAAATTATTATAAAAAAATGTAAAAAATTATTCCCATATTTTTCACATGTAAAAATAAATACAACATTCAATAAAAAGATGCCTCTAGTTCATGCTTACAAGTAATGTTGTCATGTTTTAAATTATTTCATCTCTCATATAATATCCCTGAGACAAAGGCATATATGGAGTCATTATTTTAAATTTCTAGGTAGATATAAGGTTTGTAAAAAAATTCGTTTACCATTCCCTCCATTACTAGTTCACAACTATGGTTTGATGTAAATCCTCATAACTTCAAAATATGCGTAAATATGGAATTCATGCCCATGTATAAATATTTCCTTATAATAATGTGTCATTTATAAGATGAATCCATTTAACATATGTTCTATGTACCATGTACCAATTTTATCTCACTTAGGTCAATGTCTCTTTTATGTATCATCAGGTATATAGAAAGGATGATCTTCTTCTATGTATTGATAGGATAGTAAGATCACATATATCAATAAGTTTTTTATATTAGAGTGATGCTATATAAAAAGGGAAACCTTTTTGAGTGATAAATAACTAAGCCATCTCTCACATATAATCATCTCATATTGATATTAATGGTACTATATTTTTCTACCAAATACATAGTTATTTCATAGTGATAACTATGCAACATCAAAAACCAAAGTAAGAACTCTCCTAGAGATTAAATATATTTAGCTAGTTATTTATGGAACACACATTGACACACCTCTATCTTATAATAATAGTAGATGTTTAAAAAATTAAACTATAAGAAAAAAAATGATCATTATGTTCAATGTATTAGATGAGGTCCAACATTATATTAAAATTATACTACAACCAACTATGACTCTAAAAACATTAGTATCATCTATGAAGATCTGAATCATAATACTATAATACATCTACAAACCTAGCTTCAATGTCTCAAGTTGAAGATAGGAGAAAATGTTTAAGGATATATTCATTATGTTGTAATATTGTGGGCCTCACTCTAAGTATTGGATGAGACAATGTTAGATGCCTCCCTGCTACCTGTATGCACCAAAAAATTTACATGGTGTGATACTCACAATAAAAAATTGATGATGATGTAGTGATCTCTTGTTTCATGCTCCATAGGGAACCCTTTATTTCTTTCCCCTCCCTCTACCTTTGTACTCTTGTCTTGATTCCATTTGGTCCCCTTGGTTTTTTATTTAATATATTATTTAAACTTATTTCAAAAATAGACCAAGTGTGACATAACTTCCATTCCAAGTAAAAAATTTGCTCCCTTCTATGATAAAACTACCCATTCTATTACAAACTTATACCAATAGTTTTATAAATTAGGCAATAGTTTCAAAACCAAATAGTGGTTTCATATTAAAACAATGAATTTTTTTTAATTTGTAGTGGTAGTTTTGTCATTCCAAGTGGAATTTTTGAAACTTCCCATGTATAAGGTGGTTGTTCTATCATAGTTCAAGTGTCTTCTATAATTAGCTCATGTGACTCCAGTTTTGATGTTTTTTCATGACTAGTGTCATGTTTCTTATTTTTATCACCTTGTATTCACATCCAATCAATCCCATCTCACTCCCTCTTCTTTTTTGATCTTATTTAGTTCCTCTTAAGTTGAACTCCCCATTGGACATAGTTGAACTCTCCCATGCAAACTCCTAACTCTTTCTATAAGAAGACAAATTTTGGTTTGATTTTAGATCTAAAAATTTCCATTAGAGGTTGTTTTTATGAATATTTTATATGCATAGTTATTATACAATCACCTAAACATTCATCCTCTACTTTTTGAGTCGACTAAAATGTTACAAGTGAAGACATGTTATTGGTGTAATACAATCAGACATTACAAGCTATGACATTAGCCAACCTCAGTTAAACTAATCTCCATTTTTTTTGTGTCTCTTCCTTTCCCCTATAATTTTCTATAGCTTGTGCATCCTCTAGCTATAGAGTTTCCAAAATGTATACAAGATCATAAAGATCTAGAATAGTGGGGACTCTCTTATCAAACACATCACATTCACTTCAACTGATCTATACCTTGGTCAAGTTGGATTTCACTTTGACTTAAAAAATTTGATTCTTTATTAGATATGATTTAGTGTATTTTTTATTTTGATATACTATTTTTCATATTTAGAAAAGAACAAATTTGATATGTAAAGAGATCTTTTTATTTTCATTTATCTTTCCTATACAAATATAGTCTCCTTTTATTTGTGTTTTCATTCTAATCGATTCATTTTATACCAAATAGAAATACATTTCATCAATAAATTTAGGAAATATCTTAGTAAATCTTCAATTTATTTTTAGTGAAGATAATTTTTCCTTTCTAATATCTAAACAAGTTTTTTACATTCCAAATAATCATATAGACAATCATAGAAACTTAAGCAATCATAGGTACATACATAAGGGTGGTATATTTCTAATTCCATTTGATTTTAGAGTGTTAAAAGTAATGTTGTTTTCATATTTTAAAAATAATTTTATAACTTGCATTTATTTCTTGCATTTTATCTATTCAATAAAAAAATCATGTTTAGAGCAAATTAGAGAAGTTGAAAAGCTAGTCTAGTTTGTCAATGAACAAATAAAATCCAAATAAAGTGTTATGTTATTTATATTTAATATCATAGTTATTGTTATAATATCTTAGCATATAGGTTCAACTTACATAATTATTATACTCATACAAAACAACTAAAAATAATAAAAAACATTTTCATCTAGTTTATACACAAATGAAGCTAGGAAAATTCTGCATCTTGCCCAATAACATAGTTTCCTTCTATTTTGCCATGTATGCATTATAAAACTTGAAAAATATTTTAAAAAGAATGTTTTTATTTTTTTTATTTTAATATTTTTTATTACTTTACTTTTATCATTACATTTCTAGAAAATAAAGCATTTATTTCCATAAAACTAAGAAAATAAAAAAATAATAAAAACTTAACAAAACTAGTGTCAAAAACCCTTCCCAACATGTGCAAAAAAGAACATTACAGTGAAGCCTTATTCATTCATTAAATGATATTATAAAAATAATTTTCCATCTATACAAGAACACATTATAAATCCTTGTTTCAACATTCTATCAATCACACATTAGAAGCCATTCCCTGAACAAGCTCATGTGATTGTACTTGGCTTATACCTAGCATCCTTTACATAACCCTTTATGAGACACTAGGTCTTATCTAACATGGTTTATTCCCTAGATTAAGATAAAATATTACTACCATTATCACATAATCTGATATTATCACCAAGCTAAGATGTGAGGAGTTTCACTCCACTCCCATTAATCATCTCATTATAGACTCCTTATTCACTTTAGAAGAAAAAACCATATTCCTAATCCACCTATCATTATCCTGAAATAAAATAGATTATTTTATTAAAACATCATCCAAACCTAACTTCCCATCCATGTCTCCTCTAGCCTTATCCTATACCATTCACACCTAGTGACTGACATTGACCTGGTAGAGTCAACCCAATAGAGTAGACATTTTTACACAAGTCATCCAACCCTATTTTTCTCATTTCCTTAGTACTAGTATTGACCGAGAGATTCACCTTATTATGATATCAAAGACTAAATGACCTTAGATATCTATTTTGTCACAATTTGATCCTCTTAATGAGTATTAATATTCTATTGAAGTATTTTGGCTCCACCATGAGAACCCATTTCTACCACTTGTCCCAAATATAATTACACTAAACAACCAACCAAACCCTTATCCCATCCATTACATCAATTGCCTTGACCTAACCTCAAGGATCCAAGTGCATAGTTTACCATATGATATTCACGTGCATAATTTTTTTTGAACTTGACATGAAAGACTTCATATTTTGTGTTTATATTTCTTCTTCTCATCCTTTCCATTTTACACCTTCTCTCCTCACATTTATTCTACATGTATTCATAGACATCAATAGTATGTCTAGAGAAGATGTTGGTATATCTTTTGGCCTAGAGTGCTATAGGAGAAGCCAACCATCTCTAATGAGACTTCATTAATTAGTTGGAATAACCAAACCTTTGAGACTAACAAAGACTATCAATATTATGATTACTCTCTTCCTAACACCTAGACAAGGATCAAGGTTATCTTTTAATAAATATTTAATGTATCTAAAACCACAAACAACCACCTAAACTCTAAGATAATGACCCTTATAGGTGGAGGCATATTAACTCCTCATATAGATTCCATGACATCTATCATCTTTTATATCTCAAACACATAAATCATCACCAAATACAATCACTACTTAGGAATGATCTATAACTTAGAGGATGAGATCAACTATATGAAAGTTGTAACACATCTTGTCAATAAGAGTCAATATGCCTCCAAACTACCACAATCAACCATAAAAACTACTCCTAGGGCACCAACCTTAAATAAACCTTTGCAGACTACCCCATCTCATGCATCTACCCCTCTTACATTGGAGATACATGACCTTGAAAACAACACCATCATGAACCCACTCATTATCACCCTAGTGGGTTGTATTTATGCCCTAGAGAATAGTTAACAAGATTTGGGCCAAGGAATGGGCCCAAGTCCTCTTACACTAGCTCATCCCTCTTCCTCTCCTATTAAAATGACAACTTACCTAACCTCAAAATAATAAACCTACATGATTCCACCACCACAAGATCATGTTTCAGCACACAACCATGTCTCTCACTAGACATAGGGATACATCATTACTTATGGGGTCCCTAACCCCAATACCTCCAAAACCTATTTGTATTATCAAGTACCCATTCAAAATATAATAGGTAGTGTGTTCATGTATGCTATACTATTAAAAAATAATATAGTAGAAATAAATTCAATTTTAATTACACCACCAATCCATGTGCCTCACACCTATAATCCCCTTATATAAATAGGCTATGACCCACCCTATTTGGCATTAGGTTACACATAAACTAAGCATAAACCAAAATAATAGATCACCATGCCTCTTACATCTAACAACCTCCCTCCTTACTTCCATATGTATTCTAAGTCTACTCACTTGAATAATTAGTTTCCATCTTACTCCATTTTATCTTATCATGATTTGACTTCTGCCCCTTAAAATTACCAAAACAACCCCTATGAGACTCACCCTTTCATCTTAGTAATGTTATGACAACAAAAAAATTTAACATGGGGATCTATGTTGAATATATCAAGGAACCTCTCAATGCCAACCACAAAGTTACAGGTTTAATCCATCCTTCTAGCACCAGTTGTTGATGCCTCTAAATGTATCAAAGGTGTCCTTAGTATTCAAAAAAACACTTCTAATTTTATAATTTTGGGAATTTAGAGCATGAGTAGCATGTTTTGGCAACTTATGGTACCTGTGGTGAAATAGTAGCAGATAAATGTTTAAATTTGCCAAAAAAATTATATTAATTTATGGTTTGGAGCTACCATGGACCAAATATTTACAAAGTGTAAGTATTTATGCTAATACTAGTGAATTATGATCAAATATTAAACTATAGACTAATATAAATGGACATTTAAAATTGAAATCTAAACTAAAGTGATGTAGGTAAAAACGAAGCAAAAGAGAAGGATAAGGCAGAAAGATAATAAGTGATTACTGATCTTAGCCTCAAACATTCTGACAAAGTTTCAATTATAACTAAGTATACATTTAACTAGTATATAGTGCAAAATATCATAAACTCATATCTTAATACACACTAGGTAAACCTCTAAGGATGATATAAAGAAGTACAAGTAAGAACTGAATTTACTTTAAAGATTTGCTACCACACTCAAATAACATTTAGACATTCTAATCCAGAGAAAATAAAAGGAAGTAAACTCAATATAATTTAACTAATATAGCATAAACAAAAATTATCAACCCTATAATCAAAGATACAACTCAGAATTCATAGAAACTATTTAAGTTTAAGACTTAAGACTAACAATTGAGAGAAAGGCCATGTAACAATTAACACAAACAAAGTTGGGAAATCCTTTCATAATTCCTTAATTTTATTAACTAATCAAAGTATATAATTTTTTTTCAAAATTATCTCTGATTACAAGATGTTAGTACTACCTTTTATAGGAGGACAAGGTAGCACACTAATCAACCACAAGATACAAATGTACAATAAGTAAGGACAACTATTCTTTTTATACAAGGTTCTAGAATACACTTGAATTTCTAAACTAAACTGACCTAGAGGCAAATATTCTAACAAACTTTGCTAATTACTTACTAGTATGCCCTAAATGGTCTTTAGGTTAATTCTTTTATGCTTGGATTGATCACAGTTGAGCTAAAAACGCTTCTCATTTTAGAATTCTAGGAATTCAGAGCATGAGTATCAGGTTTTGGAAACTTATGTTACCTATGGTGAAATAATGGTAGAGCAATATTTAATTATCCCATAAAATTTATATTAACTGATGGTTGGGAGCCACCATGGACCAAATCTTTTCAAAGTTTAATTATCTATAATAATACTTGTAAATTATTATCAAAGTTTAAACTACATACTAATATAAATGGACATTCACAATGAAATCTAAACTAAAGTGATCTGGTTAAAAAATAATCAAAAGTTAAGGGTAAGGCAAAAAGAGAATAAGTGATTAATGAGCTTAGCCTCAAACATTCTGACAAATTTTCAATTACAACAAGTATACATTTAACTAGTATATAGTGAAAAATAGCATAAACTCATATCTCACTACACACTAGGCAAACCTCTAAGGATGATATAAATAGTTACCACACTCAAATTTCATTTGCATATTCTAATGTAGAGAAAATAAAAGGAAGTAAACTCAAGATCATTGAACTATTCTAGTTTAAACACAAACTAGCAACCCTATAATCACATATGCAACTCAAAATTCATAGAAACTATTCAAGTTTAAGACTTAAGACTAACAATTGAGAGAAAGGCCATGTAACAATTGACACAAACAAACATGGACAATCCTTTCATAATTCTTTGATTATATTAACTACTCAAAATATACAATTTTTTCTCAAAATTATCTCCCTTTACAAAATGGTAGTATTACCTTTTATAGGAGGAGAAGGTAGTACACCAATCATTCACAAGATACAAATGTACAATAAGTAAGGACAACTATCATTTTTCTACAAGGTTCTAGAATACACTTGTATTTCTAAACTAAACTGATGTAGAGGTAAATATGCTAATTTGTTTTGAAAATTTCTTACTGTTGTGTTCTAAATGGTCTTTGGGTTAATTCTTTTATGCTCAAATTGATCATTGTTGAGCTAAAACACTTCTCATTTTAGAATTCTAGGAATTCAGAGTATGTGTAGTAGGTTTTGGCAACTTATGTTACCTATGGTGAAATAGAAATAGAGTAATGTTTAACTATCCTACAAAATTTATATTAATTGATGGTTGAGAGCCACCATGGACCAAATCTTTGCAAAGTGTAAGTATATAGCTAATACTAGTGAATTATGGTCAAAGCTTAAACTACAGACTAATCTAAATGGACATTTACAATGAAATCTAAACTAAAGTGATATGGTTAAAAAATAAGAAAAAGCTAAAGGTAAGGAAGAAAGAGAATAATTTATTATTAATCTTAGTCTCAAACATTCTCACAAAGTTTCAATTACAATTGAGAATAAATTTAACTAGTATATATTATAAAATAACATAAGCTCAAATATCACTCCACACTAGGCAAACCTCTAAGGATGATATTAAAAAGTACAAGTAATAACTAAATTTAATTTAAATATTTGATACCACACTCAAATAGAATTTTCACATTCTAATGTAGATCAAATAAGATGAAGTAAACTCAAAATCATTCAACTAGTCTAACATAAACACAAATTAGCAACCCTGTAATCGAAGATGCAACTCAAAATTCATAAAAACTATTCAAGTTTATGACTTAAGACTAGAAATTGAGAGAAAGGCATGTAACAATTGACAAAAAAAAACTTGGACAATCCTTTCATAATTCCTTGATTATATTATCTACTCAAAATATATAATTTTTTCTCAAAATTATTTCCCTTTACAAAATGGTAGTATTGCTTTTTATAGGAGGACAAGGTAGTACACCGGTCAGTCACAAGATACAAATGTAGAATAATTAAGGAAAACTATCCTTTTTTTACAAGCTTCTAGAATACACTTACATTTCTAAACTAAACTGACCTAGAGGCGAATATGCTAACAAAATTTTCCAATTGCTTACTATCATGTTCCAAATAGTCTCTAGGTTAATTCTTTTGTGCTTGATTTACAATTAGATTCTCTTTTAGCTCAGCTATGATCCATTCAAACTCAAATTAAGGCTTTCATACATGTTTAGGGATCTCCTTTAATGGTGATGTCTTATTTGGCATCTATCTAGCACTTTCACAACATTTTTCATAAATGCCTTCAAAGCACTAGTTCTTGCTATTTAAAAATTGCCTTTTACTTCGTATCATTTCATCAAGATCCAAAGATTAACATGGGTCATTGATCATTATTGGACCCACATATGTCATCGTCCATCTTTGTGTTGAGCCCCATGGTTTTGACACTTTGCATCCCTATGAGCTTTTTGAGCTCCATATCCTACACCAGTCACATATTGAATACACATCTACCATGTGTCAAGCCTATGGGCTGTCATAGAACCATTGAATAGTCATCAGAGACCTCATGCTATTAGATCATCTAGTCTTGATGAAGTGGTCAGAATGGTTGAAAATGGATTCCCATTATATTTTTATAAATGGTCACATTTTAATAACCACTAGGCATGATAGTGTGAATAGTCCTCTATAATCATGGCTATGATCATAAATTTCACTAATACTAGCATTTAACACATGATTATTTTAGGTCTCATTATAGTTCTAGTCTTTTTCTTAGGTTGAGGCACCTCACATTGTCTCTTGAGGTGGTCATATCTTTTAGATTCATGGAAACCTACTTCTAATGACTTAGGAGAGCACCTTACTATATACTAGAGTTGTGATGTTAACGCCATTGTAAAAAATTTGAATAGGATGTCTTCATACATGTTATTATTAGATTTATTAGCTAGATATTTCCAATGTTTAGTCAAGTAATATGTTTTCTCATTTTCCACTTACTTGGAATTGATAAAGTTATCTAATTTTTTAGGTATGTCAATATATTTAAAATATTTGATCAATGCATTCACTAAGTGTTCTAATTCGGTGATATAACTAGGACTAAATTTATTGTACCATTGTAAAGAATCACCCATAATATTTTTATCAAGTATTTTGGTACTTTCAATGGTGTTAATTTGAGCCACTCATTATATATAATCCTAAAGGCTTTACATTCCAAATTGGGATCAATTGATCCATCATAAGATATGGTGGGATTGATTTCACCAATGTCTATGGTCTCAATATGAAATGCTAAAGGTTCATTTTGTAGGTGTTCAATAAATTTATTATGATTTTGAAGTTAATGTATAAGGTTACCAATATGACCCTTAAGGGGGGTGGTGAAGCACATTTATTAGGGAATTATTACTAGATCTTTTTAGTGGTGGTCCTTAGAAAACATCATCAAGACATGCTAGTGTTTTAGTCTAAAAGTTAATATGTTGCTTGTAAGACAAGGGATAATAGCCATAATCATACAATTGTTAACTAGGATTTTAAGAATATTCATTCCATTAATCCAACTTATATTTTATGATCATTAAATTATTTTTTAAATACAAGTATACCTACTTAAATCAACATGCATAATTTAGAATATTGAGAAATACCCTACGTATAGTAAGATTATAGAAAATTGATATTGATAGGAATATATTAAATCATGAGAGAGATAAAGATATTAAAAACATGTGCCAATGAAATTTAAAAAATCAATAAAAAATCAACTTGTTAATTATGAGTGTCAGATACTTATAGAGTTTTATGACTCTTCAACATTTAGTCTCTTCACTTTATCTTACATATTTAGTCTTAATGAGCAATTCAAAATTACGTGTGTCTTTTATATTCACATAAACATTTTTATAATTAAAAATATAAATTATTCAAATGTATAAATTATAAAAAATTAGTATTCTCAATCCCCTACTAACACTTTCCATGACTTAATTAGTTGTCTTATCCTAACACAATTTTTTTATCAATGTGCAATAATCTACAAGTTATTTCTTCCCACTAGTTTATTTTTATGGCATTTTCTTGTAGATACCTCATCTATAATATTCAATCATATTTTTATAATAAGTATAATTAACTATTTTTACTTTGGGTGCACTACCTAGATGCCATGTCATATTTTCAATTAAGGATCATATTAACCTATCACCCTTTATGGGTTCTAAATATATTCTCATAACTAAGAGGCCACCCTTTATATTTTTTCAACCATCTTGGGCTCACTCATAAATAATTTTCACAAAATTTTATTATCATAAAACAAACTCTCACTACACAAAATTATCAAAAACTTTAGGATGCATTTCTACCTTATTGAGAGGGAGGTGGTATAGGGTGCATTGGTGTTATTAGAACTGGGTGGCTCAAATTATTTTTAGTTATGTTGTGACAATGTGGATGCTCTAGGGATAATATCACAATGTTATGTCATTTTTCCAATGGATACTTGTAATATCTATTACACATCAATTTTTTACTATATTTATAGTGCTTTTTGTGCTCATAAAATATTGATAAACTTTAATGGTAATAAGTATTATGGATCATCAATGACATCCTTTATTGACCCCAAAATGTCCACAATGTGGGATTTGACATTACCAAGTCACCTAACCCTCTATGTCCCATGGTGAAAAGTGTTCACAATTGTGCCAAACTCTACATGATGCCTTGCAGACCATACTGACCATCAGTTGTAATTAATTGCCCACATAATGTGACATTCTAATATATTCACTACATTATTTTTTAAAAAATGACCCACATATCTCTACCATTTTTAATGTCCACAAATGTGCTCATTAGAATTTTCAACTCCCAAAATTGCATCCAATCCATTGCATTATCTCTATAATAAATAAACTCATGTAAATAAATGTCTATGTTGGCTTCCATGGTACTTATTTTAATAACAAATTAATATTTATCCACATTATTTATGCTTTTACTATTATCCTTCATCACTTCTTGAATTTTTTTTTCATATTCTTAAGTTGAATGGATATTTGTCATGTTTGTATTGTTTCTGTCGTTATGATATTTTTATAATTATATTATAATTTGAAAATAGTCTCAACCTCATTATTTTGTCTTCACACTTGTACTTTCATTTCCATTAGCCTTTAAATAGACATCTAATCCAAAGTAATATTTGCGATCGAAGAATTGAATTTTAATAACCTCATACCCTAATACTTGTTAAAATGAGGTTAGTTAGGTATCCTCAATCATTTTTTCATGATTTTGTATTGTGTTATTTTAATGCATAATTCCCTTTATTCACTTGTATTTCAATATGAGTGATCAAATCATGAAAGTAATGCACACCCTCAAATGTTTTTTCCAATGGGAGTCATGCAACATCTAGTGTGATTTTCTATATAACATTAGCCAATACAAGTTGCATGGTCTAAGTTGGCTTAAAAGATTATGTTTGTAATAGCTATAAATTTGGCATGAAGAATTTAGTTTGTCTTGTGGATGGGTCCTTCATATCTATCCACAACAATCCAATTTTACCATCTCCCTATTTTTAGCCTTCTTCTTGTGAGCTCCCCTTGTTAGAATTATACTATATGGTAGTTCCTTCCAATTGTAATTTGGAGTAAATTAAATATAATATTTATGTGGAATATCCTTAATACATTATGCTTAAACCTTAATTTTATTTATTTGTGTCATTACTTTAGCCTAAATAAGTGTGAATTGTTTTAGTGTCCCCTTGCATAACATAACATTGTAATTCATGTGTTCTTGCAATGTTTGCTTATTTTCCACTACCTTATCATTTTATTCCTTATTTTTTAATTATTCCTCATACTTATTCCTTTCTTCCTCTTTTCAATCCTATTTTTCCTTCATATCATTCTCCTTCCTCTCCTTTTTTTTCTCATCCTTATATCTTGCGGACTACTCACTTTTAGTCTCTTCCTTGATTATTTTTGTCTTTGTCACTTTGTCTTTTTTATATTTTTTATGAGTTTCCCCTTAATTATGTATATATCTTATATTATTTACCTTATTATCCTTTTTTAGTTGATTATGTACTTACTTATCTATCTTAGCCTTCTTATAGGATTCCTCTTTTTCAATATTTCTTCTTCTTAGAATGATTTTTACTCATTTCCATTTATGATTATGCCTACTTATTCACCTCATCCTACATAACTAAATCTTATTTTTTTTTAAATCATTTTTTTAAAATTTATTATCTTCCTAATTATGTGTTTTCATAACCTTGGTGATTAATTGATATTTAGTTGTATTCTCTTAACAAGGTTAGTATAGATGTACTTATGATGGAGGTTGGTCCACTTTTGCTAGAGTGTCATCTATAAATAATCCTAATACATGTGTTTCACTTTGGTATGTAAATAATATGTGTGGGATGAATTATTCTCTAGAAGGATTATACTGCATCTCAAAGGATGGGATGTGATAAATGACTATGGGAGGGGAATGGGGTGAAGTTGGATTTATCTATGGTGGATTTGATGTAGGATTGAAATATGTGGAGTGTGGTAAGTAAACTATTTTCCCCTTATTTTTAGTTTTTAAAAATTAATTTTTATGACTATTGAGCATGATTTTGGGTCATTAATAAAGTCAGAGGATGGTATCATTAGTGATTTTGGATAGTAATGTTGAGTTTTCAATGATACTATATAGTATTCCACACTAGCATCCAAAGGTAGGATGGTATTATCTAAAATTCACATCCAAATTAGATGTTAGTTTTTGATACTATCATTTTGATAAATATGGATGATTTATGATATTTATATGTCATTATGCATAAATATGTATTATGTACTTAACTTTCTAAATTCTTCCTTCACAATTGTGTCCACTTATAAATACCCATATTTGGTATAATATCTATTTTATATTATATTATTATTTATTTTTTCATGTATAAGTATTTTTATTAAATATTGGTTACTTAGTGGCATAGTATCACATGAGCCCCTTAGGCCTTGTGTCTTTTTATTGAATTTAATTGTCTTTTTCTACTGTTTGACTATTGTGTTTAACTATTTACACCTTGGGGTAGGGATCATTGTTATTGATTTATTATGTTTTGTATTATGAGTTTTTAGACACTTTCATTAAGGATTGGACACTAACATCAATGATATTATACTACTCCCAACATAAATATCATGTCTTATCTTCTTCTCTATTTTAGTCCTTATCAATTTATGACCATTGTAAAAGGGCCTTAATGTTTTATCTATTGTCAAATTTCATTTTCCAATAGGTTTTAAATTTAAAATTAAAAGGATTTATATATATAAAAAGTTATGACATTGTATTTTGCAATGGGGAATGTTTCTAAATTAACACATGCATTGTTAATCAAAAAGCTACTAAATTTGGGCTTACACTAGATCACATAATGTTGTGTTTTGTAATGATTAGAAAAGGTCAAATTTTTCTTTCATCAGTTGTACCAAGTTTTATAATAGGATAAATAACGTATAGTCTCACAATAATCATTACACACACACAATTAGGAGGGATAATTACATGTGATTCTAAGGCCCTCCTCGGAGTATTGGCTATGTATGTAGTACTTAGAAATAACAAGGTTATTAGGGTTACCTTGAATCTCATTTTAAACTAGTTTTATTAAAAAAAATGTGTTAAAATTTGAATAACTAGGGTTTTAACATATATATAATATTATAGATCAAGTGTATGTGATCAAGATATATAAATAGTTAGGAAATAAAAAACCCAAAAATACCTAGGTGGTGACATCTGGATAAATGGGTAGTCTATATAGGATAGTTACATCAATCCAAAGACATAAGTGACACTAGGCCAAAACAAGTGTCTAGTACTAAAAAATTAAAAAATCCTAGAATGAATGAAATATAGAGCTATGTAGTGAACCTGTGAGGAGTTATAAAAGTTGTGATAGATTTAAATAGATTGCTAAATAAGATACACTCTATTGTAAATTTAAAATCCCTTTGTATTAAGATTATTTTTATATTTTTTATG